>JAYESA010000005.1:120666678-121039178 GCA_036927795.1 Iris macrosiphon | reverse complement strand
AGACTTAGCGATGGATATAGCGACTATGTCTGATACTAAATTTTTTATATTTTTTGGTACCAGACATATTTAGCTATGAATTTTTTGTTGCTAATCCGTCGCTAAAGCGTCGCAGATCTGTCGCAGACCTGAAATTTTTTTGTTTTTTGTCGCTAATCTGTCGCTAAACATAATTTTTTTAAATAATAGAATCACTTACTTTCTGATCCTATAACATTATCTAAAATCAAATCACTTATACACAAATACATCCAAACACATAAAATACAATAAAACATATCAAATACAATTGAACTTAAATATAAGTGCATAGCCATATACACTACCATAATCCAAATATATATAACACAAATACATCCAACAAACTGTCAAATTATCAAGAAAATAAAAATACACATCAAGTCGACGGTGGAGGCGGAGGCGACTGTCGGGTAGCCATGTACTGCGTTATAACCGCAACGATGATCTGCTGTAGATCCTCAGAAATGACAGGTGGAGCAGCAGGAGGAGCCGGAGGAGCCATCGGAGGAGATGGAGTAGTTGAAGTAGCATGAGCTGTAGGAGGAGCAGGAGCTGTAGGATCACGAGACTCTGTCACTTGTCTAACCTGCCTCTATACCTGTAACAGAGTCGTTGTGATCTGCTCCAATAGAACGGTCTCTAATGGAGATGAAGGAGCCGTCTGAGGAGCTCTGGAAAGAACTGACGGCTGGGATGCCAATGATCTAGTCCCATACACGCTGCCGCATTTTCCTCTTCCGACAGCTTGTACCCACCGATCATTTCTCTCAGTCGGCGTACTGCTATTAGTTCCACCGCCCAACGTCTCATACGTCTCCTATATTTATTTATGTAAATATATTTAGATATCATAGGTTAGGATTAATCTTTTTATTGACTACAACTAAGGTTAGGTTTAGAGTTAAGTTTAGATATCGTAGGTTAGATTTAGAGTTAAGGTTTTTGGATATCATAGGTAACAATATTAAAGTTAATGCTATATTTTTAGGTTAAACAAATATAGTTAAATTATAAAAATAACGTAATTAAATTTTGTTGACAAAATTTTATAAATACAACTTACTTTTGCTTTTATAAATACAAATTTTATAAAAATAATGCTATATAAGAGAAGTACAACCCAAATAACAGTTTCAGTTAATTCACAAGGACTATAAAACAATAAATAGATAATGCTATATACTGAGAGAAAATAATAAATAGATGCAATAAAAAAATAACAAGAACAGGCAATATAGACAATATGGTACAATCGATGCATATATGAAATGAAGAGAAAAGAACTGCAATATCATATACGGGTGATGTAGTATATGAAACCGAAATAAAGAACTATAACTATTCTACTAGTGTTTAAAATATCAGTCTATCATGTGATTGACTTCGGACAAGATCAGACTTGTTACATATGGTTAGCTATGATTCATGTAAGGTCAAGCTAACCATCGGGTTAGCTATGATGCGAGTAATGGTCAGGCTAATCATACATAACAGGCTATGAGGTATGTAATGGTCAGACTACACCCAACGTGATGTGTGGGGTGAGCTATGATGCATGTAGAGTTGGGTATAATCATATAATCTACTAATATTTTCTTCGCCCCCAACTAGTACAGTGGATCCAACCATGACACGTTATGATACACGATAAATATCCAATATATCATGTACGATATCTAATATCCATGTCGTGTACAATATCAATACGATAGCCAATGTAATATCTTATGACTACAGATCTAATTTACATACTAGTCGGTGTAGCACAATGTCAGAATCAGATGTAACATTTCTAAATACTTGAATTATAGAAATTATTAAATAACAAAAATTATCAGAGAATGTACTCGCCTATGGTCCTGAGCGGGCAATACCAATGTCCTGCTCCCGAAGTCTCGCAGGACGATCCAATGGTCCTATATATATAATATAATACAATAATATAGCATCAGTCGTTACACTAGCACACGCACAAACACAATTACACTGAACTCAGAAACTGCACAAGGGTGATAACTAGTCAACTAGCAGGGTTAAGTGTGCGTGTCTAAACGCATAGGTGTCATGTCCTCAAATACTGTGCATAACAAAACAGTCAAATCACTAACACAATATCCAATTCTCCAAATCTCGTGTGGCACTACACATGGCCTAGTAGGTTAGATATACAAGGTAGTGAGTTTACTAGCACTCAGGGTCACATAGTCATATGCAAATACACGGTATACCCACAACTAATACCTATGGTCACACAGCATATGTAACACTAGAAATTAATTTTCCCATGAAGTATTCATATACTTAAACCTAATTATCATACACACATGCATATACACATACTAGCTATTCAGGTTTTCCAACACAGTGTCTTGCAATCCTATCAACCAAAACTTATCATGAAGCAATATGCTAATGCCTAACACTATTGACACATGCACATATACACAATATAAAAGGAAGGCAATATGCGTGGACATGAACGAGGGGGTGACGCTGCTGTGGGTTGTCTCCGACAAGGGTGATTCGGCTGTGCACGAGGTCGACGGGATCGTAAAGGCGTTTCTCGGGTCGACGGGGTGATCGACGGTGATGATGATGGTGATGATGATGATATTAATGATGATGATGATGATGGGTGTAGTCGAGGCGGTGAATAGGTCGAGGAGACGTAAAGGAGAACGGGGGTGGCCAGAGATGGCTATGAACGGTGGTGGTGGTGATGGGAGGAGTTAGGGATGGAGAGGCGTTAATGGTGATGGTGGTGACGGTTCTGTCAAGGTGATCGGGGAGAAGTCAATAGCGGGGATATCCGCGGTGGGGCACTGTCGAGGTCGTGCTGTCGGGAAGATAGTCGAGGGAAAGTGGAGGAGAAAGGTGGTGGGGTCATGCTCGGCGGAGGAGGCCGACGGTGAGGAGGAGAGGAAGGCTGTTGTGGTTGTGGGTGTCGACCAGTGCTGTGGTCGAAGGGGAGACGGCTCGGGAAGTCGGGGTGGCTCAGGGTGATGAAGTCATTGATGGTGAGGACTGGTGGTGTTGCTAATGGTGGCGGTGTCGAAGTGATTGTAGTGGTGAAGTGGTGGTGGTGCTGCCAGGATCGACGTCGGTATGGCCGTTGCACTACTCGGGAAGTCGATGGCGGTGAGGGACGATGAGGCCGGGGATGATCGTCGTGGGTGATTACGCTCAGGCGGGGGTCGACAGGTCGTGCGGGCGAGGAAAGTCGGTGGAGGCAGCTATTCAGGCGGTCGGGGGTGACCGAAAATGGGACTGCTTCGGCGTGGGGTCTGGGATGAAGATGCTGGGGATGATGAAAGTCGGCTAGGGTTTAGGGTTAGGTTCGGTTGGGGTTTGATGTAGGTGGTGGTAATAAAAAATATGGAGAAAAATTATATATATATATGGGGAGAAGAGGGTGATGTAGGCCTAGGGATTTGGGCCGGTTTGGCACTCCTTGGGTTGGGTTGCACAAAATGGGTCAAGATTGTGTCTACAATTTCGATTGGAACGCACAAAGATACAAAGTTGGATTTATTTAGATTTTAAAAATAACGTCTGCGACGAATATTGTGCGACTAAAATGAAGCACAAAAGGGCATATTTATGAGTTACACAAAGGTCAGAATGGAAGACTAGCACGTCTAGGACAAGGGTATGAAATTTATTGGAAGACAAAAGCTAGTGTAGCGCTCCAAATATCGAAGCAACGGTAAGGTACAATAATTAAATAAAATCACAATAATAAATTATAACGTCAATAATTAATCCCAAAAATGATAATTAAAAATCCATAACCTATATTTTAGTCAGGTGTTCATCTAGTGGGCTTCTAGGCTAGTCTACTAACCCATGCATTAATGAAAACTATATATAATATATAAATATAACATGCAATATAATATACACAATACTTATAATAATTAAAAAGACAAAAAATACCCCTATTTTAGAATGTGGTAGTGACAAGTCAACCCCCCTTAGAAAAATGTCGTCCTCGAAATTTAAGATCCTCAATAGTTGTATTTTTTTTACCATCAAAATTTAAATTTATAAAACCATATATTCATGAAGTAAATCTATATTGTTATTTCACAAAAATTTTAAAATTCTGTAAATATCATATTCCTAAAAATCTTCAAGTTTTAAAATCAAATTCCATTCTTATCACAATCTCCTCCAAAATTTTAAGTTAATAACTAAATACTCAAAAATTTAATATCCAATCCTTTAATTTTAAATCCAATCAATGCATATTTATAAACTTTAAATCTCATCCCAAAAATTTGAATTCAAACACTAATCCATTTATGATCTTATTCCTTGATCTTTTTCCATACAATACTCAAACACTGTAATACTTACGAAGTCTTTAAATACAACATTCAAAATATAAGTTTTAAAATTTATATCTTGCAGTTAAATAAATATAATGATAATCTTCTTAAATTCCTCAAAATTTAATGGCAAATTCAATCATATCTTAATTTTCATAAAAATTACTGATTTAACAAAATTGTCAGTTCTGTCATATTAAATTCTCAACTCTTTATTTAAATTAATGTTTATCCTCGAAATTAATGTTTATCCTTAAAATTTAAGGCACCTTGTCTCTCTCTGTCCATTCATAACCTCTTCATTAATCTTCACTACGGTCAAACACCCAACAATCAAAGTTTAAGAAAATCCTATCTACAGTCATACAACATGCAATCTAGAGAAACACATGGATGGTTATGGTCTATTTTGCCATGGTATTGCAGTCTCTGTCATGGTGTACTACTAACTACATTCTAACAAGAAAATTATTGATATAAGCTACGGTACTAAGGAATCAATCAATTAATCAAATAGACAGAAAAGAACAGAAGGAAAGAACAGAACATAACCTGCTAACCCATCACCTGTAAATCTTCATCCTTTAACATACACTTAACTCTGGCACATTCACTCACTAATTCCTATCCCTATACACTGATACCCATATCAACTAATCACCAGTCCACAAGATATCCATGGATAAATTCACATTGCACACACCTGTCTATTAATACCAAAATCTAATACCAAGAACTCTAACACAACCATAGGTCAAATGATGCATCCAAGTTTAATACCCCTATCCCTTTGGTACCATTGTTTCTACTACAAGCACACCCACTGCTAGCTCTTTTACCTACTGCAATTGCTTTTACTAGTTATTCTTATCACTCAAGTACACACCAAGTGCAACACACCATACTAAGTTCTACTTCCTCTAATACAACTCTAGATGGACACCCAACTCAGTTGCAGTGCCATCTCAGGCATGCTCAAGCCAACAGATCCTTACACATGTACATCATCTACTCATATACTAATACACATTTCTAATCCACATCTATCTAAGTATACATATATATACTCACATCTCTAACACTCAAGGTGCACATAATACACCAATTGTCTACAACCCTCAACTATGTACTAAACTTTGCACTGCCCGGATTACTTGCACTATTACTTTCAATAATTTTTTATCCATATTAACTAATACACCAACCTAATATTATCACACGAAGTACTTACTGTTACTAGCACATTGCTCAACTAATCCTTGATATAGAAATACTAGCACTCATGGTATAGTAACACTAACTTCCTCATTAGATTACCTCATCACACTCACTAGAACTCATGATCACTTGCACTTTCTATAATACACAAATTTTACTTTACTCTCAAAGGCAGGCATATGGTTCCATATCTCGATTAATGTATAAGTATCTCCCTTTAACCTTTTACAGGCTGATACACTAATCTGTGATAAACTTCATATCTTTCATGACCAATCTTGATATTTCTCAATCCATGGCACACTATTAGAATTTTTTAATACTCATGCTTTCACTTTCATGAACTTCCACACTGACACTCATCGCCTACTGTGCATCATGCACATAATTTCTAGACACTCTTCCATCTATTGCTTCCAATCCATCACTGGCCTCAATATCAAATGATACATCCATCATTAGTCATATACCGGTACACACATATCTAATTACATCAAGGCCCTACTTTTATCTGTAACACAAGTCTTACTACTTAGCACATTGCATTCTTATTCCCTCACACTCTCTTATACACTTATGTGTATCCTCCTACTATGGCACACTCATTAATACTTTTTATGCGTATACTTTCCTTTACTCTTGACATACCCAAGTATCAACCATCAAATTGAATATCATGCTCCATTAAATTTTTAACACAATTTCCTTGATACTTAATGGTTTACATGGATCACCGAACTACATAAATTTATGACTATCCAGGGCTGGCATGCTGACTTTGATACTAACTCCTAGAACCAGTAATGATACTCTTTACTCCTCCTTCTACCTATAGTACCAATACTAACTATACTGACACTTATCATAGAACTATTGTTACAAGGTACTACGCTATGGGTTAACTCTAGATTGATGCCTACTGCTCAAATGTCCAACCAAGAAATACTTACAGACTAACAAGCCATACTCCCAACAGTCCACACTGATACTCAAGACAAAGACCTAATTTCAAGTCACCAATTATCACACTAACAAGAAACCCTAATGGAAAGAAGCTCTATAAGGAACTGGACTAAGGACTGAAGGTATCTCTACTGTTAGCAAAGAAAATGATGGAACAAGGTCCTATAATAACAGAAGTAGATAAGTATTAAGATGATACTTTAAGAACCAATTTAAGATATGATTTGATAATCATACACGTCTGTCCAAAATTATGACACTCAAAATCGTTGCCACGCCAGTGAGCATAGCTGCGATAAACGATAGATTCCATAACTTAAGCATACAACTCTATAATTATGTCATCTAGAATCCTCGTTGTGCCGACTAGTATAGCTGCAAAAAATTCTAAATTTCATAACTAAGATATATATACATCCAAAGTCAGGTCCCTATTTTTCCGACACGCCAGCAAATATGGCTGCGATAAACTCTATGCTCCATAACCAAAGCAGACGTTTTACCTTTCTCACTGTCCTCATCAACATATGTCATCAGATGATACCATAAATTTTAGTCCTTAAAGTTTATCACAATAAGAAATCAAACTCAACAACGACACCAAGAATTAAATTTAATAACCGATCAACAAGAATCAAATTTAATAGCAACAAGTAAGAGCGGACAAAATAAGGGGAAAAGATTTGAATTAGAAATTATAATAAGATTCTCAAGGGTCATTCCAGGTATCTCTCAAATAATTTATGATTGAGTATCCTCTCTCATCCTAGTATCCTATGTACTATATCCTTTCGCTGGCACGCAGTAATACAACTAAGTTGTTATACTACCACGACATCGCACTACTTGCGAAGCCTGACCTGCATGGGCTGCCACTAAAAATGTGTCATAACCCGCACTCGATATAGGGGCACGAGTACATGGGTACGTCCAGCCTACGTCACAACATCGGTGGTAGAACACTGTCTAGGTCACAATACTAACTAATCAATCTCACATGAGTATTCAACCCCACAGATATCATAATATAATGTATAAATAGTCAATCACAGAACTAAAGCACGATAAGATATCAAAGAAAATAAATAAAATATAACACAAGTCTAAACAACAAAAATAGTCTAACCTGCAAATGATAACATCCAAATATCTAAGAATACCGGAAACAAGTCCTCTAAGTCGCGGTCTGGAAAAATATTTTCAGTCAGGATGGAGCAAAGTACAACCCAAATAACAGTTCCAGTTAATTGACAAGGACTATAAAATAATAAATAGATGATACTATATACTGAGAGAAAATAATAAATAGATACAATGACAAAATAAAGAGAACAGGCAATATAAACAATATGGTACAGTCAGTGCATATATGAAATGAAGAGAAAAGAACTACAATATCATATACTGGTGATGTAGTATATGAACTGAAATAAAGAACTGTAACTATTCTAAGTGTTTGAAATGTCAGTCTATCATGCGATCAGCTTGGGACAAGATCAGGCTTGTTACATATGATTAGCTATGATTCATGTAAGGTCAGACTAACCATCTGGTTAGCTATGATGCGTGTAATGGTCAGGATAATCATATATAACAGGCTATGAGGCATGTAATGGTCAGGCTACACCCTACGTGATGTGTTGGGTGAGCTATGATGCATGTAGAGTTGGGTATGATCACATAATCTACTAATATTTTCTCCGCCCCCAACTAATACAGTAGATCCAACCATGGCATGTTACGATATATGATCAATGCCTAATATATCATGTACGATATCTAATATCCATGTCATATACAATGTCAATATGATAGCCAATATAAAATCTCATGACTGTAGATCAAATCTACATACTAGTCTGTGTAGCACAGTGTCAGAATCAGATTAACATTTTCAAATACTTGAATTATAGAAATTATCAAATAACGGAAATTATGAGAGAATGTACTCGCTTGTAGTCCTGAGCAGAAAATACCAATGTCATGCTCCCAAAGCCTCGTAGGACGATCCAATGGTCTTATATATAATATAATACAATAACATAACATCAATCGTTACACTAGCACAAGCACAAACATAATTACACTGAACTCAAAAACTGCGCAAGGGTGATAACTAGTCATCTAGCAGGGTCAAATATGCGTGTCTAAATGCACATGTGTCATGTCCTCAAAAATTGTACACAACAAGACAATCAACTCACTAACATAATATCCAATTCTCTAAATCTCGTGTGGCACTACACATGGCCTAGTAGGTTAGATACACAAGGCAGTTAGTTCACTAGCACTCAGTGTTACATAGTCATATGCAAATATATGGTATACCCACAATTAATACCTATGGTCACATAGCATGTGTAATACAAGAAATCAATTTACCTATGAAGTATTCATATATTTAAACCTAATTATCATACACACATGCATATACACATACTAGCTATTCGGGTTTTCTAACACAGTGTCTTGCAATCCTATTAACCAAAACTTATCATGAAGTAATATGCTAATCTCTAACACTATTCACACATGCACATATATACAATATGAAAGAAAGGCAAGGTCGAACCTGCGCGTGCACGTGAACGAGGGGGTGACGCTGCTGTGGGTCATCTTCGCCGAGGGTGATTCGATTGTGCACGAGGTTGACGGGATCGTGAAGGCGTTGCTCGGGTCGACAGGGTGATCGACGGTAATGATGATGATGATGATGATGGTGATGATGTTGTTGATGATGATGATAATGATGATGATGGGTGTAGTCGAGGTGGTGAACAGGTCAAAGGAGACGTAAAGGAGAACGAGGGTGGCCGAAGATGGTTGTGAACGGCAGTGGTGGTGATGGGAGGAGTCAGGGATGGAGAGGCGTTGATAGTGATGGTGGTGACAGTTCTGTCGAGGTGATCGAGGAGTAGTCGATAGCGAGGATGTTCGAGGTGGGGCGCTGCCGGGGTCGTGCAGTTTGGAAGATAGTCGAGGGGAAGTAGAGGAGAACGGTGGCGGGTTCGTGCTCGGCGGAGGAGGTCGGCGGTGAGGAGGAGAGAAAGGTTGTTGTTGTTGTGGGTGTCGACCGGTGCTGTGGTCGAAGGGGAGACGACTCGGGAAGTCGGGGTGGCTCAGGGTGATGAATTCGGTGATGGTGAGGACTGGTGGTGGTGTTGCTAATGGTGGCAGTATCGAAGTGGTTGCAGTGGTGAAGTAGTGGTGGCACTGTCGGGATCGACGTCGATGTGGCCGCTGCTCGGCTGTTGTACTGCTCGGGAAGTCGATGGCAGTGAGGGACGGTGAGGCTGGGGATGATCATCGTGGAGGACTGCGCTCAGGCGGGGGTCGACAGGTCGTGCGGGCGAGGAAAGTCGGTGGAGGCGACTATTCAAGCTATCGAGGGTGACCGAAAATGGGACTGCTCTGGCGTGGGGTCTGGGATGAAGATACTAGGGATAATTAAAGTCGGCTAGGGTTTAGGGTTAGGTTCAGTTTGGGTTTGATGTAGGTGGTGGTGATAAAAATATGGAGAAAAATTGTATATATATATGGGGAGAAGAGGGTGATGTAGCCCTAGGGATTTGGGCCGGTTCGACACTCCTTGGGATGGGTTGCACAAAATAGATCAAGATTGTGTCTCCAATTTTGATTGAAATGCACAAAGATACAAAGTTAGATTTATTTAGAATTTAAAAATAACGTCTGCGATGAATATTGTGCGATTAAAGCCCAAAATGACATATTTATGAGTTACACAAAGGTCAGAATAGAAGAATGGCACGTCTAGGACAAGGGTGTAAAATTTATTGGAAGACAAAAGCTAGTATAGCGCTCCAAATATCGAAGCAACGGTAAGGTACAATAATTAAATAAAACCACAATAATAAAATATAACCTCAATAATTAATCCCAAAAATGCTAATTAAAAATCCATAATCTTATATTTTAGCCAGTGTTCATCTAGTGGGCTTCTTGTTCTAGTCCACTAACCCATGCATTAATGAACAATATATATATAATATAAATATAACATGTAATATAATATACACATTACTTATAATAATTAAAAAGACAAAAAAATACTCCTATTTTAGAATGTGGTAGTGACTGTAGAAGCATGAAAAATACGCTGGGAAGAGCTACGCAGCCTCTTGATACAGAGCAGCGTAAGCAGAGGCCTTCAGAGCCATCAGGCGTACAACAGAGTTTTTTCCGCTAAAATACAGCGTGAAGAATAAAGCTCAAAGGACCATCCGCATAAGTACAGTGCGTCCAGGCCGCTCCAGCGTGAACAGAGTTCTTCATCGCCTCCATGGCGTAAAACTCATCCGCTCTCAAAGCAGCGTTATAGCGTACGAGGAACGTTTCATCTTCTCCGAAATGAACCTGTCAAGTCACGCAGTGAATCTGACCTCTGACTCCTGACAAAAGGTGCTGCACGGCTACCCAGACGACGGCTGGAAACGATGGCAGACCTCTCGGGACGCGTCCCACAGTATGATGGCGAATCTCACCATTTAATGCAGAGGATTTGGTAAAGCATCACCGAACCGTCGATTACTGGAGTCCCCTCAGCATAAACCGCTCTTTTGCGTACAAGGGAATACGCCACCCTGTTTTACACAGGCAAATATAAGCTGTTTTATGCTCCGCAGCAGACAAACCGCCTGCCACGTCAAAAGCTGCACTTCGTACGGGATTCGAGGCACGTCTTCACGTATAATTGCAAAGAGCGGTGACAATTTCTCTCAAGACACGTCTCTGCGACGGGTGCACAGAAGGCCTGCAGACCTTCGAAATACGCCTCCGTATTTAATGCATAAGATGATGGCAAATCTCTACAAGAGATTTGGTTATATCTTCAAAAGCCATAATTCCGGCTAAGGCGTCCACATCAGCACGGTATGCAGCAGCTTCTACGTCCATTCAGGATCGGTGCTCAAGCGGCTTCTACGCCCATTCTGGCACGATATGCTGCGGCTTCTACGCCCATTCAGGATCTATGCTCAAGCGGCTTCTATGCCCATTCTGGCACGATATGTAGCGGCTTCTACGCCCATTCAGGATCTGTGATCATGCGGCTTCCATGCCCACTCAGTCTCTATGACCACTCAGTCTCAACGACTGCTCGGCTTCCATGCCTACTCGTCTTCTATGCCTGCTCGGCTTCCATGCCTACTCGGCTTCTATGCCTGTTCGGCTTTTATGCCTATTTGGCTTCTATGCCATGGTGACGGACATTTGGCTTCTACGCCAACCTCTTTTACACAATAGATACCTACCCACGTGGCTTTTACGCCGTGATCTTAGTAGCAACCGTACGTGTTGTGTACCCTTAGTTGGACCCACGTCACCCGCTCAGTCAAAAGATCATCTATACGTAGGCATTGGTTACTTTAACCGTTGTGTAAAAGGGTGCTGTACTTTCCACTCCTCGGTTGCTACACCAACGGAGTAGTAATTGTCACCAAAGACTCTATAAATAGAGGCCCCTATCAATGGGGAACAAGGTCGGAAAATTTGGTCAAGAATACCAATATCAGACCCAAGGTCGAAAAACGGAAGACTTGAAGGTCTACAATTGGAAGAAGATCGAACAAGGAGGAGAGAGAGAGAGAGAGCCCGGAGCTTAGGCAAAGAGCGGGGATCGATGACTTCGGCATCGTGCATCCACCCTCTCCTACAACCTTCGAAGCTGTTACCTGTCTTCTACTGCACTTCTTCAACATCGCGTGGTCCAAGGGCTAAAGTGATCGACCGCAGATCAGACACCTATAGCAATTTATACCCAGATTAAATAAATTGTACTCCCACATCTTCATATAGGATTACATTATACAAGTTTGTTTGTAAACCAAAGGGCGCGGGTTTTGCACAAACAACCGTGAAGAAGACGCTGGTCGTTCATTTCGATCAGTCTGCTTACGAAGACATGCTTCGAACCAGGGGTAGCTCTCACTCTTTCTCCGTCCAAGACAACAGGAAGCTGCGCAAAGTGTGGATGCCCAAGACATCCTCAACCATTCCTGTGGACTCTCCGATCTCTCCGACAATGAGGTGGTAGCATCGCTCCCTCCGTGCCCTGTACGTAAAATTCAGTCTCCCGCTACGCACGGTACAGACAAAACTTCGGGCAAAGCCTCAGCGCTGACCCAGAAGTATCCCCTGCGCTCTACGCATAGGAACCAGTCTCCCGCTACGCGCGGTACAGACAAAACTTCGGGCAAAGTCTCTGTGCTAACCCAGAAGTATCCACTGTGCTCTACGCGTAGGAATCAGTCTTCCGCTACGCGCGGTACAGACAAAACTTCGGGCAAAGCCTCTGCGCTAACCCAGAAGTATCCACTATGCTCTACGTATAGGATTCAGTCTCTCGCTACGCGCGGTACAGACAAAACTTTCGATGGTGCCTCAACGCCAAATCAGAAGAACAGATCACGCTCCACGCGCGAAACAACATCTGACTTCTACGGTAAAACAGATGAGCGCGGTGATCTCCGCAAGGGGAAGCAAGCAGGCGAATATTTAGTCTCTCGGCCTTTACGCCAGCAAGAGAACAATCTGCCTACCCTCCGGATTATACGAGAAGCCGATGGCCGACTGAGGAACTCTTCAGCTTTACGCCAGTCTGAGCGAATCTCCAAATTATGCCAGGCGAAGTCCCGCGGCGTAAAGCAAGCTCAGGTTGCTACTCCTGACCTACGCGAATGCCTAATCCAGAAGCGTAAGGAGAGGGGACCTTCCAACATGTCTATTACGCCCCCTAGGGAGCAATGTTGTAATAGTCATAAGATTGTGATTGACTGCTGCTGTTCTAAAGCAAAACGGTCGGTCTTCGACCGATTGAGCTACTCTCAGTCTTTTCCGGAAGAAGAGCACACGCATGCGTCCGTGAACATGGCTTCACGCATACCCTAAAGAAGGTCGAGCTCAAGACGTCATCCCTCTGGGCCTCCGAGCCGAAGAAGATTCGAAGACCTCCTCTGGAGCACTGAAGCTGGGGTGTTCCAAAACACCCGGGCAAGGTCACAGCAACCAGCTCTGTACTCATCTGATTCCGACGCTGGGGGTCACCAATCTCCCAGATCAGATGCTGAGAGTGTAGAGTCGACTTCTGTGGCGACCTATACTAATACTTCGATGACACCCAGGGAAGTGGGAGCTTACGCCATTGAAGACGAACGCGAGGAGGCTTCAAGAAACGCGGAACAACGCATCACTGTGCTAGAGACGTCTCTGAAGCAAATGCAATCTGTAATGGAGAACATGCACCAGATGATGCTAACTCAGCACGCGACTGCCATGGCTCAAGCGTCGGTCCCGCCAACTCAGATACATGTGGGGGTGGACTTACCACCATCCAACCCAAGCCAAGAACCTGCTCTAGATCAAGAGTCAGCAGTCCCTCCGCTTCCAACTGAGAATCCGATGCAGGCAGTGCGGAAGTTGAAAGCCCAGTTTGATGACTTGAAGCACAAAGATCAGCTCAAGAAACTGGGAATCAATCAGCCTTACCCGGCTATCTGGGAAGAAGTCCCTTTTCCTCCGAAGTACAAACCTCAGACTATGGCTCTGTTCGAAGGAAAAACATCACCAAGTCAATACATGAACTATTTCAGTATGATGATGGTGTTGCTACAAGGGAACGACGCCCTCCTCACTCGGGTGTTCAAGGGCTGCCTCTCAGGAGTAGCCTATCAGTGGTACAGTAGCTTGGCGAACAACTGCATTACTTCCTTCGAGGACTTCAAAGCGCTATTCTTCACACGATTCTACGAGGGTGGAATGGACATGTCTATGTCCTCCCTCATTGAAGTCAAGCAAAGGAAAAAGGAAGACGTTCGCACCTTCGTCGAACGTTTTCGTCAGGCCACCTTACAAATGCCTCCAGGAGTTCCAGACTCGGCGTTAGTAGACATTTGCAGGAAGAACCTCCTTCCTATAGTCTCGGTGTTCACAGGACCATATCAGTTCCATGAATGGCCCTTGTTCATCGTCTCGGCAGTGGCCGCCGAAGACAACAGCCGCAAGGCGCGCGACAATGGCATCATGATCTCCGCCTCCGATAGAGGCAAAAGGTCATCTCCCAGCGGCGACCATCCTCGCAGCTCCAAGGGAAAAGAAGCTCTGACGGTCAATACGTCCAGACAAAAGACGGCAGCGACCACGCAGACAAAGCCCGGGACTTCCAGGCCCGTCGAGGTCTACTCTTTCGACGACGACGATATCCCTAGTATATTTGAGTGTCTCGTCAAAAGTGGCAAGATCACCCTGCCGGAGCTAAGGCGGCCCCAAGAGGTCGGCAGGACCGACGACCCCAAATACTGCATCTTCCACAGATACGTACACCACCCAACAAAGGTGTGTTACGTACTGAAGAGGAAGATCCAGGGGTTGATCGATGCTAAGGCCATCACCCTGCACAACACCGAGAAAACGGTCACATCCAACATAATCTCTCTGCGGTTCGGCGATCTGCCTCCCCAAGAAGTCATGGACGGTATCACGCCTATTTCTCGAGCCACAATGGATATCGTCAATCTCCCTCCGGCTAGGGATCAAAATCATGACCTGGTACCCCTGACCACCCGTCAGGGCGAGATTATGTGGGTTCATCCAGATTTGGTGTCAGAGCTCGAGGAAGAGACTAAAGCTACTAAAGCTGCATCTAGGAGGAGCTCAAAGTGCAAACCATGCCATATGGTCGCAAATTATGTGGGTTCACCCGTCTTCCTCCAGAGGCCACCGGTTCATACTGGCCATCACGGATTACTTCTCCAAATGGGCAGAGGCGATCCCTCTGGCTGAGGTAAAAGCGTCTGAAGTGATCAGCTTCATCAAGCACCACGTCATTTATCGCTTTGGGATTCCTCGAAGGATAATCTATGACAATGGACCTCAGTTCATCAGCCAAGCGTTTCATCAATTTTGCGATAAAAGTCGAATACATAATATTGTCTCTACGGCATATTATCCAGCTGCTAATGGTTTGGCGGAAGCTTTCAACAAAACCATTATCAAACTCCTGAAGAAGTTCGTCTCTTCAAACAAAAGAGACTGGAACGAGAAGCTGGGCGAATGTCTCTGGGCTTACCGCACAACGGTACGGACACCTACAGGTTGTACCTCCTTTTCACTGGTCTACGGGAGCGAGGCAGTTCTTTCCATCGAAATCCAGATCCCGTCGCTCAGGATAGCAGTGACTAGTGAGTTGACTCGAGAAAAGAATGACCTGTTAAGGCTCCAAGAGCTTGAAGGATTAGACGAGAAACGCCTACAAGCTCAACAGCGCATCGTGCTCTACCAAGCACGCATTTCCAAAACTTTTAATCATAAAGTGAAGGAAAGAGTGTTCAAGGTCGGCGAGCTAGTTCTAGCCGTAAGAAGGCCGATGATTCTTACCCACAGAAGTAAAGGCAAATTCCAGCCCAAGTGGGAATGCCCTTATGTGATCGAGACAACGTTCTCGAACGGCACCTACAGGATAGCCCAGCCTAATGGAGACTTGTTAATGGCTTCTATCAACGACAAATTCCTGAAAAGATACTATGCTTAATCTCTACTGCTCGGGTGGGACATAGCAAGGATCTCGATTCTGACAAAACTACTTCCAAAACGTAATTGGTAGGGTTACGCTCTATCATGTTCGTATGACCTCTGAATAGATGTGTCCTGCTAAGAAGTTTATCGGGAGTCTATCATGTCCATACTACCTCTGATATCACTCTCACCAAAACCTGTCATTTACATTCCGAAATGATGGGTCCACAAAAGTCAGAAAAGAGTCGCCTTTATTTATTCCCGAGAGGGAGGCAGAATTATATCTGGGCAAGCAAAAAGGGGAAAGGATACATCATGATGGCGGGTGAGTCAGATTGTGAATCAGCCGCTCCAGCGCAGCTATCCTCTCATTCCTAAGAACTAAGGCGTCGGTACGAGCCTGCTCCAGCCGTGCCTCGGGAGTGTCCGTGAGGGTTAGATCAGCCTTTGCCCGAAGATAGCCCGCGCGAGCAGCTTCTGCACGGTCCAACTCCCGTCGTGCTGTGCTCAGTCGGCCAAATGCTACCTCCAGACCCGCCAACGACTGGGAAGCCCACTCCTCTGCCCGAGCGAGTTCTTCCTTCAGCATGGAGACCCTCGCTGCATTCCCTTCATGCTCAGAACGACACTGCATCTCAACAGCAAGAGCCTCTTCCACGACAACTTTTCTCCTATCCACCTCCAGCTTATGCTTCTGGATAGAGTTGTCTAGGCTTTCCAGCTTCGTAGCAAGCCGCGCAGTCATGAGGTCAAACCAAGCCTGAACATCAGCATTGAGGCCCCGAGATAGCTGCAAATGTTCGTTAATAGGTTGCTCTAACCCATTAACCACCGCCTCCAGGGCGTCAGCTACCCTAGGATCGCCAAGCTCCCTGATGACCCCGATCGAAGCAAGAGAAGTCTTCTTCAGGCGCTCGAAATCCAGACTCTTCGCTAACACCATTGATACCATCGTTCTCAAACCGGTGTAAAAAAGGCTGGTGTGTTGCTCGGTCAACGCAACTAGATCCGACTGAATGCCGGAAGCGCCCGCGATGTCAGCAAGTCCCTCTCCAGGGATGATTGCAGACGAGGTAGCCACAGCCGTCGCATTGACACATGGTACAATCGAAGAAGGTGCGGTAACGGCGGTCGAAGTCGTCGCCACACTCACAAGAGGCAAGGTCACGACGACGTGTTCATCCTCCTCTCGAGGTGACAAAGCTACTCCGGGCGTACTGGCCCCCGAAGCCACTTTTTCATCAAAGTCGAACGCCTCCTCGTTAGAAGCCCGAGCGAAACCAGAACGCGCTTCAACGCTATACTCCCCGTGGGCGCTATCCCCTGAGAAGAAGACGAGAAAAGTCAATATCAGTATGATGACAATCTTTCTGAAGGAAGGCATAAAGACGACATTTACCCGGAGCCAACGACATATACGACGCATCTGCAGTCGATATAGCTAAACCATGCCTTAACGACGCAATGCGAATCGTCATGCCTGGAGAAGGAGGTGGGCCGACCGACATTGCCGAGAGTTCTGTCAGGCCTCCACCAAGACGTGGTCGAAGTTCATCGGCCGGAATCTCGCCAGATGCGCTCACTGACGCGGCAGGAGTCATGCCCGCTGCTGGGCTCGGGAAAGATTCTCCCATCTGCCTCGGCCACACAGGCAATCTCGCTCCGCTACCTGGAGTAGTAGCCGCCACAGCCACCTCTAACGAGGATTCTCCGGCATCGACGATCGGAACTGTAGGAGGTCCCTCTCTAGAAGGCGAGGAACCTCCAGCCAAAGAACCATCCCCGATGTAGGGAGAGGCAGGCTCACTCCCAGGAGCCTCAATACCAGGAATGTGGAGAGGACGAGCAACCACCTCCTTCCTCCTCTTGCGAAGAGAAACTTCCTTCAGAGCAGAAGCCCATCGCTTCCCAGAAGGGAGTACCAAAGCCCCCGCAGGCAGAGGCACTTCGCACCTCGGCACCGATACCAGAGGCTCGTCCGGAGTACCAGACTCCTCACCTTCGTTCGAAGAAACTTAAGGGACGTCAACTCTTCCCCCAGGCTTGGGAGAAGGCACCCGGAAGCTTCCACGCACGTCGAAATCACGATCGAAGGTGTTAATTGCCACGTAAAACTGGGCGTAAGAATGGAGAATGCGAAGCTCCGTGGAGGTTGTAACGACCGGCACAATGAAGGTTGCCCTCGTACAACCCATGAGGAAATATCGCCACCCTCTAGCTCCATCAATGAGTCCGCCCCTAGACCTAAAGCTGGTAACGGCATTGCCCACATGCAACTGATCGTACCCAAACTGCCTGGCAAACCGACTAGGCAAGTAGGGCTCGAAGAAGCAGTGATCTTCGCTTCTGTACATCAGATGGGAGGGTCTAATACAGACCAACCAGTTAAAAGCTTCCGGGGAAAGGTCGGTCTTCTCTCCACCTGAATCCTCAAGCCGCACCCCTGATTGATTGCGATGCACGGGGGGAGCAGTACAGAGGAGCTTCCAACCGTGGCTGAGGTTCAACACCAGCCGGCAGTCTAAAACTGTGCTCATATTCCAGGAGGAATCCTTATAATTCAGCAAGAATATACCCCCCGAACTGCTACCGGAGCCAGGAGACATCACTCGGGGATTGTGGAGAATCAACCATCCCATCAAGTATAGGTGTGGTAATTCCATCCTGGGAAAACTCTCACGTCGAGCTTCGTCGACGAGCAACCCGTCAGTTATGTCTCTCAAGCCAGCCTGTATACGGCACACCATGGCAGGAAGCAAGCCCAGTCTTGCCCCAAATACCAGGCGCACTGTCGGCCACAGGATGTTCCGGTGAATGCGGTTCGCGGATGCGGTACCTGGCACCACTACTCGGCGCAGCCATATGGAGAGAAAACCAGCCAGCTGGGCTTCCTTAGACAAAGGCCTGCGACAGCGCCTCAAGTAACTATAGGCCTTAGTGCCTTCCGGGTACTTTCCTACCCCCTCGACAAGAATCTGATCTGGAGCTTCAGCCTCCTCCATAAGAGTCTCCACAACCTGGGCACTAAGCACGCCCAAACAGTTCACGGGCTCATTCTTGCCACCCGAGGCTTTCTCCGACCTGGCGGCCCTGGCTCGGTGGAAGAAGAGGTAGGACATCCACTTGGTGGTGTGAGCCAAATCAGAAGGCTCGTTATAAAAGGTGGTACACGCGAAGTATTGACACATCAGCTCCTGATATACTTCCGCCACCCGAGGGTCCAAATCCCCCAACTCCCGGTTGGTGGGAACATACTCTTCATATGGAGCTACAGATAAACAGTTCTACACTGAAGGAGCTTCCTACGCTCGACGGCTACGAATCTACAACTTTACGTTCGACAGCTACAAGTAGGTTTTTGGCCTGGATGCCTTTGTGCTCAGTAGCTTTTATGCTCGAGAGGCCACAAACCCATGACTTCACGCACAGGAACTACAAGTCTACGATTTCACGCTCGACGGTGTTTTACGCCCGGAGGCTACAGACTGATGATTTCGTGCTCCACGACTTTTCGTATATTTGAACAGTCCCCAAGGCGGTCAATTACAGGAGTTCACACAGAAGATACTCCTCCTTGGCCTCAACATATCCCAAGTACCCAAAACATACAAGAGTTCAAACATTGAGAAATTAATCTTCTCGGGTCAATTGGAGGTTCATCCAGACTCTAGTCTGAATATCTCTTCTATCAAAAGATGGCAACTCAGTTTTGACAGCCATTCCTCGACCTTGTTCTAAGGGATTTTCGAAGAAGTCACTCTTGAAGACGAAGACTGAACAAAAAAATTCTGTTCACCAGAAGTTCAGAGCTCTACGCGATTCCTTAGTCCTAGCAACAGGACAGTTCTAAAATTTTTCAAAATGCTCTACAGCGTTCTATGGACTACTCGCTATGCGTAAAGGACAGGACCTAGCACTCTTTCTACAGAATCGGCGTACAGATTCAGACGTGTTGAAGCTGCACATATTCAGACTTCACAGCAACGTATGGCAAGATGATCATATGGAGAAGAAAGGCGATTTTATTAAAAAATCAAAATCATGATTACATATGAGGGAAATCCAATCTACAAGGGTTTTTTTTTCATTTTCATGATTACATCTAAGGGAAACTCCGTCTACAAAGGAGATACCCCCTCGTCGTCTGAAGATCGCCCAGAAGCTGTTCTGACAGGTTCTCCCTGGGCTTCAATTCTTCATCCATCTTCTCCGGCAGTCAGTCAGCTCCAGCAAACTGACCGACATGGCAATGATCACCGACGGGCACGACAGAGTTGGGGCTTGCATAGATTTTGCAGATCCCATGCACCGCGCGCCGCTCAGGCCAGGACAGAACGAGTCTGTTTGACTCTCGTCACCGGAGGGCATCGAGAGAAGGCGCGGCATGCCAGCCGCCGTGGTCAAATACGACCCTTTCTCTCTCCTGGGGCAACGCCATACAAAGTTGCTGATTATCCCGAGCAAGGGAGGCTAAGATATCCTTCCATGATCCATCGTTGCAGTGGACACTTGCTCGAAGATGCCGTCTTTTTCGGCTCCTTATACGTTGGAAGAACATGATCTCCTTCTTCCTCAAATCGACCCGACGAATTCCGGTGATCATCTCTGCGTGGTGATAAAGATGTGGGGAGAACAGGCTAACTCCCCCAGCCTTTTATAGGCAACAGAGATCACAGCGGTCCCCCATAAATCTGCCATAAAGTCTGCACCGACCGTTTTAACGCTCCATTCAGAAACGTTTCGAGTTACGAGGGGGCCGTTCATGCTTCGTTCAAAGCGTTTCAAATTCCAAGGAATTTAAAAGCTCTGAAGGGGGTCTTGTAGAAGCATGAAAAATATGCTGGGAAGAGCTACGCAGCCTCTTGATATAGAGCAGCGTAAGCAGAGGCCTTCAGAGCCATCAGGCGTACAACAGAGTTTTCTCCGCTAAAATACAGCATGAAGAATAAAGCTCAAAGGACCATCCACATAAGTGCAGTGCGTCCAGGCCGCTCTAGCGTGAACAGAGTTCTTCATCGCCTCCATGGCGTAAAACTCATCCGCTCTCAAAGCAGCGTTATAGCGTACGAGGAACGCTTCATCTTCTCCGAAATGAACCTGTCAAGTCACGCAGTAAATCTGACCTCTGACTCCTGACAAAAGATGCTGCACGGCTACCCAGACGACGGCTGGAAATGATGGCAGACCTCTCAGGATGCGTCCCACAGTATGATGGCGGATCTCACCATTTAATGCAGAGGATTTGGTAAAGCATCACCGAACCGTCGTTTACTGGAGTCCCCTCAGCATAAACTGCTCTTTTACGTACAAGGGAATACGCCGCCCTGTTTTACACAGGCAAACATGAGCTGTTTTACGCTCTGCAGCAGACAAACTGCCTGCCACGTCAAAAGCTGTACTTCGTACGGGATTCGAGGCACGTCTCCACGTCTAATTGTATAGAGCGGTGACAGTTTCTCTCAAGACACGTCTCTGCGACGGGTGTACAGAAGGCCTGCAGACCTTCAAAACACGCCTCCGTATTTAATGCACAAGATGATGGCAAATCTCTGCAAGAGATTTGGTTATATCTTCAAAAGTCGTAATTCCGGCTAAGGCGTCCACATCAGCACGGTATGCAGCGGCTTCTACGTCCATTCAGGATCTGTGCTCAAGCGGCTTCTACGCCCATTCTGGCACGATATGCAGCGGCTTCTACGCCCATTCAGGATCTGTGCTCAAGCGGCTTCTACGCCCATTCTGGCATGATATGCAGCGGCTTCTACGCCCATTCAGGATCTGTGCTCATGCGGCTTCCACGCCCACTCAGTCTCTACGACCACTCAGTCTCAACGACTGCTCGGCTTCCATGCCTACTCGGCTTCTATGCCTGCTCGGCTTCCATGCCTACTCGGCTTCTATACCTGTTCGACTTTTATGCCTACTTGGCTTCTATGCCATGGTGACGGACATTTGGCTTCTACGCCAACCTCTTCTACACAATGGATACCTACCCACGTGGCTTTTACGCCGTGATCTTAGTAGCAACCGTACGTGTCGTGTCCCCTTAGTTGGACCCACGTCACCCGCTCAGTCAAAAGATCATCTATACGTAGGCATTGGTTACTTTAACCGTTGTGTAAAAGGATACTGTACTTTCTACTCCTCGGTTGCTACACCAACGGAGTGGTCACTGTCACCAAAGACTCTATAAATAGAGGCCCCTATCAATGGGGAACAAGGTCGGAAAATTTGGTCAAGAATACCAATATCAGACCCAAGGTCGGAAAACGGAAGACTTGAAGGTCGACAATTGGAAGAAGATAGAACAAGGAGGAGAGAGAGAGAGAGAGCCCGGAGCTTAGGCAAAGAGCGGGGATCGATGACTTCGGCATCGTGCATCCACCCTCTCCTACAACCTTCGAAGCTGCTACCTGTCTTCCACGGCACTTCTTCAACATCGTGTGGTCCATGGGCTAAAGTGATCGACCACAGATCAGACACCTATAGCAATTTATACCCAGATTAAATAAATTATACTTCCACATCCTCGTATAGGATTATATTGTACAAGTTTGTTTGTAAACCAAAGGGCGCGGGTTTTGCACAAACCCCGTCATTGAAATACACTTTCATTCTTTCGTTTAATACCACAAACAGTGATAAGAGCAGCGATAGTCCTCATCCCTCACCATCCTCAATCGAAAAAACACAAGCAAATCAAGAATCATGAAATCATATCTCCAACCAACAAGAAAGAAAACAAGAAAACTTTTGTGCGCACCTTTGAGAATATCTATGGACTTATTGTATGGAATGTTCATTGCAGCACAATATTTGGGACATCTCTGAGTCGAAGGCAACAGAAAGGCTAAATGATCGAGTTGCTCTGATACCATTATATCACGTCCCGATCCCGCAGAGGGGTCGTTCATCCTCGCTTGGTTCCTTGTGGGATCGACCGTCCTTGTATGGGCGTGATGCCCTGCAAGCCTGAATTGCGCTTGCACAAGGCCAAAGCTTGAAAAAGGGCAAGTAAGCTATTCAAGACGGAAGCAACGACACATATTGCAGAAAAGTAAAGCACACAATGGCATAAGGAAACAAGCATCTTTATTGATATTCAAAAGTATTACAAGCGGCACTTGGCCGAGGTTACAATTCGCTCAAGAACTCTCTCAAATATAATGACATCGTTCCATATATTGCATCTCTTTATACAAAAGCAGCTCAAAGCATATTGATACGGCTCAAGACATCGACTCCAAATTTTTGGGTCCTGGAGATGAGGCACAGCTATCGCTTCTTCGGATAATCCAGCACCTACGAACAAGCAAACTGTTGGTGGATCAGAACAAGCAAACTGTTGGTGGATCAGCACTTTGGGAAAAGTACTGGTGAGTATAAATCAACGAATAGAAGTAACACTCCCTGAAACCAACACTAAGTAAGCATGTGGCAAAATATTACATTACTAGTGATCTTGCTACTTTTTCCTAGGTTCATTTCACGCATCACAGGGTTAGAGTCAGTTTACTTCTTTCAAAAATATAGCTTTGGATTTACATATCCTAATATTTAAGCATACAATAGGGATAATGTTCTATCGTGCAGTAAGCATCATATATTATGCACCATATTTACTAACTCTTTAGGAACACAAGTTATTTCTAGTGGACTGATCAATTCATTCTTAAGGGGATGCAACAAACATCATATGCAAGTCTAGAGGCAATACGAGATTAAAGAATAATAAAAATTTAATGCATCACTTATTCAGTGATTCTTACCCTTCGTCGAACGGTTATCCCTGCAGCAGACATATAAGTTAGCAACAATTTGCAAAAACATATATGTTTTATTCCCTGTCCATCTCTGCATCAAACAGTTAGGTATGCAAGAAGGCTAACCTAGCATGCGTCCTAACTACATGATAGTCTATGGGTAACCCCATGATTAGCAGCGGTGATTCAAGGTTCAGCTCTGCACTAGCACGCGCGTATGTCAGCAGCTATGACTAAAGTTTTAGCTCTTCACCACCATACACAAATACTAGCAGTTGTGATATCATGGTTCCGCTCTTCACTAATAGACAAAATATCCCACTAGATCACACGGACCGTATATCTCAGGATGCAACAAAATCTTTTTCGGACTGACTGATTCTTAGTGCCCCAGGAACCATTCGAGAGATGAACCTTGTGCATAAGTTATCTGAGACCAATGCATGAAATAAAATATCTATAATGCAAGCAAGCAATGATCAAGCAAATTATATCTTTCTTCTTATTAAAACGAATGATAGGTTCAATCTTCTTTTCATACAACTAATAGCACACCCCACTAGATCTCAAGGATCGTACCTCAGGACGTACTATTAGTCTCTGCTTATTCGAATCAATCACCTTTAGCATATTATGAGTTATTTATGCAGTTCTATCTTTTTGCATCAATGACAAGCAATTTATAAACGATGATAAGCAAACATATGAACGATATTTAATTTAAGAAGCATGTCACGGTTCTATTTATCTCTTTAAGTTAAGCATGCAGTTCTACTCTTATTTAGCATACAACATAGAGACTTGTTCAAGCAATTTTCTTTACTTATCTTATTAGCATAATAAGGGTTCGTTCGTTAGCGGTGTCATTATAACTAAGCATACAATATTTCTTTCTTGACTTAGCATGGAAATTATTCTATCTCTTTTAGACAAGCATACAAGTTCTCTAGTTAAGCATACATGTTCTCGTTCTATCATTCTCATGTAAACATTTACTACTTAGCAAACAAGCATTGCAAAAACTCATATTCATTATTAAGGCGTGCAAGAATCAGAGAATGAAGTTCTTTCCACTCACTTAGATTAATTATCTTATGTTTTGATCGAGGAACACTTCGAGAAGGCTTTCGCTAAAGCCAGCAAAGCGATATCACTTGTACGTAGTGCCAACATGGAGCGGGGCACTACAATTTATGCTTATTATATATTCGTATATGCATTGTATGGTTATGGACAACTTGTGCACAAGGTAGTAAATTTCTTTGAATGAAACCTGGGATACTAGGGACCGTTCGGCCCGAGGGAAGTAGTAGCTTTTGGTAGTGCAGGGTATAAGTGAGACATTCATTAAGGATTGCTACCTGCTTTGAATGGAGCATCACATGTACATCGAAGTCCTATACGACATGTCCATCGTTGTGCTACACTACAAATGACCCAGTGGGAATAAATTCATGCTAATGAAGTCTTATGCACAGCTGGTAAGAAAACTCTTATGAATGATACAGGAATGGCCATTGGTCGGGTTAAGATTCATATGTTGTAAAGATTATATATTTCACTGCATAAATTATTGCCTACTAAACTGTTTCCTATATAATTTTGCTTATTTAATGTTGCATATTGAACTGCTGCTTTAATTCAGAAGTGTCGGTTTAGGTGAGTGAGCTAGTTCTTCTCACCAGTACAAGTTAAGTACTGACCTACATCTCTGTGGGCAACTAGGTTACCAAGATACCGCTAGTGCTTAAGAGAGATAAACCTTTCTATTGCAGTTCTTTTCGAAGCTTCTTCCTATTTTCAAAGTATTCCAAGATTTTAAGTCGCTGCTTTCTAGTTTTAATAATATAAGAAAGGGACATAATGTATGGGATAAGAACATTATTTTATGTCAGCCTATCAGTCTTTTTTTAATGCAAAATCTATGTAAGCCGTTTAGGCATTTTTATTTCAGTACTGAAAAAATTGTACTATGTTGAAATGAATCAATAAAAGAATTATTTTCTGCCTATACAATATGTGTTCAAAATTTGTTGCTATATTGTTGAACTGTTTATAAAAAATTTGGACACATGCACCCGTTCTTGTCTTGTACAAGTACAATTCCAGACTTGTACAACATCATGCCCAGCAAGGATGAACGGTTCCGCAAAATCGAATACGTGGACGAATCGGTTCTGCAAAATCGAGGCATGACAAGTTGGTATTAGCGTACAGTTTAAAGTTTTTCAAATTAAAAATTGGTTTTCAAGTGTAAGTTTTCAAACAATAACGATTTTATCAAATGATTTGCTTTTAGATAGCACTGCATGAAATAATGTTCCATACAATAAGTCCATAAATATTTTATGAGTACTAATGGAAGTTATTTCTTTTACAGATGACTAAGGGTGATAACTCTAAGGTGACATCGTCGTATGACACAATGGAGAAAGTAATAAAAATGTTAGAGGCGCAAAAGAAGTAGAGCAATGCATATCACAAGATGATAGAGACACAACATCGTGAGCTTCAAGCGCAGCTAACAACCCAGTTCCAGGCGTAATTTGATGCGCAATAATAGCAAGTCAATAACTTGAATCAACTAGTCACTTCTATGACTAACAACCACGAGGTGACCTTTGTGGCTGCTGCTAAAGAAATAGTGGTAATCGAAGCAGAGAAAACTGAACAGCCTCCAAGAAAAAAATTGACGTTCCAGTTTTCTGAGTTTAAAAGTTGCAATCCGATTGAATTCAATGGCAGAGAGGAACTAGAGGAAGTGATGGGATTCTTGAAGACCTTGGAGGAAAATTTTCATATGTTGGATGTTCAGGGCAGCAAGCGGGTAGACTATGCAGCTGTGCAGCTCTGTCACGAAACAAAAGATTGGTAGGAGTCAAAGAGACAAGCACCTTGCGGTGACAACTAAGAAACCAAAGTCTCTTGGAAAATATTTAAACAGGCATTTATCGTACAGTTTATCCCACCAGCTGAAAGAAAAGGAGTTCGTAGAGCTCGAGCACGGCAATTTGTTCGTCAAAGACTACGAAGCAGAGTTCCTAAAGAGATCTAAGTTCGGTGGCTATATGATACCGAACGATGAAGCAAAATGGCTACGGTTCATTGAGAGTCGAATGAAGGCTTGCAGCACGATGTTCTTAATCGAAAGTGTGCGATGTACATGGAAGCTTATAAAGCGGCTCTCAAGATAGAGAAATTTTATCCTTGAGGGAAGACACAAAACAGTCATGGGAACAACTACAAATAACCATGGCAGCAAGCGGATCTGATGCCTCCAAGCGTCAGAACACAAATGACAATCGGGTCCCTATCAGCGACCGTACTATAACAAGTGAAAGCAAGTTAGACACCGTCAAGATGTGTATCATACTGGATGTTTTATGTGTGGCAGTTTGGATCACAAAGCTGCATGGTGCAATAGTGGAGGAAGAAATCAGAATCGCGATCAACAGTATCACAATCAGAATCGCGATCAGTAGTACAATCAGAATCATGGGCAAACGCCATGAGCTCCGCAGGCAGCAGCTGTGGGCGCTCAGAATTCGCGACTAGGAGGACATGGCAGAGTGTTTGTACTGACTCAAGAAGAAGTGCTTGCCTAAAACATTATCATAACAGGTATACTATTTTATAGAGAAATACCTGCTTGTGTACTATTTGCTTTGGGTGTTATCCATAGCTTCATTTCATCTGCATTTGCTAATGAACATAAATTTTATAAGACACCATTAGATATAAATCTTAGTGTCAGCACTCTGTTCGGAGTATATTTGCCTGCTAGTTCGATTGGCAAGGATGGTTACATTTGCATTGGGGGAAAGTACGTGTCCTTGGATACAATAGTCCTGTATATTGCAGATTACGACATCATCTTGGGCATGGATTGACTCGGGGCTTGCAATGCGATAATTGACTATGCGGAGAAGAGAGTTGTGTTTCACATTCCTGGCAAGACAAAGTTCTCTTATTCATGTAGTCCGGTAGCTAAAATAGTGATGGTGGTATCGGCAGTGACGACAAGACATATGCTATATTATGGGTATGAAGGGTACCTTGCTTTTGTTCGAGACACTCGGATGAAGGATGCAGACTTGGGTAAAACCGAAGTCCTGGCAAAATTTCTCGACATATTTCTAGAGGAGATACCTAGAATGCTTCCGGATCAAGAAATTGAGTTCAGTATTGACACCTTTCTAGATACTCGCCCGATATCAAAAGTACCGTATCAGATGGAACCTACCGAATTAAAGGAACTGAAATCATAACTATAAGAGTTACTGGACATGGCTATATTCATCCAAGTATTTCACCTTAGGGATCTCTAGTGTTGTTTGTGAAGAAGAAAAATATCATAATGCATCTTTGCATAGATTATCGGGAACTGAACAAGGTGACAGTCCAAAACAAGTATCCTTTATCGAGAATTGATGATCTGTTTGACCAACTTTAGCACATGACAGTATTTTCAAAGATTGATCTTCTTTCAGGGTATCATCAGTTAAAGATCAAACCAGAGGATTTTTCGTAGTCATCTTTTCTTACGAGATATGGATACTATTTGGTTATGCCTTTTGACTTGACCAATACTACCGTGGCTTTCGTGGATATGATGAATAGGGTATTATGACCCTTCTTGGACAAGTTCATCATCGTATTCATTGATGATATATTAATATATAATATATTCCAGAGATAGATAAACTCACGTTGAACATTTAAGGACCGTACTACAGACACTTTGTGAACATCAGTTATATGCAAAGTTAAGAAAGTGTGAGTTCTGTATAAGCAGCATGTCATTCCTTGTGCATGTTATTTCAGTAGATGGTATATCAGTTAACCCAAAGAAAATTGAGACAGTGGTGGACTGGAAACAACCCACATCGGCTAGTGAGATCAGAAGTTTCCTTGGCTTGGTGGGCTACTATCGAAGATTTGTAAGAATATTGCGAAGATTGCGTCGCCTCTGACTCGCCTCACCCAAAAGGAAGTAGTATTCAAATGGACAGACGACTGTGAGAGTAGTTTTCAAGAACTGAAGCAACGAATCACCTTGGCTCCAATTCTTATTCCAGATGGACCTAAGGGATTCCAGATATACAATAATGCATCTCGTCTCAGATTGTGATGTATTCTTATGTAGCATGAGAAAGTAATTGCGTACGCCTCAAGATAACTTAAACAACATGAAAAGAATTATCCGACGCATGTTTTGAAACTTGCGGCAATTGTGATCGCATTAAAATTATGGCGGCACTATCTCTATGGAGTGTCCTGCAATATCTTCAAATATCATAAGAGCATTAAGTACATATTCACAGAAAAGGAATTAAACTTGAGGCAAAGGCGATGGCTGGAATTGATAAAGAATTATGACTTGATAATTTCTTATACGCCCGAGAAAGCCAACGTTGTGGCCGATGTATTGAGTCAAAAAATTTGTCGGATTGTTATCTGTGTCAAACAGGATACTTTGAGGGTTGGAAGAAATGAGCATCGAGTACATAGTTTAAAATTTGGGGGCGCTGCTAGCTCAACTTCATCTAGAGTCGAGCTTGCTAGAAAAGATTAAGTCCATACAAAAGGATGACATATTCTTGCAGAAGATACGTGAGTAATTTTAGCAAAGAAGGCAACCGATTTCGTGGAACATGAAGACGATATGGTGTGGATTAAAAAAAGATTGTGTGGACCTAAGGATGATGAACTCATGAATGAAATATTGACTAAGGCTCATTATGCTAAGTACACCTTGCATTCGAGAAGCACCAAAATGTATAAGGATCTGCGTAAAATATTTTGGTGGCATAGCATGAAAAGAGATGTGGCATTGTTCGTTTCACGATATTTGGATTGTCAACATGTGTAAGCATAAAACCAGCGATTCGGAAGAGAGTTACAGAACCTCGCCATTCTGGAATGGAAGTGGGAGGATATCTTCATGGATTTCATAGTGGGCTTACCAAAGACGCAACAAAAAAATGATACGATTTGGGTCATCATGGATAGACTGACTGTCATGACCCGCACCCGGTGTAAGGGTACTAGTCGGAAATAACGCCCAGCCTACACTGCAGAATCGGTGGTAAAACGCTGTATAGATAATCTATCTAACAATATAATGAACCACCAATAATGATAGTATACTCAATCACAGAACTAAGATAGAAATGAGCACGAATTAGATAAGAATAGAATAGTCACAATACAACTCATGAGTCTAAAATAATACATCAATGAGTCTGAAGAAAATACAGAAATAAGCTGGAGACAAATCCAGTACAAAGAATACTACGAGGCTACAACTCCAGGGTCAACTGTCTCAGTTGGGATAAGTCCCTCTTGAGCCAGGGTCTCAGAATCTAAACCCACAACATCCTGGGGTCCATAATAGGTAGGGTACCACTCCTTAGTGTCATCTGGAAAAATATATCCAGTCAGGAAAGGAGCAGAGTACATCTCTAACAGCAGTTCTAATTAATGATAAAAACTATGTAATAGTAAATAGCTGTGGATAAATAAGATGCACAATAGATACAAGAGATATATATACAATAAGGAAATACTGGAAATAAATACAACAATGAACAATATGCCAATGAAACAATAATACTAATGACTAAGTGTGTGAGTACTAGCTTAACATGTGATCGGCTTGGGCAAGATGCAATACGGCCTGGCTAATCATACGTGCGGTGCATGATCAATAATATTATGTAATCTGTACTTTATTCAATAGGGATATTGATCACATATCTGTACTAATACTTCCTACCCCCGACTGGTATAATAGATCAAACCACGGTATGCTATGGCACGAGATTCCCGAAGAAGATAGCTAGTCTTCCCGAGAATCGATGTCTGTACATGTACAAGATAACTAATAAAATAATAAATGCACCATATACCAAGGAATAACATCTCATGACGAGATCCGGATATACCAATCCGTATAACCATAGTGTCAAGAGAACATGGATATCTACAATAGATACAATGAACATAGAGGATATCATAAATAAGAAACTATCAGAAAATGTACTCGTCTGAAGTCTAATGAATAGTCTTACAGATGTCTGACTCGGTGCCTCGAAGACCTAGATATGGAATACAACATCAATACAAGGTCCCAAAAAGAGAATAAGTTAAACTAGTCAACTTCTAGGTCAATAAGTCAATTCTAAGTCAAAAGTCAACTATGGTCAACTCTAAAGTCAACTAAAGTCAACTATGGTCAAACCAATGTCAACTATCTATTTCTAGGTTGCACAAGTCTAGCACCAAAATCTTGGATCAAAATACTAAAATCTAAGTAATAGGAACCACAACCTAAAATATTAGGATACCGTATCTTCGGATACGTGAATCCAAGATAAACCTCACAATACCTATATATCAACAATAAAGTATAATAACATAGAATATTAATTTACAACAATTAGGAACCATGGTTTTGAACCAACTTGGTATCCACATAAAGTCACAAACTCGATACCCAAACCCCGTATCTTGAATATCCCACTTACCTTGGTTTCCACAAAGTAATGCTCAAGATACATAGATATAGTATTTACCCTTATACAAAATATAATATATATAAACTAATATTATACAATTAAGAATATAATAATACTAGTATTATATCTCACAATAAATACATATATATATATATATATATATATATATATATATATAATATAGAACTATACACTAAACTGCCTAACTGTCACTGAAAACAGTGTGCTAAAACACTAATTTTTCAATAAACAGACTTTCAGCGACAGTTCCAACTGTCACTGAAAATGCCGTCGCTAAATCTGCTATGTAAATACATTGCTGTCAATTTATTGGTGACAGTTCAACTATCACAGAAATGTCCGTCGCTGCTGCTGTTTAAATCCCGCCCGCTGCTATTTAATGACAGAAATGTCATTAAATGCTTATTAAAGCTACAGCGGCTGCTGCTGCTGTTTAATGATACTGACCAAGTCGGCAAATTTTATAGCAATCAAAAGTACATGGAGCACTTATCGTTTGGCTCAAATCTACTTAGATCAGATTATCTAGTTACATGGAGTGTCAGTCTCAATTATGTCAGATAGGATTGGAAGATTCTTATTTCATTTCTAAAACAGCCTTCAGGCGGCAATGGACACAAAGTTGTATTTCAGCTCGACATACCATCCACAGACTGATGGATATACCAAGAGAGTAAACCAAATCCTTAAAGACATGTTGCGACTGTGTGTGCTGGATTTGAAGGCAAATTAGGATACCTATCTATCGCTGGCAGAGTTCGCTTATAATAATAGTTATCAAACGAGTATTCATATGGCCCCGTATGAGGCACTTTATGGATGCAAGTGTCGATCACCGATATGTTGAGAGAAAGTCGGCGAATGGAAAGTGCTCAGACCAGAACTTATTGAACAGGCCATCGAGAAACTTTGCATGGTTCGAGAGAATCTTCGAGTCATTCAAAGCCGTCAAAAAAGTTATAAGAATGTACATCGACGACCCTTGGAATTCAAGAAGGATGATCACGTGTTCCTAAAGGTGACACATATGCGAGGCATGTTGTGGTTCGGCATCAAAGGAAAGCTGAGTCCACGATTTTTTAGACCCTTCGAGATTCTACAGAGGGTGGCACCAGTGGCTTAACGACTTGCACTACCTCCGACTTTGGCGAAAGTGCACGATGTCTTCCATATTTCTCAACTAAGAAGATACGTGCATGACCTGAGTCACATAGTGAACTTCGATCAGCTTGAACTGAGTGTCGACCTATCCTATGCAGAAGAACCTATTTAGATCCTGGACATGAAAGAGAAGACCTTAAGGAATTGATCAGTGGCTTTGGTTCGTGTGTTATGGCGGAATCATGCAATCGATAAATTGACTTGGGAGCTTGAAGAAGAGATACAGAAGCAGTACCCTTCCTTATTCGATAACCTAGAGGTAGAACCTTTGTTTCAAGTTTCGAGGACAAAACTTTTTCTTAGCGGTATATTATGTAGTGCCTCGCTCATAGAGGTTCACTATATAAGGCTTATGACTCGATTGAATCAGTCAGAATTGAGTATGTGAAAACTTTAGAATCGATCACGGATAATGCAATAAACCTTTCTAATTGATGGATCGGCTTCTGTTGAAATGAGCCCAATAGTTTTGTTGGATTTTTGGTTGGCTTTCTTGGATTTTTGCTGCTTGGTTTTGATGAATGCTTTTTCGTGATTGTTTTTGATGATTGATTGTTTAGCCTATTTTTATTGATTGTATTTATTTATTCTAGAGAACTCTAAGAGAAAGGAAGATGGTAGTCTAACCAAATGTTGGTGCCAATGCAGATAGACGTGTGACCGGAGCCTGAGCGAGCAAGCATCATTTTCTCTCGGTATTCTCTATTTGGTAAGCGATTATGTCCCTTCTTCTTTACTCTTGTATGCCAATAATAAATAAGTTCTCTTGAAACCTTACTAAGTCCAATGATCGATAAAGCCACTAATGCTACAAGTTTTATACCACTATTATAAATTAATGAATTACATTGATAAGAGAGAAGTTCAATTATATAACACAAAAAAGGATATAATCATTATGTTATGGTTTGGTGCCATGACTTAGCGATAAATTGGAGTCTACGAACTACTAATCAAAATACCGAATAAGTATGCTGAAATAAGAATGGTTAAATATGTATTGCTGCTTTAAATATTTTAATATCTTACACTACTATTTATGCTTATCATATAGTCATAAATATATTGTATAGTCATGGACAACTTGTGTACAAGGTAGAAAATTTTCTCGAACGGGACCTGGGGCACTGGAAACCGTTCGGCCCGTGGAAAATAGTAACACTTTGGTAGCACTGGTTATAAGTGAGATTTATTGAGTCTTGCTACTTGCTTTGAATGGCACATCGTACGCCAATCAAAGTCCTATACAGCATGTCCATCGTGGTGCTACATCACAAATAACCCAGTGGTAATAAATTCATGTTAATGATGTCTTATGCAGGGATGATAAGAATAATCCTATGAATGATACAAGAATGGCCATTGGCCGGGGTAAGATTCATATATTGTAAAGATTATATATTTTACTGCATAAACTGTTACCTATATAATAATTCTTATATAATATTGGCTATTAAACTACTGCTTTAATTCAGAAGTGTTGGTTTAGGTTGGACTAGTTCTGCTTACCAGTATAAGTTAAGTACTGACACATGTCTCTGTGGACAATCCAGGTGATCGAGATATTGTCACGACCTGCACCCGGTGTAAGGAAACGAGTACGTGGGTACGTCAAGCCTACACCGCAACCTCGACGGTAGAACGCTATCTAGGTCAACAATACAATCTAAATATCTCACACAATATATAATGTACCTGTCAAGATATCTCAACTCCTAAATAGAGGACACTCTGATAATATGATAATGGTAATCAATATTCAATCATAATATAAATATAGAGGAAGATATGGCACAATATGGAATAGAAGAAATAAAATACAGAGTCACCATAAAACACAAGTCTAAGTCCAAGAGTCTAAGCCCAATATAATGGTCTCAAATATAATACATGCCATAATATCTAACTGTCAAATACAATAGCATAATAAACTAGCTAAGTCTCCACGATTGTTGGTACTATCTCAACAGCCTCATCATCCTATAGCCCATAGTATGTGGGACATATCTCTTTTAACCAATCATCTAAAAAATATATCCAGTCAGGATTAGAGTAAAGTACAACCCAATAGCAATTCCAAGTTAATTGATAATGACTATAAATATAAATAGAGAATATAATGCAAGACGAAAAGCAATGAGCAATATCATACTATTGTAAGAAATGAGACAGATAATCTAGAGCAATAAATTATAAACTGATCATATTGAAAAGGAATAAGGCAATGAAATATAATATAGTGAAAAACTGTAACTACACTAAGTGTTTGAAATACTAGTTAGATATGTGATTGGCTTGGGTTATAAAGATCTACTTAAGGCTATGACACAATCATATGATCATTATGATTAGTTGTTGTCTATAAGTAACACGATCAATAACACAATCATTTAAGATTGGTTGTTGTCTATGGAGTAACACAATCATACGTAAGGTGTATGACTTGTTGTTGTCTACATGATACAATACAATATTTAAGGGTTTGATCACATATTCATCTAGCACTTCTTCTGCCCCCGACTAGTACAATAGATCCATATCACGATACGTCACGACATGATAATCACTATACAAGGTCTACAATATAAGCACGATCATCACGGTCTATATAATCATGAGAAATATTAAGGCAATCACTGAAGAGTAATATCTCATGACGAAGATCCAATTATACTAATCCGTGTATCAAGAATCAGGTAAAATATTACTAAATACTTGTATTATAGTAATTATCAAATAATAAAAACTATCAGAGAATGTACCCATCTGTGGTCCAGAGAAATGAATGGCAAACTGTGTCCGTATCGGTGCCTCACAGACCTATATAGGAAACATCAAGTCACAATAGTGTTTGGACTCATAAATAAGTTAAACTAATTAATTTCTAGGTCTCAAGTCTTTTTCTAGGTCAAACTAGGTCAACTCTAAGTCAAACTAGTCAAACTTGGTCAAGCTTGGTCAAACTAGTCAATTCTAGGCCAATCCTTGCTAATCTAGGTTTTCTAGGTCGTACTGAGGTATATAAGTCCATATTAACCACTAACTAGCTAACACTAGCCAATACTAGCTATACTAGCTAATAGTACTAATATATCTGTATACTAGATAATAAGATACTCTATAAGTGTCATATTCCTTCTTTCTGCTATGCCATTCTGTTGGTTCATATAGATATTTTTCTTAAGACTTCCATTAAGGAAAGTTGTCTTGACATCCATTAGCCAAATCTCATAATCGAGATAAGCTACAATAGATAAAAGAATCCGGATAGACTTAAACATGGCTACCGACAAAAATATTTTCTCATAATAAATACCCTCTTTCTGAGTAAAATCTTTCACAACAAGCCGAGCTTTAAAGGTTTCAACCTTACCATCTGATCTCATTTTTCTCTTATAAACCCACTTGCATCCAATAGCATTTACACCAGTAGGTGGCTTTACCAGCTCCCAGGCCATATTAGAACCATATTCTATTTCAGATATTATTATTTTTTGCCAAGATTCTGCATCTTTATCTTGTAGTGCTTCATTATAGGTGCAAGGATCACAATCTTGTTCCTCAGGGATAAAGTCTGATGACTCTCTCAAGAATATCAATCTGTCAGGTTGTACCACAATCTTACCACTACGATGAGGCACTATAGGTTGTGGTGTAACATTTGTGACACGTTGTGCAGTTACTTGTAGTTCCTCATGTTGTATTGTTGGTACTAAAGTTTTTGGTGTCTCACCTCTATGTTTTTCTAGAACAACTCTACTTATGGTTTTATGGTTCATCACATAGTCTTCCTTTAAGAATCGGGCATTGGTGCTAATAATGACCTTATGATCCATAGGACTATAAAATAAACCTTATTTATTTTCTTTTGGATAGCCTACAAACAAGCATACTTCTGTACAAGATTCTAACTTATCTGCTTTCACATTCAGCACATGTGGTGGACTATCCTAAATTTGAATATATTTCAGACTAGGCTTACGCCCAGTCCACAGCTCTATTGGAGTAATAAGTACTGACTTCGAAGGAACCAAGTTTAAAATATAAGTTGTAGTCTCTAAGGCATATCCCCAAAACGAATTTGGTAAATCTGAATAACTCATTATTGATGGAACCATCTCTATAAGAGTCATATTCCTTCTTTCTGCAACACCATTCTGTTGGGGTGTTCCAGGTACAGTCAACTGGGATATAATCCAAGCCTCTGATAAATAGTCCCTAAACTCACTAATATGGTACTCGCCACCATGATCTGAAAGTAATGACTGGATATATTTCCCATGATGTTTCTTCGTTTCAGCCTTGTACTCTTTGAATTTCTCAAAGCACTAAGACTTATGACACATCAAATAAATGTATCCATACCTAAATTAATCGTAAATGAATATGAAAAATTATTTAAAGCCATCTCTAGCATGGACAGTCATGGGCCCATACAAATCAGAATGAACCAATTCTAATATATCTTTGGCCCTATACTCCTTTGTCGTGAAAGGCCTTTTGATTATTTTACCTTCCAAGTAAGATTAAAAGACTGGAAGTACCTTTACTTCCAATGAACTCAAAGATCCATCTTTAACTAGTCTTTGAATACTTCTTAGATTAATATGCCCCAACCTCAAATGCCAAAGATATGTTTGGTTCATACAAGAAGGTTATTTTCTCTCATTTAAGTTAGAAGATGTGTTATTCATTTCCATAAGTTACATTGTTATTGAAATAGGAATAATGACATACAAATTATCAACTACTGCACTAGAACATATAACATGCTTATTTTTCTAATAACAATATTGTTATTAAAATAAACTGAATATCTATCCTTAACTAGCATAGAAACAAAAATTAAATTCCTTCTGAGTGAAGGTGAATAAAGACAATCTCTCAATATCAAAGACTTATTTCTACCAAAAGATAAAAGAACATCTCCTACTGCAATGGTTTTACATTTATAGCGTCACACATGAATAAGCATATCTCTCCATCACTAAGCCGCCTAGTTTCCTGGAACCCCTATAATGAATTGCAGACATAATTAGTGGCTGATGTATCTACAAACTAGGTGTTAGTAGATAACACCGCTAAACATGTTTCAACTATTAGTAAATAAGATATTCCGTATTATGATTGTTATTGGTGTCAGGAGGGGAATACCAGAGTTGTGTGTGGATGACCCCATTCTCAAACCTGTTGGGTAGCAGTCGCATGTCACATGCGGTGTAGCGCCCCACTCCGTATAGGCGCTATGTATAAGTGATATCGCCTTGCTTGCTCGAACGGAAGTCTTCTCGGAGAGTTCCCCACAGATTGATCAATGTGAGTGGGCAGAACTCCATTCTCTGATTCTTGTATGACTTAATAATGAATCTGAGTTTTTGAATGCTTGTTTTCTTAAGAAGAATATTTTTATAAGAGAATGATAGAACCGACTCAGCATGCTAATAAGAGAACGCACACAGCTTGTCATTGAAACAAATCTGCTGCCTAACTAAGAGAATATGTATTGCTTGTCAGAAATAAAATAGAACCATTGCTATGCTAAGAGAAAGATAGAAATGTTTCATGCTTAGAAATACCGACACAGCTATCGAACGAACCCTTGCTATGTTAAAAAAGATAAGTAAATGAATTGCTTGAATATGTCCCTTGTAATATGCTATGAAAGAGATAGTTTTGCATGTTAGATATGAAATCAATCGTGCATGCCATAAAATATTTTGCTTGTCTGTTTGCTATATCGAGTTGCTATAAGTTGTTGATTCCTATAAGTAGAGTCTAATAGTCCGTCCTGACGTCCGGTCCTTCGGGATCTTGGTGGGTGTGCTATTAGATTTTGAAAAGATGTATTTGAGTCTAATAGTCCACCCTGACGTCCGGTCCTTGGGGATCTTGGGGGTGTGCTATTAGATTGTTGAAAGATGTGTTTTAGTCTAATAGTCCGCCCTGACGTCCGGTCCTTCGGGATCTTGGGGGGGTGTGCTATTAGATTGTTGAAAGATGTGTTAGAGTCTAATAGTCCGCCCTGACATCCGGTCCTACGGGATCTTGGGGGGTGTGCTATTAGATTGTTATATGCTTGTGAATGTGAATGTTGCTTGTCATGCATTGGTCTCGGACAACTTGTGCACAAGGTAATAGTCTCTCGATCGATTCTTGAGGTACTGGGAATCGGTCGATCCGAAAAGGATTGTGTGAGCACCCTGATGTCCGGTCCTACGGGATCTTGGAGGGCATTGTTGTCCAATAATGGGGAAACTCATGAACCGTCATATAGATAGGGCGCATGCTAGGTTTACCTTCTTGCATACCTATCGATTGATGACACCAAATGATTGATTCATTAGTTTGTCCATATATGCATATTGTGACTTACTTGTGCGTCTGCTGCAGGATAACCGTTCGGCTATGGGGTAAGAAATATGAGTTTATACATAAGCCTGCTTGTTTATTTTGTCTGCATCGTAGAGATTATCTGTTAGTGCTTCATGCATTGCATCGGTCAAACAATGACTATTAGTGCAGAGCTGAACCTCGGTCACAGCTGCTAATAGGATCAGAATGTGAGTCATTGGTTAGCTAGATTACCGCTACCAATCCTGAGTTTCTCGGGGACCGACCTCTGATTGATAGTTCAACTTGTGTGCTTGATTGAATAATAGTCCCTATATGCTACCTTGTCCCAAAGAGTTAGATTTGATACACAATACATGCTGCACACTGTACGATAGAACACTGTCCCGATTCGTATGCTTATAGTTTGAATATGAAAAACTGTTTCAAAGTTATGTTTTCAAAAGGTATAATTTGACTATAATCCTGAGCTGTATGAAAAGAACCTAGGTAAAACTAGCAAGATCACTAGTAATGCAATGTTTTTCCACAAGTTTACTTAGTGTGGGTTTCAGGGGGTGTAGCTTCTGTTCAGTTGTTTATACTCACCAATACTTATAAAAGTTCTGACCCACAAACAGTTTGCTTGTTCTCAGGTGCCTGATCGTCTGAGGAAGCGATAGCCGTGCATCATCCCAAGGAACCAAAAATCTGGAGTCGATGCCTCGAGCCGCATCGAGTTTGTGCCTGCTTTGAGTTGATTTTGTATAAAGGGACATAATGTATGGAACAGTGTTATTCTAATTGAGAGAAGAGTGCTTGAGCGAATTGTAACCTCGGCCATGCGCCGCTTGTAACATTTCTGATTATAAATAAAAGAGACTGTTTTCTTATGCCATTGTGTTCTTCACTTTTCTGCAATATATGTGTGCCACTGCTTTAGTATTGAATAACTTACTTGCCCTTGTGTCAAAGCTTTGGTCTTGTGCAAGCGCACTTTAGGCTTGCACGGCATCACGCCCGAGCGAAGACGGTCGGTTCCGTAGGGACCAAAGTGAGGACGAACGACCCTGCGGGACTGGGTGTGACATAATGGTATTAGATTGACTCGATTATTTGCCCATTTTGTTGCCTCTGACTCTAAGATATGCCTGATATGAGATGCAATGAACGTTCCATACAATGAGTCTGTAAATATTCTCAAAGTTGCCGTCAAATGTTTTTTGGATTTGTTTTTGTTGCTTGAGATACGATTTATGATTTTTGGATTACTGAGTTTTGATTTGGGATGGTGAGGGGTGAGGACTATCGCTACTCTGTGTGTTTTCCCGAGTTTTTCCTTGAGTTTTGAGGACGAAACTCTTTGTTGGTGGGTAAGTATGTAGCGCCGCTCCGCGTAGACGCTATATACAAGTGATATCACCTTGCTTGCTCCAACGGAAATCTTCTCAGAGAGTTCCCGACCGATTGATCAATGTGAGTGGGCAGAACTGCATTCTCTGATTCTTGCATGACTTAATAATGAATCTGAGTTTTTGAATGCTTATTTGCTTAAGAAGAATATTTTCATAAGAGAATGATAGAACCGACTCAGCATGCTAATAAGAGAACGCACATAGCTTGTCATTAAAATGAATCTGCTGCCTAACTAAAAGAATATGTATTACTTGTCAGAAATGAAATAGAACCATTGCTATGCTAAGAGAAAGATAGAAATGTTGCATGCTTAGAAACACCGACACAGCTATCGAACGAACCCTTGCTATGATAAGAAAGATAAGTAAATGAATAGCTTGAATATGTCCCTTGTAATATGCTATGAAAGAGATAGTTTTAAATATTAGATATGAAATCAATCGTATATGCCATAAAATGTTTTGCTTGTCTGTTTGCTATATCGAACTGCTATAAGTCGTTGATTTGTATAAGCAGAGTCTAATAGTTTGCCCTGACATCCGGTCCTTCGAGATCTTGGGGGTGTGCTATTAGATTTTAAAAAGATGTGTTAGAGTCTAATAGTCCGCCCTGACGTCCGGTCCTTGGGGATCTTGGGGGTGTGCTATTAGATTGTTGAAAGATGTGTTTGAGTCTAATAGTCCGCCCTGACGTTCGGTCCTTCGGGATCTTGGGGGGTGTGCTATTAGATTATTGAAAGATGTGTTAGAGTCTAATAGTCGGCCCTGACATCCGGTTCTACGGGATCTTGGGGGGTGTGCTATTAGATTGTTATATGCTTGTGAATGTGAATGTTGCTTGTCATGCATTGGTCTCGGACAATTTGTGCATAAGGTAATAGTCTCTCGATCGATTCCTGGGGCATTGGAATCGGTCGATCCGGAAGGGATTGTGTGAGCACCCTGATGTCCGGTCCTACGGGATCTTGGGGGTGTTGTTGTCCAATAATAGGAATACTCATAGACCGTCATATAGATAGGGTGCATGCTAGGTTTACCTTCTTGCATACCTATCGATTGATGACACCAAATTATTGATTCATAAGTTTTTCCATATATGCATATTGTGACTAACTTGTGTGTCTGCTGTAGGATAACCGTTCGGCAATGGGGTAAGAAATATGAGTTTATACATAAGCCTACTTGTTCATTTTGTCTGCATCATAGAGATTATTTGTTAGTGCTTCATGCATTGCATCGGTCAGACAATGACTATTAGTGCAGAGCTGAACCTCGGTCACAGCTGCTAATAGGATCAGAATGTGAGTCATTGGTTACCTGAATTATCGCTACCAATCCTGAGTTTCTCGGGGACCGACCTCTGATTGATAGTTCAACTTGTGTGCTTGATTGAATGATAGTCCCTATATGCTACCTTGTCCCAAGGAGTTAGATTTGATGCACAATACATGCTGCACACTGTACGATAGAACACTGTCCCGATTTGTATGCTTATAGTTTGAATATGAAAAACTGTTTTAAAGTTATGTTTTCAAAAGATATAATTTGACTATAGTCCTGAGCTGTATGAAAAGAACCTAGGTAAAACTAGCAAGATCACTAGTAATGCAATATTTTTCCACAAGTTTACTTAGTGTGGGTTTCAGGGGGTGTAGCTTCTGTTCAGTTGTTTATACTCACCAATACTTATAAAAGTGCTGACCCACAAACAGTTTGCTTGTTCTCAGGTGCCTGATCATCTGAGGAAGCGATAGCCGTGCGTCATCCCAAGGAACCGAAAATCTGGAGTCGATGCCTCGAGCCGCATCGAGTTTGTGCCTGCTTTGAGTTGCTTTTGTATAAAGGGACATAATGTATGGAACGGTGTTATTGTAATTGAGAGAAGAGTGCTTGAGCGAATTGTAACCTCGGCCATGCACCGCTTGTAACATTTGTGATTATAAATAAAAGAGCCTGTTTTCTTATGCCATTTTGTTCTTCACTTTTCTGTAATATATGTGTGTCGCTGCTTCAGTATTGAATAGCTTACTTGCACTTATATCAAAGCTTTGGCCTTGTGCAAGCACACTTTAGGCTTGGACGGCATTACGCCTGAGCGAGGATGGCCGATTCTGTAGGGACCAAAGCGAGGACGAACGGCCCTGCGGGACCGGTGCGTGACATGCGGGGCGCCAGATCACTTCCAGTTGTCCACCACGACAAAGGTATTTAAATCACATATTAGATTGTTTACTTGTGCATATTGATTGTACTTGTTCTTTATTATTTTCCTGTTTGTGTTATTTTATATTTTACTTCTAGTATTGTGTAAATGTACTTTGCTCCATCCTGACTAGACAGTTGATACAGATATCCGGAAGGTGACACTTGAGGCCAGCTGATCTATTGGAGTATTTAGTATAGAGATTTTAATGTATTTTTATTGATGTATTTATTTGGTAATTGTATATTATCTTATGATTTACCGGATTTGTCTCCAGATGAGATTAAGATATATCATGTACAAAAGATCATACTAGTAGACTGTGGTAATATGTGTGTTTGGATTATTTATCGATTATAGTATTATGACTTGGTGATTGATTTATGTCATTTGGTGATTGATAAGGTATAGTCAGCTGACTATCACTATCAACGACAGTGTAGGCCGGACTTGACCACGCACTCGTACCCAATATCGTATGCATGGGTCATGACAGCCTTTGAAGGGTTAGATTATGTATTAAACTTGTTAATATTTTATCGATCAATATGCACACGAATATACGGTCCTGGAGATCCCTATTTCCATCAATTGGTCTCAGAGAAGATATTAAATCTACGTATCAATTGATAAATTCATGTTGTCCAATAAAATTTGCATAAAAAAATAGCCGATAGATGTAGATCTGTTCTAACTTGGTTTTGTAGGCATCTTAGATCCAACTATTATGATATGAATGCATGTTATATTTTTATGATTTAATCCCATGATATGTCATGGTTGTTGCTGTTCATGGATTTAATTAAAATCACAATGGTTGATTGTGTTTATTTATTTAATTTTCTTCAATTTAGATTATGTGTAAACTCCTTCGGGAGTCGTAGGATTGATATTTTTTTCATCTATCGTGATGGCGGTGGTGGTTGTTTCTGATGTGGAACAAGATGATATTTTTAAGAAGTCTGGAGGAAGACAGATAATTTTTGATGAAGAAAAAGATGGCCAAACCTAAGAAAAAAAGGATATATGGCCATACCTCTACGCAGAGCAAGATTCTAGATTCGACAGTTGATGAAAAAGCATGATATATGGCTATAATAGTTGGCTATTTTTTTTTGTTTATTGCTATATTGGCTTATTCTATTATGCATGTTTATTATTTTGTGAATTTTTTTTAAACTAAGCCCACATTAATAATGGACAACATGGACATATGTCAACTAGTAGAAAAACTCTCATAGTTAAATAACTAAGTAGGAGAGAGAATTTATTTAGTATAAATCACATGTTCCATTACTGGTTTGTAGGTGATGTAATTATACTTGTGTATTGGCTTTAGTGTATTCCTCCATATTGGGTGAGTCTAATTATGGATCACTAGCACAAACTTCCATAGGGATAATTATAGAAAGTTATCTAGTGTGTGTTCACTTCTCTATCTGAAGGAACTCATTACGACGTAATGAACTTAGTATTAAGTAATGGTGTACACATAGATACAAATAATGGTATCCTCCCCATAGGAGTTATTGCTATTTTTTGTAGGACCAAAGCAAAAACCAACAAATTAATTTTATTTATCATAAAGTTAGGTTGACATGATAGTAAAATTAATTGAAAAAACCACCTTGGACAAATATTGAATTGGTATACGTACACACTATCGTGGCATACTAAATTTATGGTGTTTAAGGTATTGGTGAACTTTTTATTATTATTTTGAGGGAATCAAGATTTATTTAGCTCAAAAAGTTTTTGTTCTATATAATTATTATTTATGTGATTCTCAAGATTTCAAAAATATGTTCATTCAGTCAACTCATGGAAATTCTTAAATAAAATAAACTTACTGGCCATAATTACATTGACTGAAAATGTAACTTTGATATTGTCTTAACTGCTGAAGAGTACAAATATATACTCCATGAGGAATGTACTCTTAAGCCTGATGCTAATTCTGATGAAGAGGTCAAAGAGACTTATAAGAAGTGGATAAAGGCTGATGAGATTGCGGTATGTTACATTATGGCATCTATGTCAAATGTGCTACAATATCAACACCATGCCATGGCCACAGCTTATACCATGATGTACAACCTCAAGGAACTCTTTGGACATCATAGGAGGGCAGCTAGGCAGTTTGCTATAAAAAGTTTGATGAATATGAACATGGCTGAAGGGATGCCAGTAAGGGATCATGTTCCTCAAGATGATGGATCATCTGAATGAGATGGAGATTCTTAGAGCTAAAATTGATAGGAAAACTCAGGTCGATATCATTCTTGCGACTCTACCTAATAGTTTTGATACATTTTGCCTTAACTATAATACAAATAAAAGGTTGTACAGTATGGCAGAACTTACGAAAGAACTGCAGGATGTTGAGACTCTCATTAGACAGAATGGTCATATTTATGTAACTGAAATGGCTTTTACTTCTAAGCCGAAAGGCGATAAGAAGAAGAATAATATTCAGAAACAAGTAAATTCAGCAAAGAAGAGCGTGGGAACTCAAGGTGCTGTAAAAAAGTTGAAAGGCAAGTGTTTCAAGTGCAAAGGGTCAAGACATTAGAATAGTGATTGTCCACTTCTTAAACAAGGGAATAAATAATGTATATCTCATTTACTAGTAGTTGAAACATGTTTAGCGGTGGTTCATGCGGACCTGACTTCATATGCAGCCAAGTGGTTCATACTGCCCTGACTTCATATGTGGCTACGTGGTCCATGCGGCCAGGACTTGTCATGCGGCCTAGAGACTTATGCGGCCAGGATTTTCTATGTAGCCTTACTTGTTTTGATTGAATCACTTATTATTCGTTTGTGACCCAAGGTATAATTGGTAATTGGACTCGAATACTGTATCTGTGCTGATATCCTTGTTGCCTAATAATTGTCCATGATTTAATGTGCGCCAAGATATGACATATCGTCTTACCTGTTAAGTGATTATATTTGGGTTGTGCATCGAGAATGCCTCCAAATTCCTAAAAGTGTGATATTATAAATATATATTATTTACCCAGCACGAGGATAATAATTGAGTCAACTATCAAAGCATGGCTAGGATATTAATTAAATAAATGTTGCATACACGCTCGGGTGAATCCAGATTTGACTTCTATGGATTCGTATCTAGCATGCCCGTACTTTGTAAGACATCTTAAGAAAAATTCTCATGTAATCATGCCTTGAGATTTCGAACACAACATAGGACTAATTAGGTAACTAAAAGTGGTAGTAACATCTGGAGGGAACGGTATCCCGAGATCATGCCAACAAACCTTCCCACAGAGATTCATTCTAAGTGCATTATGGGCTGGCCACCACAAATATTGTATATCATATGCCTTAGTGGAGTATAGTATCTGACTTATTATTATGTCGAGCTACTATTTCACTATAGGAACACTGGAATCACTAATACCGTATTTTTAGCGCAGTGGCCCTACGGAGAACTGGTGGATCCTGTGTAATACATATTTTATTTATTTGGATTAGTTAGCTCGTGTTTGGCACTGGCATGATCTATGGATACCTATTATGCATTATTTCTGAGATAATCTCATACTCCACAAATAGCAAGCCGTACCAGTGATTGGCTGATATATAGAAATAGACTTGGTTGCGATTGTATTATTCGTCTAGTAGCCTAAAAAGATGGACTATCATAGTGTGATAGTTCAATCCTTATCCTTGTTTGGTTATAGGGTTGAGCCTTTGCGCTAGGATATGCCATAGACCTAAGTTACGATACTGAACCTATATATTATTATATATTTTCCTTGGATTTTTGTTTCTCTATTTTGTGCTTCCTTTGTGGTACTTGTTATTTGGGGTCTAACCCCACTGGTTTTGTATAGCTAGGTTTCGAGCCAGCACCCGAGGATCAATCATACCTTCCTCCAACTCATGGCGCATACTAGAAACATGGTCGCAGAGGATAACGAGTGGGTTTTCTTCTTTCCTGTTCGTTATTGTACATTAACTTCGTTTGGGCGTTTAGCCACCGGCACCTGTTAGCCGGCTTGTCTGGATATTAGTTTCCTTACATGATTCTATTAAATCAGACTACAGATGATCACTGTCATGTAATTTTGTTACTCTTCCAGCTTCTTATTTTGCATAGTTGGTCTATAGAATATTTTGAGAAAGCGTTTGGGACGCTTTATTGCTTTATTATATATGCTCTTTGTTTACTGTTTCTTGTTTGAATGATTGAGACATAGAAGTTCTTGACCATAGGAGACTTGATTTTAACATGCACCCCCTTATCTCATACAGCTGTGATCGTCATACGACGTATAACACCTTGTATGGGGTAGCTGGCCATGTCCGTCTCCCTATTTCGGTACTGGGGCATGACATGCAATGTCATGTAGTTGAAGTCCTATGACTTTGATCTTCAAGTCTTCCGGAAGCCTAGCAATGCGAAGAAGCCTCTCAATGTCTTTAAGCCATTCGTCCGTATAGATGATTCCCTCAGTGCCATTTAAGTCTTCGGGGTTGAGCTTCTTGTAGTCCAGAATATTTCCTGCCTTCACTTGGGTAGAATGATGTTAATCCACCTGATCCATAGCACTCAATGCTACTAAGCGAGTGTTCTCAATGCTCTCCTTCATGACTATGGTCTGCTCTCTCTGAGCCTCTATCATCCCTCTGTCAAATCCGATTCCAAATTTGGTATTTCTTGAATTTCTAAAATTTATTTTTTTTGATAATGTATTCCTGTTGTATTTTTTATGTTGGTTTCTGTCATTCTATTTATTGTTTTTTCCTGTTGTTAAGAGAGACAATCCGAGACCAGTAGAATACCCATTGGCATTGACATAGACCCAATTTAGGATCTACATATAGAATGGACACCTGGTTTGGTTTATTTGACTGAACTCATGATTAAACCATTTTCTCTCTCCTCTTAGTATATATATACGAGCTTTTCTCTCTCTTCTATCTTTCTTCTTCTTCTTCTTCTTCTTTATTTTTATTTTCTTCTTCCTTGCTTCCTTCTTCCTCACCCCCGTGCACCTTCCCTAGCCAAACCTTAGCACCGGACCTAGCTAGGAAGAGGTCGTTGGACTCTTAGGCAAGTACATCTTGTTCAATGATAAACTTTAATTTTCAAATTTTTTATGTATATGTTGTTTTTTTAAAAATTGATAGAAAATGTTCTCCTTGTGTTCCTCATCATTTTTAGTTCTTGGAGTTTTTGGTTTTGGTGGATGAATTTTGGTAGATCTGAATTTTAAGTTAGGGTTTTCCGTGGGTTCCATGAGTTTTCCTTAGTTTTGATTTATTAAAACTTAGTATTTTCGAAAACTAGTTGTTCATTATGTTAAAGATTTTTATTGTGGCTTTTGTTTCACTTGATTTGGAGTAAAACAAATTTTTAGTTTTTGGAGCTTTCGGCCATAGTTGAACTTGCTATTGGAGAAGATGAAGTCTTCATGCGGCCAGCGACCTATGCGACAGAAAGAGCTATGTGGCCTGAAATCCTTGTCGCATGCTGACAGCATGCATCCACCTTATCGGATGCATGATTGTTTATTACACAAGTAGTCTGGAGCTAATCCTTGAACTGGTTGTGTTTTTACTCCCTGAACGAATGAACAATTCGCTAAGTCCAAGAGGGGCATCTATGCGGCAATATGAGCATGCGGCAAGCGGACTTATATGGCATTGGCACTATGCGCCTCTTCTCTTTGACGCAAAACTCGGTTTCGCCCTTGCACATCTTTTTATGGTTTTGTCTTTTTTTTCTGACACACTTTATGGCAAGTCACATCAATCACTTTATGTAACTTCACTGACACTTTATTTATTGACCCATCACTCAGCACTTGCCCCAAGGAGTAGACTCTAACCCTGACTATGTGGCCAGTGAGCCCATGCAGCTAGTGAGTGTATGCGACAAGTGAGTCCATACGACTAGTGGGTGCATGCAGCCAGTGAGTCCATACGGACGGTGGGCGCATATGGCTAGGAATTCTTGTGTACATTTTGTGTTCCTTTTAATTATGTTCATTTAGTAATCCCTTTTTGGTGATTATTGTTGTGTGCTTCTTTATGTTGATACAAGTTTATATTACTAGACAAGTTTTGCATGTAGTTCACAAGACAAGTTTATGTACAAGTTCATAATTCTTACCACACCATGGAAATATTTGTGTATAGAAATCCATTATATTTGGCATCGGACAATCGAGTGTGAGTATTGTCCAATGTATCACGTGTTACAAATATGATATCTCGTGAATAGCTCGTACTCTTGACTCATCATTCTAGGGAGTAATCAAGTGTCCATGACTCAAAAACTTAAAATAATTTAGTAATGACTAAACAAGATAAGAATTACCTAGATCATTGGGAGGAAATAATATTGTGCTACCGGCTACCCCGATCTCTAAGGGCCCCATGTAGTATGGAATAACCCTGCTAGGCAAGGGCTCCATAACTGACCAAGTTTATGCGTGCTACGATACTATAAGACAAATTTATATACAAGTTTATGTTTATAAAGCAAGTTTATGATCACAAGTTTAAGTTTATGCTTATAGGTTCAATTTTTGTTTCTGATAAAGTAATAAGTTATGTTGTAGTGATGTTGAATGTGCATTTTAGTTTACTTGACAAGCGTACCAATGGCCATCCGGGTTGACTATAGTACCAGTGGTAGCAATATTCTTAAAATATGCATTTTGTAATTAAGACATGTGATAACCCTAGCTAGTTAATCGTAGCAAGCAGTGGATCTGTTTGGCCGTGCAATGAATGGTGTTACTTTCATTTATAGCTTGCTTTTCTAATTTCATTTCTTTGGGCGCGTATTTAGGGTGCTAAGTTCTGCTCGGGTGAAGGTCTGCAACCCCGGTCCTTATTTGGTTAAAGGGTTACCATCCCGATCTAGAGTAGTTCCTATGCCCTCTTGTCGCTTGTCACCTTACTTTCCTTTTTAAACATTTTTGTTATCAGTTCTTACAGTTATATTTTGAGACAAGTATATTAGTACCATACAAGTCTCGATATATATTTATTCTTAACTCTTTTTTTTGCTTATATTATGATATGTTTTGTCTATCACCTTGAGATACTTTGTGGTACTTGTTGCTTAGGGTTCTAACCCCACTGGTTTTGTATGGCCAGATTACCCCAAGGAGAACCAGGATCCACTGCACATCTAGCAAACGGCTCGCACTCATAGGACTGCGACCGAAGCTCACGAGTGGGTTTCCTTCTTCCATCAATTTCTGTATTTTTTGGTGTTTAGCTAGGGGCAGAGTTAGCTCCTTTTATTTTTGAGACTACGGTCATATGATATATATATATATATATATATATATATATATATTAGACCATGGCTGATATATTTGATCATGTATTATTTTACTCTGCTAGTGCAGCATTTCGTATTCACTAGATTCTTGATCATATGTGACATATAATTTGGGATGCCCTTTTACATTCATGTATGCTATACTCTTGTATTTGTGTTGATGGATTAAGATAATAGGATTTTTTGGCCTTAGGACTGATGTCATAGCTGTTTGTATTTAAATTAAAATAAGAACTGGGAGAACTGGATTTGATTAACAAACTAAGAGAGTATAAAGAAGAGTCCTAGAAGTTAATCTAAGTATAAATTTGTTTTCTAGGGGTGAGAATACAAGGTTAGGAGTGTAGCAACTCTCTTTACTCCATAGACGATCCGATGCAGCAGCTCTTTTCTCTCCCTTGAGAGTTGATTCGCAGATAGTCAGCTAGCCATTTATATGGGGGTAGTACCCTGTTATTTATAGTTATTCTGTGGCCGCAAGCTATGGATCCCGCATCCACCCCTGTTTGATGACCGTATATGGCTCTCTCAACAGAATATGGTTGCAATTGTGGCCGTATGTCACAGTAAAGCTGCCATGTGAGCTTGGTTAGGATTTACTGTTAATAAGATCTCGGGGTTGTTTCAACCCGTTGTATGCGTGACTTGGTCGTTTGGACGTGTAGCCCGTATCAACTGTACGAAGATCTCTTTAGTTGTAACGGAAGGATCTTGTTAGTTCGAAAGTATTGGACCAGAGACACATGGACCGTATGGAGTCTGGAATGCATTATGTCAGAGATGCATGGAACGCATGGAGTTTGGGATGCATTGGGCCAGAGACGCGTGGAACACATAGAGTCGGGCCCATCCGGTCTCAGTCAACTTAATTTTGATAGTTAACTAAACCATGAAATGATATGTCGCGATCGGAAGCCTCAACACTACTATTATATGTCATTTGTATTACGTCTATTTAAATGTAATCTTTTATTTATTTGAGTTTAGGATTGCTGTAAGCTGAGTCACAATGGCAAAAATAAGTACCTATATCTAGATACCTAGTCTACTCAAATAAACCAAAGAATCTATGCAATAAATCAGTCCACATTCATTTACAAAGTCTACCATACTAAGAGACCGAACTGGGGCCAAACTCGTGCCGAACTCGGACCAAACTCGGTTACCCTTTTGGTATGAAATCAACCAGTTCAATAAGCCCTTGATTTCATGGCCCAATGGTTAGAAATTTGAATTAAACCCCATCTGAATTCTGGCCAAATTTTGTTTGCCTACACCCTATAAATAAGATTAAAATTATCATTCCTACTCACTCAACTATTCTTTAATCTTCTATTCTATTGTGAGCAAACCTCTCTCTCTCTCTCTAAGCTGTGAAGTTGCGAGACTTTGGATCAAATCTCGTGGTGTAAAGAAGTGGCAAGCCTTCGGATCAAAGCTTGTGATTCACTATTGGTGATTATAATGGAGAAACTTTGAGCTTGAGTTCTCGGGACTAGACTAGTCCTCTTAGAGGAAAACTAGTATACATCTTGGTGTTTGCGTTTTCTTTCTATCTCTACTTTACTGCTTTACTTTACTATCTTTATATACACTATTATTTAGTTACTGCCTTCATTCTTATAGTATTAAATTGGGTAGATTATTTTGCTGCACTCTATTCACCCTCCCCTTTAGAGTTACCTCACGGTCCTTTAATTATTATCAGAGCTAGTTCTCTTAATATTTGGCCTAACATCCTAAGAGACTTATGGCAACTGTTAGATCTATCCACACCAACAATGGTGAAGTCCAGTCCACAAATTGGCCACCCCTATTTGACGGTACTAACTACACATACTAGAAGACACGTATGAGCTTTCACCTAAAGTCACTTAATTTTGACCTTTGGACTGTAGTAGTAGAATGATACAAGAAGCTACCTAGAATAGTCATAGATGGTAACCTTGTAGAGAAGCCTCATGATAAGTATATAAACATCGAAAAGAAACAAGCTAGTCTTGATGCTAAAGCTATTAACGCTCTATTTTTTGCTGTAGACAGGATTGAATTTAACAGTGTCTCCACTTGCGGAACTTCACACAAAGTTTGAAATCTTCTTGAGGTCACTCATGAAGGAAGCTCCCAAGTGAAGGAATCGAAAATAATTTGTCCAATACAAGAGTATGAATCATTCAAGATGAAAAAAATGAGACGATCACTCAAATATTCATGAGATTCCCCGATATCGTCAACCCTCTATAATCACTTGGCAAGGAGTACAACAATCAAGAGAAGATTCGCAAGGTACTCAGAGGACACACCAAAAATTGGAATCCAAAGGTCATTGCAATCATAGAAGGGAAAGATCTTACCACGATGACCCTCAAGATGCTCATGGGCAAGCTGATGAATCACGAGCTGGATCTCAAGGAATTTGAAGAACCCACTCCTAAGAAGAAGATTGCTCTTAAGGCACATCACAAAAAGGTTACCAACTATAACTTTGACGACAATGAGTCTCAAGATGAGAAAATTACCTTGACTACTAGAAACTTCAAAAAAATTCTGAAGCTTGAGAGATCAAAGAAGAAGGAACCAACTAACAACAGTGATGGAGAGCCTATATGCTACAACTGTAAGAAGATATGACATATAAAGAAAGATTGTCCAACCCAAAGAAAAGAAAATTGCCACAATCACTTATCCAGAAGAACATCATCACGGTTATATGCAAACACTAGTATTTGGCACGAAAGTGAAGCTAGTGAATCTGAAGAAGAGAATCCTCGAGAAGCAGTGAACCTATGTTTCATGGCATTAGCTGATCAGGTAATGGATAACAACCCTTATGATGATTTTACTTTTGATGAACTAGGTAATGCTTTTAGTGATCTGCTTGATGATTTTAGGAAACTTAGAAATAAGTACAAGCATGCTAAGAAAGATGTTCAAGAATGTCAGACTGAAATAGAGAGACTAACATCTCTACTAAGTGGAGTAAAGGATACCTCAAACGATTCAGACGAGAATTCTAGACTTAAGCTTAACCTCCATGAGGCACTTGCCAGTCTTGACAAGAGCTCTCAGGAGAATGCTAAACTTAAGAAAGAACTTGAATCTGAAAAGAAGAAGTATTCCATTACTTCACATAGAATAGATGCTCTCACTGATAAATATGATAAAGTATATGCTACCTCTAAAAATTTAGAGATTAGATTAGGTAAACAGGTCGAACAAACCTCCACCCAACCTAATACGAGACACATAGCAAGATAAAAGAACACTCACAGCTATGATTCTACCTATATGCATAACTGTTCTTGTAATTATATGTTTAGAACACATTATGCACATAAAACCAAACATAATCATGCATTCTATTATAGATATCCACGAAGACCACAAAGAAATTTCAAACACAATCATGCATTCTATCCGCATAGACCATAAAAAACTATTTCACACAATCATATCTATCATACTGCACCAAGCACCAATTATACAGCTATATGTAACTACTGGGGTAAAAAAGGACATATATCTAGATTCTATAGAACAAGAAAGTTAGTAGATATGAATGTTTATGCATGGGTACCAAAAACTAACACAGCAGGACCCTCAAAGAAATGGCTACCAAGGGTTATATCTACAAATTGTTTTGTAGGTGGACCCACCCTCTTATGCTAGAAGCAAGTGGATTCTCGATAATGGTTGCTCACGACATATGACTAGTGATTCTAACCTATTTGTAATACTATCGATGAAGAAAGAAGGTTATGTCTCCTTCGGCAATAACCTCAGAGGATATATTATGGTAATGGTAATATAGGTATTCCTCACTATCCAGTCATAAAAGACGTTTGTCTAGTAACGAAATTAAAATATAACCTACTAAACATTAGTCATCTAGCTGACCATGGTTATGGTATTAACTTCGTTAAAAACAAATATTCTATTTATGAATGATCCACTGGTAAGGTTATCTTTGAAGCGATAAGGGAAGACAATTTATATTTTTTCTATCTTGCAAAAGACCCTGACAATGCAGGCAAATGTCTATACGCCAACAAAGATGACAGCTGGCTATGGCATATGCGTCTAGGACACGCAAACATGGATACTATTGCAAGACTATCCATAAAGAAACTCGTAAGAGCCTTACCAGAGATTACTTTCAAGAATGATATGGTAAGTACTGACTGTGAAAAGAATAAAGCTACTAAATCTTCTTTTAAATCTATCAACTCTGTAAGTACCTCAACAACTCTTGCATATGGACTTGTTTGGACCCAGTAGAGTCGCCAGTCTTGGCGGTAAGATTTATGCTTATGTCATTGTTGATAATTTTTCTAGATACACATGGGTTTATTTTTTTGCAAATAAAAATGAAGTATTTTCTGAATTTGTCACTTTTTGTAAAAAGGTTAAAAAAAAGGTTTCATGATTACTCGTATCCGAAGTGATCATGGAGGCAATTTCAAAAATAGTAATTTCAAAAGATTTTACAATGAAAATAGTTTTTCTCATGAATTTTCTTGTCCTAGAACTCCACAACAAAATGGTATTGTTGAGCAGAAGAATAGAACTCTTGGCGTTATGGCTAGAGTTATGTTAAATCAGTATAATCTTTCGAAATACTTTTGGACTGAAGTTGTAATTACTTCATGGCATGTTTGAATATGGTGTTTATTGGACCTATATCGAAGAAAAACTCCTATGAACTTTGGTTTGGTAGAATCCCCATAATTAGTTACTTTAAAGTTTTTGGCTGCAAAATTTTTATTCTTAATACCAAAGGTAGTCTAGGAAAGTTTGACTCCAAAGTCGATGAAGGTATTTTTTTAGGTTATGCCACCAAAAGTAAAGAATTCGGAGTATTTAACAAAATCTCATTGACTGTTGAATAATCAATCAATGTTACATTTGATAAATAAATCACTCAAGCACTAAACGACAGCGACGATGAAGGTAGTCAACCCGCAACCAACAAGACATCAGAAGATACAAACAGTGCAAGTCATCCGAAAAGTCTGCCAAGAAGACTAAAGTTCTCCATAGATCATCCTAAGGACTTGGTAATAGGTGATGTATTAAAATGTGTAAGTACATGTTCCTCAAATAGATATATTATTGTAAATATCTTTCATTTCTCAAATAGACCCTAAAAATACTGATGAAGTTTTTGTTGATAAATTTTGGATTTCTGCTATACAAGAGGAACTCAACCAATTTAAACGTAATCAAGTTTAAAAAGTTGTTCCTAAACCTAATGATTATCCGATCACTGGTACTAAATAGGTTTTTCGAAATAAATTAAATGAGGATGGTTCAGTTATACGTAACAAAGCACGTCTCGTAGGTCAAGGATACAACCAAGAGGAAGGTATTGACTACGATGAGACTTATGCTCCTGTTGCTAGACTTGAATCTATCTGAATGCTGTGAGCTTTTTCTAGTTTTTATAACTTCAAACTTTTTCAAATGGATGTTAAAAGTGATTTTCTAAATAGTGTTATCAAAAAAGATGTTTTTTCCAAACAACCCCCTAGTTTTGAAGATTTTAAACACCCTGACCACGTATTCAAGTTACGAAAGGCTTTATACGGACTCAAACAAGCCCCTTGTGCTTGGTATGAATGTCTTAGCTTCTTTCTACTTGAAAATGATTTTTTAAAAGAAAAAATTGATACTACATTTTTATAAAATATTCTGTTGATTCTTTGTTACTAGTGCAAATATATGTTGATGATATCATATTTGGATCTACTAATGAGATGCTATGTAATAAGTTTGCTAAGTATATGTAGAGTAAATTTGAGATAAGCATGATGAAAGAACTGACTTTCTTCCTAGGATTATAAATCAAACAAGATTCAAAAGGAACTTTTATCCATCAGGCTAAGTACACGAAGGATTTGCTCAAAAAGTTTAACATGGACAATGCAAAGCCTATCGGAACTCCAATGGCAATATCCACTAAGCTTAACCTTGATGATAGTAGTAAACCAACATACATAAATAAGTATCGAGGTATGATTGGTAATTTGTTATATCTAACAGCTAGTCGTCCATATATTGTGTTTATTGTATGCCTTTGTGCTAGATATCAAGCTAATTCTAAGGAATTATATTTGTGCGCAGTTAATTGTATCTTTAGATACCATAAAGGGACGTTGTCGGCAGGCTTATGTTATCCCAAAACTACGTCCTTTGACCTTGCTGGTTACTCGGATGCTAATTTTGCTAGATGCAAAGTTGATCGAAAAAGTACCAACGGCACGTGTTATTTCCTAGGAAAGTCTCTAGTCTCATGGTTTAGAATGAAAAAAAATTATGTTGAATTATTAATAACTGAGACAGAGTACATTGTCGCAGGACATTGGTGTCCTCAAATTTTATGGATGAACCAAACCCTAGAAGACTTTAATCTGCACTATAAGAACATTCCTGTTTTCTGTGATAATACTAGCACCATTAATCTCACTAAAAATCCAGTATGCCATTCACACACTAAGCACATAGAAATTTGTCATCATTTTCTAAAGGATCATCAATTATACGGAGATATTTGTTAAGAGTATGTGGACCGAAATATCAATTAGCAGACATCTTTACTAAATCTTTAGCTGAAGATCGATTCAACTTTATCCGTCGAGAATTAGGTCTTTTGGATTCTGATAAAATATAAGAATCATAAGATGCTTTACAAATTTTTTCCTCACACTTTTCAAAGTTTTGAAAATTTTGAATACAAGCCTAAATGGCCCTTCTATCAAAAAGGTGTAAATAACCTAAGCGACACTGTATTTAAATATCTTCGGACCACCGCTAGCTGGGATTCGGCCCCTACAACTACTCCGAGATGATTTAAACTCTTAAAAATGTACGATTTAAGTTCATCACTTATTATTCTTTATTTATATCAAGTCAAGAAAGGCATAATATCGATTAAAGTTACATTGAGATTCTGGAAATAAATGTCAACAGAATTTGGATCGAACTCGGGCCTAGCTCTGACCGAACTCGGTTAGTTTAATTCCAGAATATGCTATGTCATTTAATTCTCTTCCTAATTTAGGTTTTTGCTACTCTATATATAGATTATTTTGTTGCTCATTTATTCAGACCAATAAAAATTATCCCTCTTCCACAAATAAACTTAGCTTTTCGTCCTACATCCTCTCCCTATGGCCCCAAAAAGAAAAATAGATTCATTTTTTGACTCTCTTTTCTGTCCCATTATGCCAAACATAGGAGAATTCGAAGGTCTAACTTTTTGAACCCTCAAAATTTTAAATGATTGGTTTAATGACTTCTCCAAGAGACACATCTGTTTTGGCCATCCTATTTTTTTTTCCAACATAAAGACTATCTACCTATTCTTCAAAAAATTTAACTTGAAGAACTTGTTACGGCCTATACTAATATTTACACCAATGTTATTCAAATATTCTATTGTAACTTAACATATTAACATGACACTATCTCATCTAGAGTTCATGGTATTCCAATTGAATTCGATACGAACGACTTAGGTGTAAAATCCTACGCATTTTCGCTGATGGACAAACCTTAGTCAACATCACGCATGTTTAATTTAACCATGGCTTAACTTTAGATTATTTCAAAATATCCTTTGTCACCCTCTTGAATGTCTACCTGAAAAATTTTATGCTAGATTTTTGAATGGTCACTTCTTTGAAATGCATCGTATTATCTTTTTATCTAGAAATATCAGCTTTATACCACTTATATTTTGGCATTAACTTCAATGTTCCACAGACCATTTTATCTTAAATGGTTTAATGTCGTAAGAAAGGGCATCCACTACTATACGCCATGTACTTGCCAACCATTTTTTACTTATTTCGATTTTCCATTGGATACTTGTCCAAATATTGAGGAACCTTTATATATCAATCAAATTCGAGAATTGAGCCAACTATGCTTTTAATTTATAACTCATCATCAAAACACTTATCCTGTTGACACCATCTCGTCTGTTGATAAACAACCACAAATCTTAGAGTCTATTTTCAATCTGTTATGTAATTGCTTCCACAATAAAGATATATGCAATCGTGCTTCTGATCATCGCAAAACTCTTCAGACTCAGGCTCTTGGCAATACTTTGATAGACATCCAGTACACCCTATCGAAGCACCCAGCCGGACCTTTTCTGATTCTCTGAAATCCGAATCAACAAGGTTTTCGTATTGATTACCCCTATATTCAGCGATATTTGGATCCAGTTGATGCTTTCTTTGATCCAAACAGAATAGTTGAACCTGATGATGAAGATGAAGAAAATGACAACTAGTTACTCAATTGATTTAAATGTTTACAAAGTTTACTTTTAGATGCTCTACTATGATGTTTTTACACACATCTACTTTTGTATGTTTTTTCAAATGAATAAAGTTTAATGCAATTTTTTTTGTCATTATATATTATCCTGTATACACTTTACTCTCTTATTTTTCTTGTCATCTCACCGATTTTCGCGGAGCATGCTATTTCGATCAAATGACAATGGGGTAGAAAGATATACATGATACTAGAATACAAGATGATACTTGACAGACGTTATCATCAGTATTTCAACTGCTACATAGTTACAAGGGAACCTTGCATATCAAAGACTTACAATATCATTAATAGTTTGTCATTATCAAAATGGGGGAGATTGTTGGCCCATCCGGTCTCGGTCAACTTGATTTTGATAGTTAACTAAACCATGCATTGATATGTCGCGGTCTGAAGCCTCAACACTATTATTACATGTCATCTGTATTGCGTCTATTTAAATATAATCTTTTATTTATTTGAGTCTAGGATTGTTGTAAGCTAAGTCACACTAGTAAAACCAAGTACCTATACCCAAATAGCTAATTCACTCAAATAAACCAAAGAACCTATCCACCAAATTAGGCCACATTCATTTACAAAGTCTACCATACTAATCGATCGAACTCGGCCCGAACTCGTACCAAACTCGACCGAACTCAGTTACCCTTTTGGTATAAAATAAACCAGTTTAATAAGCTCCTAATTTCTTAGCCCAACGGTTAGAAATTTGAATTAAACTCCATCCAAATTCTGGCTGAATTCTATTTTCCTACACCCTCTAAATAGGGTTAGAATTTTCATTCCTACTCACTCAACCATTCTTTAATCTTCTATCATATTGTGAGCAAACCTCTAAGGCTTATATTTCTTATCTCAAAGAGCAACTCCCTAGCCTTCCTAATGCCAAGTGCGATCTCGGTCTAGAAGTCTTTTGAGTTATAAAGAGCTTTGTTCCATCAGTTACTCTCTCTCCCTCTCTCTCTCTCTCTCTCTCTCTAAGCTATGAAGTTGTGAGACTTCAGATTAAACCTCGTGGTGTAAAGAAGTGGCAAGCCTTTGGATCAAAGCTTGTGATTTACTATTGGTGATTATAGTGGAGAAACTCCAAGCTTGAGTTATCGGGACTGGACTAGTCCTCTCAGAAGGAAACCAGTATACATCTTGGTGTTTTCGTTTGCTTTCTGTCTCTACTTTACTGCTTTACTTTACTGTCTCTATATACACTGTTAGTTAGTTACTGCCTTCATTCTTATAATATTAGATTGGGTAGATTATTCTGCTGTACTCTATTCACCCCCCTCTAGAGTTGCCTCACGGTCCTTCAGGGAATGCATTGGGCCAGAGAGGCATGGAACATATGGAGTCTAGAAAGCATTGGGCCATAAAAGCATAGATTTTTGTTGTCTTCTGTATTCGTGGCGTTTGAACAGCTGTATATAGCCAAAAGTAATTATGACAAAGATGTCATCCCAGATTCTAATCCTTGATGCAGGATTCGAGGTGGTCAGGATGACTGAGGTAATATGGACGTGATGATCGATGGTCAATACCGAAAATTTTGCTCAAAGATAATATGGATATGGCAGACTCCCCCGGAGTAGTGTATTAGAGCTACAGTCTAGAGGTAATGTGGACATGAACCAGCGCCCAGGGAGATACGATGTAGTTTGGTAATAGAGGAGTACTAGTCCAATTTAGACATAGTACTTTTTAAGGAACTTATCGTTGATAAGCATCAGGAGCAAGTCACCATAGGGTTTTGCTAGCCTGTATGCATCGTAGGAAAATACGGTTTCCACAATGAACGACCCTCTCATTTAGGTTAGAATTTGCTGGCCGTCTTGTGAGTCATAACCATCGATCTTCCTACTGTTAAGACGAGGTCACCCACTTGAAATGTTCTCTATTTTACCTATTTTGTGAAGGCTCCAGAGAGAAGCGCTTGATACAACTCTATGCATTATTGAGGTAAAAGTTATTTCCCATCGAGCACTTCCAACTCCTGTAACCGTCAGCGGTAGTTGTCGTCTGTTGTTAGCTGGTTGGAGAGAGCTACTCATAGTGAAGGTATTTGGACCTCGAACGGGAGTACCATCTCACTTTCGTACACCAAAGAGAATGGCGTGTTCCTAGCAGCTGTTCGGGCTGCTGTTCGGTAGGCCTAGAGACATTCAACCAGCTTCTCGTTCAAGTCATGTTTGTTGGAAGATACAAATTTCTTGAGGAGCTTGATGATGGTTTTGTTGAACACTTCCGCTAGACCGTTTGCTGCGGGGTTGTATATCGTGGAGACTATATTTTGGATTCAGTTTTTGTCATAAAACTGATAGAAGGTGTGACTTACGAATTATGGACCATTGTCGTGGACGATCCTACCCGGGAAGCCAAAGCGATATATGACGTGAAGCTTGACAAAGTTAATCACGTTTGCTTTTTTGACTTCAGCGAGTACAACGACTTTCGTCCATTTGAAGAAGTAGTCTGTCACTACCACGTTCCAAAAACAGGGATATTTTCGACTTTTTATAATTATTAATATTTTGGTAGTTACAATTAAATGATTTCATGAATATTATATATTTAATTTAAGTAATTGTATGAGATGTGTACTTAAATATATTATATTATATATACTGTGTTCTTAATGTGGAGCTAGTAGACTTGACCTAGAAGCCCAGTAGATGAACACCTGTCCGAATTATGGGATTATGTAGTTAATTTTTTATTTAGAATTTAATTGTTGGAGGTAGTAATTAATTACCGTAATTTATTTAATTGTTGTGCCTTATCGTTGCTTCGATATTTGGAGCGCTACCCTAGCTTTTGCCTTCCAACAAATTTCATAACCTTGCTCTAGACATGCCCGCCTTCCATTCTGATATTTTTGTAACTTATAATCATGCTCTCTTGTGCTTCATTTTAGCCAGACAATATTCGTCGCGGATGTCTATCTGCACTTTTCGGGGATCCTCCTCCCCCACCTGTTTAGAGGATTGTCGTAGCTGTGACGGACAACCTTCCTCCTCCACTGACTCCGATTCCCGGAGGTTTGCCCATTGACGGGGCACAAATGTTTACCTTGATCCAGGGCATGGTAGATGCCCAGAGAGTGACGGCAGACGCTCAGCGAGTGCAAGCTGAGGCTCAGAGGGTGCGAGCAGAAACGCACCAGGCACAAACCGAGCTGATGAGAGAGCATGGAGAATGCTCATCAGGTGACTCTCCAAGCTTTGGAGATAGTAGCACAATACCAGCAGTGTCCTGGCCAGCAGCAGCTAAGGATGTTTCAGTATAACCACCAGTAGTATCCTAGCCAGCAGCAACCGAGAACATTTCAGTATCAACAGTAGTACCCGACACCAGTTCATGTTCAGCATGATTAACGCACTTGTCATTTTTGTAAGAAGCCAGGTCACCTTTGGGAGAGCTGTAGATTGAGGCTAGGACTTTGTTTGCGATGTGGCGATGCAGGACACCGAATGAGGGATTGCCCTTTAGTTCAGCGTGCAGCTCCAAATTTTAGAGATTCAGTTAGGCTACCTGTGGAACCGTATATTGCTCAGCACCCGCGAAGGAAACCACCCCAGCAGGGCGGGGCATTTGCCATGATGGTCGAGGAGACCGATACTGCAGGTAATGTGTTAGCATGTTCTATTCTTTCCTTCCTTTTGTTCCTTTTTATTTAATTGATTGACTGATTTCCTAGTACCGTAGTTGTATGCATGATTTTTTTGTTAGAATGTAGTTAGTAGTACACCCTGATACAGAGGCTGTAATACCATGACGAAAGACACCATAACCATACACTTTTTCTCTTAGATTGCATAGTGAATGACTGTAGGTAGAATTTTCTTAGACCATGATTATTGGGGTTTGACCATGGCAAAGATTTATGAAGGGGTTATGACTTGACAAGAGAGACAAGATGATTAAAATTTGAGGATAAACATCGATATAAATAAAGGGTTAAGAATTTAACATGGCAGAATTGATAATTTATTAATTTTAGGAAGGTTATGATATGATTGAGGTTATCATTAGAATTTGAGGAAATTAAGGAGATTATTATTATATTTATTTGATTGCAAGATATGAATTTAAAATTTTATATTTGGATGTTGCATTTGGAGAATCCATAAGTATCGCATTGTTGAGTATTTTGAGGAAAAAGGAAACCGAGGAATAAGATCATTGATGGATTAGTGTTGAATTCAAACTTTTTGGGACGAGATTTACATTTTATATATATGCATTGATTAAAATCAAATTAGAGGAGTGGATATTAAATTCCGAGTATTGAATTATTAACTTAAAATTTTGGGGAAAATTATGATAAAAATGGAATTTGATTTTATTACGAGGATTTTTCAGGAATGCAATAATTTTAGAATTTTTGAAAATCGTGAAATGGCAAGGTGGATTATTTCAGGATTATGTGGGTAGATGAATTTAAATTTTGATGGAAAATAATAATGTGTATGAGTAAATACTACTATGAGGATTTTAAATTTCGAGGACAAAATTCTTTTAAGGAGGGTAGACTTGTCACTATCACGTTCCGAAAATAGGGGTATTTTTGACTTTTTATAATTATTAATATTGTGGTAGTTACAATTAAATGATTTCATGAATAGAATATATTTAATTTAAGTAATTGTATGAGATGTGTACTTAAATATATTATATTATATATATTGTGTTCTTAATGTGGAGCTAGTAGACTTGACCTAGAAGCCCAGTAGATGAACACTTGTCCGAATTATGGGATTATGTAGTTTATTATTTTATTTAGAATTTAATTATTGGAGGTAGTAATTAATTACCGTAATTTATTTAATTGTTGCGCCTTACCGTTGCTTCGATATTTGGTGCGCTACCCTAGCTTTTGCCTTCCAACAAATTTTACAACCTTGCTCTAGATATGCCCGCCTTCCATTCTGACATTTTTGTAACTCATAATCATGCTCTCTTGTGCTTCATTTTAGCCGCACAATATTCGTCGCAGACGTTTATTTAATTCCTAAATAAATTCCAATTTTGTATCGTTGTGCGTTCTAATCGAAATTGGAGGCAATCTTGACCTATTTTTTGTGCAACCCAAATTAGGTTAATATTCTGTTCTGAGTCTTCTTTACTAATGATATTTATGACCCGACCTAATTTTGGCCCCATGTACTCCTAATTAATTTTAGAACACATCTTGCATTTATTCCTAATTAAATTGAGGATACCATTTTGACTAATTCCGTAAATCCTAATTTAATTTTAGTACCCCACTAATTAAGCCCATACAACACACACAACGCTCCCTCACCCTACAAAACACCAAACACCAAATCGCCCACCAAATTTTTATTATTTTATGTGTCTGTACAAATACCCAAATTTAAGGGGGCAAATTTGCAAATTTGTATTAGGTGTCAACACCCCATTGGTTCAAACCAATGGAGAAGCCCTAATATTGACTAGTCAACAACCCTCATTCCCACATGAAGAAATCCTTCCATGTCAAATCTTGACTCTACATTAAATGAGAGCATCATCACCCTTCATTCCCACACACACCACCCTATTTAATGTCCCATCACACAAGCCCTAATCCCCAAACCTAGGGAAGCCCCCCACCTCCTCACAAGCCCCAACCGTAGCCCCCTCCTTCATTCTAAATTTTTTTCCTTTCTTCTTCTCTTTTCTTCTTTTCTTCTTCTTTCTTTCTTCTTCACCTTCTTTTTAATTTTGAAATAGAAAAGGGGTAGGGGAAATCATCCTTAATGTACAGCCGAGCCCGGCCCTCAGCTTCGGCCGACACGCCGGAGCATCACCCCGCAGCCGATTGTTGCAACCCGAAGCCCCACACCGGGCCACTGCTCCGGCGCAGCTCCACCTCCCTCGATCCAATGCATCAGCCTCATCCTCTCCTCCTGCTATACTCCTCCTCTTCCCTGCGCCGATTCTCCCCCACCTCAGTAACTCTGGCTCGGCGGCCAACCCGACATAACCACCACTGCCAGCAAGTCGAGTCTCCCCTCCCTGTCTGTCTGGCCATCTTCCACGGCGGCTGTGTACCATACTGTTCGAGACCCGCACAACTGCACATCTCCCCCGACTTCCCTTCTCTGGCTGCGGCAACTCCCTGCATCCCCGCAACTCCGCCACGAGCCGACCCTGAGTCATTCCCCGCTCCGGCCAGCCAACTCCACTGCCCGTCCCGAGCTCCTCCCAACTCCCCTCGACTTCTCCCTCATCCTCCTAGCTCCTCCACCATCATCACCATCTCCATTGCCGATCGACTCAACCCCGGCCAACTCCCCCTCCCTGGATTCCCGCAGCTCCTTTCCTCCGGGGGTGTCAGCAGCCGTCCGGCCAGTGCACTCGAGCCACCCCCATGTGAGCCCTCTTCCCTCCTTCATGTGTAGTGTATAAATACGTATTTATATGTGTACATGTATGTGCGTATATGTGTGTATGTGTATGTGCGTATATGTGTATATGTGTACGTGTATACGTGTATGTGTATATGTGTATGTGCGTATATGTATATTTGTGTATACGTATGTACGTATGTATTTATATGTGTATGTTTGGTGATACGTATTCATATATGTGTATATATATATATATATATATATATATATATATATATATATATATATATATATATATATATATATGTCGTATATTCTCTAATTGGGTATATACTTGTATTCAGTGTATTAGTATATTAATATATATTTTAGTACGTATATTAATACGTATTTTGGTATATATTTAAACATATATATATGTACGCATTTTGGTATGTATATATGTGATATATATATTCGTATTGATATATTTTCATGTAGATATGTATAATAGAATAAGTATTTTAGTATTTTGGTATATATATATGTACTTGTATACATATGTGGTATAAGTATATTTTATTGGTGTATATATATGTATAAATATAACACATGTATATTTTCACTAGTATATGTATAAATATAAATATATATATATATATTCTGTATAAATATATATTCTTAAATAATGGGTGTTATGTATATTTTTTAACATATAAATATATATAATACATATTTGTATTTAATGTATATACACTTATACACATTTTGTATATATTTTGGTATAACCCTATATATATGTATTATATTTAATTATTGTTTAATTGGTGAATGTTGTAGGCGACCCCAGTGTAAATACGGATACCCCGTTATTACACACAACCTTGACCCTGTGAAATGTTAGTTGACTGCCGCACGTACACTGACGTAATGGCGAGCCTCGTACCATTTTTTATCGTCTGTCTTGCCCAGCTATCACAGACGCGACACCCGTGCAACTTGACGCACTTGACCCTAGTTGACTAGTGCCATACCTGGCATAGCCTTGAGGCCACTGTATTATGATTGTGTGTTAGTATAGCATCTGATACAAATGTTATATTTGTAATATGTCTATAGGAATATTGGTTCATCTAGGCGATACTCTGGAACAGGATATTGGTATTACCAGCTAAGGACCCAAGACAAGTACATTCTCTGATAATTTCCAATTGTTGATAATTTCTATAATTCAGTATCTAGAATTGTTACATCTGATTCTTGACACTGTGCTACATGGACTAGTATATAGATTGGATCGTTAGTCATGAGGTGTTACATTGGTTATCGTATTAACATTGTACATGACATTGATTTGACATTGGCATTGACATTGATATTAGGCATCGTACATGACATATTGGACGTTGATCATGTATCGTGACGTGTCATGACTGGATTGACATTACTAGTTGGGGGTGGGGAAATTGCTAGTGAGAGATGTGATCAAAAACCTATCTTACAAGTTTAAATTATTGGTATTAATCATACGCCTCACGTATGATTAGCCAGGCCATATAGTTATCGTACATGTTCCCAAGCCGATCATAATTTGAAACTGCTATTTCAAACACTTAGAATAGATTACAATTCTCTATTTTAGATCATATACTACATCATCCATATATGATATTGTACCTTGTTCTCTTTATTTCATATATGCACTGACTGTATCACATTGCCTATATTGCCTGTCTCTTTATTTTGCCCTTACATTATTTCACTATCTTCTCTCAGTATTTAGCATCATCTGTTTATTGCTTTATAGTCCTTATCAATTAAATGGAACTGTTATTTGAGATGTACTTTGCTCCTTCCTAACTGGAAACATTTTTCCAGACTATGCCTTAGAGGACCGGTATCCGACACTTTATGGACCATATGGTGAGTAGCTGCAGACTTGGACTTGGTAGTTCAGTTGTGATTCCAAGAGGTCTAGCCGGAATCACTAATCATCTAGTTAGTTCTTTTAGCAGACTATTTGGTACCAGATTTGTCTCCGGCATACTTTGTTGAGACATGGATATTTATTGAGTTAGATTATTTACTTTTAGGCTTGTGTTGTGTTCTGATTTATTTCTTCGATATTTTATCGTGCTGTAGTTATAAGATTGAGTATATTGTTCATTTATTTGTGTCATCCGTGCCTCCTTATGGAGATTGGATGCTCGTGTGAGATTGCTTAGATAGTATCATGACCTTGACAGCGTTCTACCGCCGATGTTGCGGCGTAGGCTGGACGTACCCGCGTACTCGTGCCCAATTTTGGGTGCGGGTCATAACATAGTCGGTAATCTCCAGGATGAACCGATATCCTTTTAATGAAGGCAGACTAATTGGCCCGATGATATCCATTCCTCATGCCTCAAACGGCCAAGATGCTACCGTTAGGTGTAGGAACTCAGATTGCTGGTGGATGAAGTCTGCGTAGATTTGGCATGCTTGCCATTTTCTTGCGTAATCGACAACATCTTCTACCATCGTCGTCCAATAGTAGCTCATTCTCCGAAGATGGTCCTGTAGCTTTGGACCGGGTTGATGCGCCCCACAGACACCATTATGAGCTTCGCGGAGGGTTAATTTTGCCTCTGCATTCGACAAGCATTGGAGCAGAAGGCCATCGTAGGACCGAGGGTACAATATTTTGGTCTCCGTATCGTAATAGAAACGGAGGAAGCGTCTTCTGATTGAAGTAATTCTTTGGGTTTTTAGGAAGAATTCCATAAACTGCGTAGTCGATGAATAGAAGCCTCTAATCTTGAGTATCGGTATCGACCTCCATTACATAGCTGAGGCATAAGCATAGGTTGCTTTTGGGATAGGCCAGCTATTGTCCGATTATCGTAATTAACTGAAGGGTGTTGTCTGGGACTGCCAAGGAAGCAGCAAAGCCAGCTAAAGTGGCCGCCTTAATGTTTTATAATCGAGGGACTTGCTAAAATAAAGAATATCTCGAAAGTCGTGATGATGCTGTGTTCAGATTGGTGGTAGGGGATCAAGTCTTCGTTTCGGACTTCACATACTCCCCGAACTTGATTGACGATAAGTTGAGAATCGTCGTAGGCTTCCAAGTACTCTACTACGGCTTATTTCACGAGCTAGAGCCCAATGATTAGGGTATTGTATTTTGCCATATTATTAGAGCACGACTCCGCGGGAGAGTATGCACGATTGATGACGAGACCATATGGGAAGATCAACACTATCCTGACCCCAACGATGATATTGCCATTGGACCCTGCCCTTTGAGGTTTCTGACCCCGAGTAGGCTGCCAGAAATTTGGGCAATTCCTGACCCTTGACGGCCTTATGTGGGACGAATACCGTATCATATGGAGATAATAGTATTGCCCAGGTAGCCAAGCCGGAACTGAGTCCCCAGGTTTGGTCTAGAGGACCTTGAGGGGGTTGACTCGCAAGATTACGTGAATGGTTTGTCCAGTCACGTAGTATCATTTTTTCTAGATGGCAAATACCAGCGTAGGGCACTCTTTCTCGACGGTGGTATATCTATGCTCTAGGCTGACCATCATCCGACTGAGGTAGTATATGGCATGCTCGTTGCCATAATCACTATTCTGGGCTAACAGGGCACCGAGAGAGATCCATTGCGCATACATAAAGCAGGAATGTCATTCCCATGACCGGGACCACCAGCACAAGAGGGTTTGATAGGTATTCTTTGATGTTGTCGAACACTCGTTGGCACTCTTTATTATTCCAAACAAAGGAGACACCTTTCTTTATGAACTGTATGAACGGACGACAATGTCCAGAGAGGTTTGATATGAACCTCCTAATATATGCCAACTTCCCTTGTGTAACACCCCGTTCCGCTCAAGCGGACTGTCGATTCAAATGACAAAAGTGTAATGTCCTGACCCGCTTTGCTCAGGCAAGAATACTCGTTTCAGGCAAAGGATATCTAGACTTGGCTCTTTAGGAGTTTGGCTTAGGCTTTCAGAGGCTCGCTCGGAGTATCACTCAACCGAGGTAAATCATCGCTAAGGTGGGTGGCTACGGAGAACTTGCCTTTGCTTAGCCAGCACACTTAAAATATGGAATGCTACATGCTAGTCGCTAGGTGAATCACCCCCTGCATGCTAATAAAAATACAACACACCTAGCTAAGGGAGTAATCTCGACTTGTATTGTTTGTGTTAGAACATGGAAATAAAATATTGCTTATAAATCAGACCCTCGCATGCTACCTTTGCCTTGTGCAATCAGACTGCTATGCCTCAAGTAGAATGTTATGAGCATATACACTCTTTATTGCACACTCCTTAACTGCGACACTGCACTACCCTAGATAATGTCGTTCGATAAGTCTCTTTACGGTTTTACTACTCGGCTTACCTTCGGGCCCGAGCTAATACGAATGCTTGTGTTTATACAAATGCATGCTTGCCTACTTATATATTGCCTTGATTCAGAGCTTGTCAAAAAATTGCATGCTAATATCTAGTGAATGCTATCTTATCTTATTTTATCCAAACCACCGGAAGACTATCTAATAGTCGTTTGGTGAAAGTATGAACATTAAAAGTATTCAGAACCGTTTGGTCGCCAAGGCAATCCCCTAACCAGGAGAACGCATCATGTCAAGTTGTGTCTGAACATAAATCAAGGATTTTCATGTCTGCTTATGTGAAATTCAGAATAAATGAACCACTGAGTCAGGAACATCCTGGGATGGATTGTAGCAAGGATCATGACCTACGCCTACAACCATTGTCGTTTACTCAGAATAATAAATGAATAATAAGAACTCATTCATTTAGTCGCGGATGCTTGTGCACAAGCTTGATCTCCTTGGGCGGGGCATCGAGACACCGGGACCGATCCAGCCTAGGGGGAAGATCCGATAGTCGCGCTAGTTTGTTCCTAGCACGGATAAGTTCGGGGGTTGCCGGGGCATCGGGACCACCGTCTTATTGCGACTATGTCCATAATTGCTACGCCAGCGACTCATGTGCATATACATGATCATACTTGCTTAGCGGCAATCCGTGTGCGAGTCATTGCATTGCATCTATGAATCTGAATCCAAGTATCCTGATAAAAGAATAATGAATCTGTGAATCATTCCTGAATCTGAGTAACAAGTATACCTATGTTCTATAGTTTAAAATAAGAACTTGTGCACCTGATTTTGAACCCACTCGTAGCACACTCGTGTTGCATATATTATTTCCCCTGAATGTTTATAGATGCTTGTGCTTGAATTAACTTGGTTTATACTTGGACATGGAAGGAGAATTGGTAAGTTGGTAAGTCTTGCCCTATTTTCTCTTATATCGCATGGCGCACTGCCACACGAGTTAGGCTTTTCATATATGCCATAAAACTGATCCTAAGACACAACTAGAAAGACAACAAAATAGTTGGTGCACGAAACCTATGTTACGTATTTGGATTTGTCGAGCGGGCGAGTAGCCTCCCCACTCGTACATTCGTGTATTGATAATCCACCAGGTTGTTTGCAGGGGTGGGAGAACCTCGTTCGGTGCGGATGCCTCCTTCGTCCGTGCTAAGGCGTGGAGTTCACTCTGGAGCCTTAGAGCGCTGCGTCCGTTACTGAAGCACATATACAAGATATAATATTGGAACATCGCTTGTATCATCCCATAAATGTAGCCACTTGGCACGCTTTTACTATTTCTGAGAGAGAGGCTTGAGCGACTTGTAAACTCGACTTTGCACCGCCTGTAACATTGTTTATATCAATAAAGAGTTTGATTTACTTCGTTGTTCAATGCTTTCGCTATTATCGACTCAGTGAACTTGTTACAAAATTGCCTATGCGTTTATAATTTTGCTGCACTAGGACAATCTGTGCGACTCTGTGGCATATGTCTCTTACCGCCAGGCAATGAACCACGGTCTTGCATGGGCGAGGCTCACGCTCGTGCGGCATCACGCCCAGATGGGCTGAAATGATCGTCCCGCGCGCCCGCTGGCATGGTGATTCTCGTCTAGTGGGGACGACCGATTAGCCTACGGGAGATCGGGGCATGACAGATTGGTATTAGAGGCTGGCTATACGCCTTTGGACTTTATTTTAATTTTTTCAGGTTTGAAAGCTTGTTCGTGGGTTAAGTGCACTCTCTCTCAATGTCGTAAATAGAATATTCCAACAATGAGTCTAAATACTTTCGAAAAGTGCATTTGAATGATATGATTGCTTGTATAAAATTGTAATACGTTTGGCCTTTGTGCCAACCTGTGTCAGTCCCTTTGGGATATGACTCATGCTTGAATCATGACTTATGTGCGAACCTAGAATGCCTATGCAGTGATTGCCCAACTGGTTAGTACGGAATCGAATATTGTTCCGAACGGTCAGCTATGCACACAGTCTTTAGGCTAAGTTGTGTTGAGTATCGCGTACCAAGACCTTTTAGTGCAAGCTAGTGCAAACAAAATTTGGATAACATTCAGGAATAAGGCAAGTCAGACTTAGAATGCCAATCGATAGAAATATTCTTAGATTTATCACTTAGGCGAATATTGAGAATCGTGCTTAGATTTTTGGGAAGTAGCTCAAACAATATTTCGTGTCGAAAGGTACAAATCGATTAAGAATTTAATTGGATGACTCAATTCTGAGTGGTGTATGGATCATTTAGAAATGTTCAAACGAATTCATAAGCCTCGTGAGATAATCGGATTGAATGATTTAAGATTGTCTTGAATAAATAATAAGGCTTATATCGAATTGAGATTCATAAAAATTAAAATCGATATCTCGTTAAGAAAACTTGGAAAATAGTACGAGCGATTTTGGATTGAAACAGCTGAACTGAACTTGAATACAATACCGCTCGAATAGAAGTTATCCCGAAATAAATAATATGTTTCGATGAAAGAGATGAACGATAATGGATTTGGCTTGGAGTTTGGAAGAACGGTCTTGAAATCAAGTTCAAAATGATAACTCTCGAAATCAGTCCCAATGAGAACGATTATCCTGCGGGAGCGCCGGCGTGGTGATTTCACGTACGGCGGGGATGATCGAACTCTCGGGAACATGTTCGGTGATTATTCCAAATGAGCTCGATGAATGCAACGTATCAAAATAGAATAAACTTGATAACATTGAATTTGGATGATTTTACTAAATAAAAAATAATTACTGCATGAATGGACTTGACTCGATGGATATATAACTTGGAAGGAGTAAAGGTAAAATATTAAGGTATCTCGAATTATGTCGAAGATAACCATAACATTCAAAAGTTCTTTTCTTATGCGATCGTAACTCTATGCCCGTACATACGTCACGCCCGGATTAGGACAATTATTCAACGGGAGCGTTGGCGTAGAGAACTCACGTCCAACGAGGGTGATCGAACTTGCAGGAGACTGAGGCGTGACAACTTATGGACCGTCTTGACTTTTGGTTCGACACGATAAGACAAAATTGGAATGCAAGTGATCAAATATGCTTCAATGGATAAGTTAGCCTAGAACCTAGAAAAGAATTATGCTTGATGGTTTCATGAATGGATACAAGAATCGGGTTGGACGACTTGGAGTTATAATTAGAAAGGGCTTAGAATCGAATCTTGGCTTGGTGGTTTAGGCTTGGAATGGATAAGGATTCTATCAAAACATGTTTGGAGGGATACACTCTACAAATTACTAGACTTGTCCTGCAATTTGGATATATTAGGGATTTTACATAAACGGACTCGTCCCCCGTGCAAACAAATATGCTATTGAGTGTAGGGAAATCTGTGCTCGATGTTTAGAAATCTGAGTGAAAATGAGCTTGGGTAGAACACCCCGTGCAAATGAATAATGGTTTGACCCTAGGAATTGGGGCGAGCATCGTACAACAAATTTGCACGATGTATCGTGTGCTTCAACTATACCTTTTGTAGAAGCATGAAATACGCTAGGGAATTGTACGCGTATTATACAGTCAAAACCCCCAACATACATGCAGTCCGCGTAAAACAGAGCTTCAAGGCTGTGTGGCATAAAATATGACTTCAAAGCTATACGTATAAAGCAAAGCTTCAAGGCTGCTCGCGTAAAACATGGCTTCAGAGCTGCTCGCGTAAAACAGGGCTTCAGAGCTATTTGGCGTAAAGTAGAGCTTCATAGCTGCCCGCGTAAAAGTAGCACTTCAAGGTGTTTTGGCGTTAAAAGGTTGCTATACCTCCCTGCGTAAAGTTTAATATACATTTGTTTTTAAGGCAGCGTAAATTTGTACGAGGAACTCTTCGTATTCCTCGGATGAATTTGTCAGACAAAATAGTGAACCTGACTCCTGACAAAAGTACTACACGATTATCGAGAGGACGGCTATGATGATGATTTTACACAGAGATCCAGGCTGTCGTTTAGTGACATATTCTTGATACAAGTCATTTTTATGCATTCAAAGAATACGCTGCCTATTCTACAGGGGCAAAAATGAGTTTTTACACTCAAGATGAGACAAAATCAGACGCTACGTCAAAAGTTGTTTCTCGCGCAGAGCTCAAGGCATATCTCTGTATTTAATGCACGAGATGGAGGCATATCTCTGCATTTAATGCACGAGATTTGGTTCTATTCTTTAGATTTTGTCATGACTGGGAGAGCTAAAACTGTGACTAATACGCTCACATCACCATCCTTGTATTTTATGCCAACCAGGCTATTTTCAACAATAGGAGTACGTCGTATGATATCTCCTCGAAATACGCCAACTCTGGCTATATTTGCAAAGGTACATGATAAGACTATTTAGCCTGGAATACGCTCAAGACCTCAGTCGTGATGGATAATTGACTGAGAAATCTAAAACTATGACTAATACGCTCACATCACCATCCTTGCATTTTATGCCAACCAGGCTATTTTCAACTATAGGAGTATGTCGTATGCTATCTCCTCGAAATACGCCAACTCAGGCTATATTTGCAAAGGTACGTGATAAGGCTATTTAGCCCAGAATACGCTCAAGACCTCAGTCGTAATGGATAATTGGCTATTTTACGCTGGTTATCTATTATTCATGAATCATCGAGTTTTACGCAGAGCTTGGCCTTTTACGCCAACAAGACAGTTATTTGGATTTTATGGCAACCATCTTTATGCAAGGTGCAGTTACCTACGTGGCTTGCAAGCCATGATCTTCGAGAAGCAGTTATACATCTTCGAGAAGTAGTTATACGCGTTACCTCATGAAGGGACATGTATCATACGCATATTTAGAAGACAATTAGAATGTGGGGTAGCAGTTATCATAAACGCAGCGTAAAAGAAGTCTTCTTCTTCTTCACAGTTTGGCTTTTACGCCAACAAGACAGTTATTTGGCTTTTACGCCAACCATCTTTACGCAAGGTGCAGTTACCTACGTGGCTTGCATGCCATGATCTTCGAGAAGCATTTATATGCGTTACCTCATAAAAGGACACGTGTCATACACATATTCAGAAGACAATTGGAACATGGTAGCAGTTATTATAACCGCCGCGTAAAAGATGCAACTTTCTTCACAGTTTGGCATTTACGCCAACTGGATACGCCAACTGGACAGTTATTTCGATTGATCTCTATAAATAAAGACCCCTAGGCACAAGGCAGAAAAAAAACGAACAGGGGATCAGATTCTATCATGTTCATATTACCTCTGAATAGATATGATTAACTGATTAAAGGAAGGATCAGATAGAAGCACAAGGAGAGATCAGAAAGAGAGAGAGAGCACAGATAGAGAGTGTTGGTTGACAACTTTGGCAACGTGAATTCAATCCCACTTGCAACCTTTGAAGCTTCTTCTTCTTTTACAACACTTCTTCATCATCGTGTGGTCCAAGGGACAAAGTGATCGATCACATATCAGACTCCTATAGCAATACTTTTCCAGAATTATTTTATCGTACTTAACATCATCGTATAGGATTAATTGTACTCTTTTTCTTGTTTGTAAGCAAAAAGAAAGGTTTCGTATAAACCCTCTTCTCTCCTCATTTTGTTTATTCAAACAAAAATAATAACTCTGCTGGGGAAGACTTTCTCCTCTGATGAGAAAGCAATTGCTCAACACGATGTTGTATCCATCGGATCGACGAAGAAGAATTTGGTCGTCCAGTTCGACCAATCTGCTTATGAAGACATGCTTTATGCAGGGGGTAGCTCCCATTCCTTCTCTGTCCAGAACAACAGGAAGCTGCATAAAGTGTGGATGCCTAAGACGTCCTTTACCCTTCCTGCAAGCTCTCGCTCTCTGATCAACAAGGTTGTGACAACACAGCCAATACGTCCTGTGCGTAAAAAATTGTCTTCCGTCTATGACGTGGTAGACAACACTTCTGGCAATGCCTCATTGCCAATCCAGAAGTTTCAAACACGCCCTGTGCGTAAAAATTTGTCTCTCTGTGACGTAGTAGACAACACTTCTGGCAATGCCTCAGTGCCAATCCAGAAGTTTCAAACATGCTCTGTGCGTACAAATTTGTCTCCCATTTGTAATGTGGTAGACAATACTTCTGGCAATGCCTCAGTGCCAATCCAGAAGTTTCAAACGCGCCCTGTGCGTAAAACTTTATCTCCCGTCTGTGAAGTGGTAGACAAAATTTCTGGCAATACCTCAGTACTAATCCAGAAATTTCAAACACGTCCTGTGCGTAAAATTATATCTCCCGTCTATGATAAGGCAGATGTACCCTTTGATCACATCAAAGGAAAACAAGCGGCGAATCTTTCAACCTCTAAGCTTTTACGCCCACAAGAGAAGAAAGTTCCCACTCTTTATATTACGCGAACTTTCCCTGTTTTACGTGAACCTGTGCAAAAATCTAAATTATGAAAGGATAGGTCTGTCCGCGTAAAGAATACTTGTTTCATGGGAAGATACGCTCCTCAGACAGATGATGGATCATATGCTACTCATATGGGTGAACTGATGTATTCCTATGGCAGAGAAAGGGTTATGATTCCAAATCTACATCTTCTTACTGATGTAAAAAGACAGAATAAGTCTTCTTCTTCTTCTTGTAATCTCCCTGACTTGAGTGATTTCTTGATCCAAAAACGCAAAGACAGGGGATCTCCTAATACGGTTGTAATTAACCGTTGTTGTTCTAAAGCAAAACGGTCAGTTTTTGACCGATTGAACTACTCTTTGGCATTACAGGAAGAAGAACCAAACAACGACATGTCTGGGGGTAGTCTCCCTCAACAAAATAGAGCAACATCCAAAGCTGTGGGTAGAATTCCCTCTGAGTCTAAAGATGATGCAACTATGACCATCTTTCCTGAGGACCATATGACTCAGGTATCGGAAGCCCGAAAGCCAAAGGGGACTTTCTCCTTCAATGAGGATGAAATCATTGAAATCTTCAATATATTGATGAAGGAAAACAAACTTCGGCTACCCAACATCAGATACGCTGAAAGGGCTGGCAAGGTCGATGACCCAGATTATTGTCTCTTTCATCGGTACATTCATTACCCCATAAAGGCATGCTATGTACTAAAAAGGAGAATCCAGGAGTTGATCGACGCCAAAGTCATCACTTTGCATTTATAAACGAGAAGACGATTACTGCAAATTGATCTCACTCCTACGTGGCAATTTGCCCCCTCAAGAAGTACCGGAAGATGAGTCCATAAAATCTCCCCAGATGAGCAACCTTCAGGTCTATCCTCACTCAGCAGATCACTCTCCAATGAATTTATGGACATCGGTTCACGTCCATATTACCTCTGAACTGTTGTCCAAATATTTTTTCCCCAACTGAGTTTGCCATGTCCAAGTGACCTCTGAGCAAACGTCCCAGGTTGTTGCTATCGATCAGTTCACGTCCATATTACCTCTGAACTACGTCTCTCCACTTTCTCCAGCAGAGTAAGTCCATCACCATAAAAATGGTCAAATCAATATTACCTCTGTCCCATTCTTCTTTATTTCCACAGAGTCCTGTCTTACCACGTCCACATTACCTCTAAGTAAGATATTTTCAGAACTTTTTCATGTTCATATCACCTATGAGTGAAGTTCTGCTCTTCGACTTTCTACTATCACGTTCGTATAACCCCTGGTAGTGCTAGTCATTTCAGCTTATTATCTGTACTTAAGGTACGCCATGGGTAATAAGTCCACAACCCAGATGTACAAATCAACTTTTGGATCTTCATCTCCAGCAAGTGCCTATGTGCAATATTTTCTCCTTCGTTACAAATTCTTGTAAAAGGCCATCATCCGTATCCAAGAGTCCCAGACCCGCAATGGACGATAGATCCTCAAAATCTCCCCAGCGGAGTAATCTTTAGGTCTACTTGCACAATCCTGCAGTGACTATTCAAACCAATCTTGTTAGACGCTAGCATTCTCATATTTCCTCTGAGCTATCATCCCATCAATCTCCCCAGCGGAGCGATCTTCAGGTATATCCTCATTTTCGGATAGACCATACTCAACAAATCACTCCTCAATAATTTTTTCATACATTAGTTTACTTTCATATTACCTCTGAACTGCTGTCATAATATTTCTCTCAGGCTGAGTTTGTCATGTCTATATTACCTCTGAGCAAACCTTCTGAATTTTGGCTATCAATTATCATGTCCATATTACCTCTGATATCAGTTGTCATCTCAACTTAGCACCCGTACTTAACTCTAAGTACGCCAGTGGTGTTAATTCCACGAAAACTGCCATGTCTATATTACCTCTGGAAGGGCTTGTCTTAAACTTATTACTTGCACTCTCGTGCACAAGAAGTAATAGGTCCACCAAAAACCCCCCGTGGGATGCCCGCAATGGAAACGAATAATTTACGTCCATATTACCTCTCAAACAAAAATATGTCTCTCCATTATCCCCACCGAGTCATATTTTACAGAGTCCATATTACATCTGGCAGAGCTTGTCTCAAACCTATTACTTGCACTAACGTGCGCAAAAAGTAGTGGGTCCACGAAAAACTGTTACCTCTGATAAGGCTTATTTTGAACTTATTATTTGCACTCAACATGCACAACAAATAATAGGTCCACCAAAGATCCCCAGTGGGATGTCCTCAATAAACACTGTATTGTACTACGTCCATATTAGCTCTGGTACGATATCCGAAGTTCACACAAACAATCGTAAAGAGATGGAGGGCCCTTACGTGATTGAAACAATATTCTCAAATGGCGCTTACATATTAGCCAAACCTAATGAAGATTTGATAATGGCTCCTATCAACGGTAAATTCCTGAAGAAGTACTATGCTTGATCTCCTTTGCTTAACGGAGTATGAAAAAGATTTTATTTTGATGATACTACATACAAAGGTTAACTGAATCATATTCTATCAGGTTTATATGACCTTCGAATAGATATGCTTAACTAATTTGTAAACCTATCATGTTCATATTATCTCTGATAGTGTTTTGTATACAAATTTAGTTGGATTATTTTCTATCAGGTTCATACTACCTCTGAATAGATTTACATTCAGCTAAACCTTACCGAAAGTATATCATATTCATATTACCTCTGATATCACTTTCATCTTAGCCTATTATTTATATTCTAAAGTGATGGGTCCACAAAGTCAGAAAAAGTATTTTTATTATCTCTGAGAAAATAAGGAGCAAAAAAGTAAAAAGTACATCATTGGGGAGGAGCAGTTAAATCATGGATCTGTTACGCCAAAGCAACCATCCTCTCATTCCTGGAGTTTAAAATATTGGTGCGAGCCAGTTCCAGCCTTGCTTCGTTATTGCTCAAGAGAGATAGTTCGGACAGAGAATCAACAAAACTTGCATGGATGACACCCACATATGTCAAGTTATGTTGAGCTGTATTCACTTGGCCCTCCAATACATCACGAACTAGCGATGCTTTGAGTAGCCTCTCCCTTGTCTGAGCAAGTTCAGCTTCCAATTCTCGAACCCTCACTTTATGTCCCTCACATTCGGCACGACACTAAGCTAGGTGAGGAATACTCTCCACCAATACTGCTTGCTCTTTCTCCATCTCTTGCTAATGTTACTGGATGGATTTGTTTAAATTTTCTATCCTCTGAGCAAATTCCGCAGTTAGGGAGTCGTACTCAGCCTGAACTAAGTCATTGATGTTGCCTCGGGGTAGTTGCAAATATTCGTTAATGGGTTGTTCTAAACCATTAACCATTTTCTCTAGCGCATTAGCTCTTTCAGTGTCATTGAAATTTCTAATCTGCGCTATAGTGAGATTGGAGGACGTCTTCAAAGCATCATAGTCTAGATTCTTCTCCAGCACCATGGATATCAATTCTTTCAAAGTAAGGTAGAATATGTTGGTGTATTGTTCAACTAGCATAGCAGAGCTCGAATGGACGCTGGGAGTGGCCACAATATCGGTAAATCTCCTTTCTGGAATCACTTCAGAGGATGTTGCCACAGTCGTTGCTTTAACAGATGGCGTGACAAAAGAAGAGACACCAACAACAGTTGAAGTTGCTGGCATGCTCGACGAAGGAGGCACGGTCAAGATGGTGGGTTCATCCACCTCTGATATTATTTGAACTGCTGCTGATGGGATTATATTCGAGGATGTTGCGGATGAAAGATGAACGGCTTGAAGGTATGCTTCTTCGATAGTGGTCACCGCCGTTTCATTAGCTGGATCAGCAACAAAATCAGAGGTTGTTTCAGCTCTGCCCTCCCCAGAAATGTCTTCGCCTGGAAATAAGATAAGAGAAAGTTAATATCAATTTGATGTTAAATTTTCCTGAAAAGAGCGTGAAGAAAATATTTACCCATGGCCGTTGGTATGTATAGTACGTCTGCAGCCTGTATAGCTAAATCATTTCTTAATGATGCTAAACAAGCTATCATACCTGGCGAGGAGGGTACACCAACTGACGCTTGAGGGTAGTCATCCCAGTCATCACCCAGATCTACTCGAGGTTCATCGGGTGGAATCTAGCTTGAAATACTTACAGATGAAGGAGGGGCTTGTCCCATTATTTGTCTTGGTAAAGGTATACTGATCATTATTGAGCTCGACCTCGAAGGCGATATAGAAGCATCGCCAGTAACGGTGGTAGCGGCAGCAGTTGCTGGCAAAGAATCTCCAGCACTTTCAGCTGGAACTGTGGAGATTCCTTCTTTAAAAGGCGAAGGGCCCCTAATCAAAGAATCATCCCCAATAGGGGAAACAATAGGCTCACTCCTGGAAGAGGCCCGCTTGGTGGAAGTCTTTTTAAGACCTCTGGTAGTCTGCTTCTTCTTACGGGGGGAAGGCTCTTTCACAGTAGAAGCCTTTCGTTTATTGGAAATTATGAGAGGCTCCGCTGTTGGAGCTATTACGCCTCTCGGTAATATTAACGAATAATCATCTGCACCAGTAGCTTCATCACCTTCATTAGAGGAGACATATGGTATCTCCTCTCTTCCAGTGGACTTATGGGAGGGCATTCTGAAACTTCCATGTACATTAAAATCACAATGGAAGGTATTGATGGACACAAAAACTTTGCATATGAATGAAGAATACGCAACTCCATGGAGATAGAGGTCGCGGGAACAGCAAAGATTGCTCCAGTACAACCCATGATGAAATAACGCCATCCTCTAGCTCCATCAATAAGTCCACCTTTGAATTTGAAGCTGGTGATGGGATTTTACACGTGCAACTGATCATACCCAAATTGTCTGACGAAACGGCTAGGCAGATAAGGCTCCAAATAGCAGTGGTCCTCACTTCTGTACAGCAGGTGGGAAGGTCTAATGCAGACCAACCAGTAAAAGGCTTCAGGAGAAAGAATAGTCTTTCCCTGACCTACATCCTGAAGCTTAGTCCCCTGTTGATTAATATGTACGGGGGTAACGGTGTAGAAGAATTTTCAACTATAGGCAAAATTTAGTGCTAGTCGACAATCTATGACGCTAGTCACATTCCAAAAAGAATTCTTATAATTCAACAAAAAGTTATTGCCCGAACCACTGGCAAATCCAGGAGACATCACTCTGGTGTTGTGAAGGATTAACCATCCCATCAGATATAAAAATAGCAATTCCACTCTGGGATATCCTTCACGCTGGGTAGTATCGGCCAGCAGCCCATCAGTAATAGCCCTCAGGCCATCTTGTATACTGCATACCATGGCAGGGAGCAGGCCCAATCTTGCTCCAAATACCAAATGTACTGTGGGCCATAAGGTGTTGCGATGAATAGGATCTGCCAACGCAATGCCAGGCACCACCCATCGTCGTAGCCAAATAGAAAGGAAGCCAGCCAGTTGAGCTTCTTTTGACAGAGGCTTTCGGCAATGCCTCATATAACTGTAGGCTTTGGTTCCTGCAGGATAACCCCCCATCTCTTTATTGAGAACACAATCTGGAGCCCCTGCATCTTCAATAAGATCATCCATTGTGTTGGCATTAAGAATGCTCAGAGGGTTTAAAGGTTTGTCTTTACTATCTATAACCTTGTCCTGCTTGGCATTTCTAGCCTGATGGAAGAAGAGGTAGGATACCCATTTGTTAATATGGGCTAAATCAGAGGGCTCTCTGTAGAAGGTGGTGCATGCAAGATAGTGGCTCATCAGCTCTTGGTACACAGCCACTACCCGAGGGTTGGTATCCTTTAACTCTCTGTTGGTGGGGATGTATTCTTCATAAGGAATGTCTCTTATTGGCAGTTTTGAGATATTTGCCATATCATGAAGGGCTAGGCCAAACTCACCTATCGGAGTAGCGAAAGTCCCAGTTAGCGAGTTATATCTCTCCATCAAAGCTAAGAACAAATTAGGGTTGATAGGCAGCCCAACACTAGTAGCACTCACAGCCTCAAATAAGTTAATACTTTCTAGCTCCATCTAAAAGTGCTTCAGGGCCCATGCAGTTAAACTGGCCCATCGAAGATTCTGGGGATTAAGCCATCCACTGGTGCGAGGGTTAACCCTGGGATATACTCCTCCCTGCTCCATAAATTCATTGTAAAAAGTTACCATTTAAAATGGTTGGATTAAGGAAGAGTCATCACTAGGGACACTGCCTGGTAGTAAGGCTCGAAAGGGTATAATAGGGCCTGAGGGACTGCTTACAAAGGATCCTCGGTTTAATCCTTTCTTATAAAAGATCTTCCCTGGCTGGCCATAAAGATCAGGAGTCAGAGTCCATGCCATCCTTCTGGGATGTGTGGCATGGAAGAATACAGAAATAGGGTAATCTCTGGACATCTTTGGCAGATACATGATAGTTCCCTCAACAAAAATACCCAGCCTTCCTTCTTGGGCTTTGTCTGGGATTGCTTATCAATAACATCCCCAAATAAGAAAGCTGGTTTCTTATACTCAGTACCGTCTATGTACGTCAGGGGTTCCCTATTGATCATACTCAGCAACATTCTTTCTCCTTGGGCCGAGATCAGAGTTCCCCTTTCTTGAGGATACTCGTTTCCAGAGATGGAAAAAGTCACATGGGACAAGTCCTCCAAGTAGTTAGAATTCAGCATTCCAGCAGCAGAGCCCATTACTTCTACCAGAGGGGGGATCTGTAGGTCTACTACAAAAAGAAAGAAAATTTGAGTTTTATGCTGGAATTTACTTTCAGTGCGTAAAACGTAAGGTGCTACACTCTTGCAGTATACTCCAAAACTTGACAGTCTGAGTTTTAACGCCAGACTGCAAAAATTTGAGTTTTACGCTAAAATTTACTTTCAGTCCGTAAAACTCAATGTTTGCAGTATACGCCAAAACCTAATAGTCTGAGTTTTTACGCAGGACTACAAAAAGTTAAGTTTTACGCTGGAATTTACTTCCAGTGCGTAAAGCGTAAGGTTTGCATTATACGCCAAAATTTGGCAGTTTGAGTTTTTACGCCAGACTACAAAAATATAGAGTTTTACGCTGACACAATAAAAATATGGGCGTACTTGCGCATACACGTATAACGTGTGCGAAGGGTTTTTCCTCTCGAAGTTTTTACCTGTGATGCCCGGTGCACAGCTAGATGGTGGATTACTTCATTCAGAATGAGGCTCGCTTGGCCTAGTAGGAGTCGCTCGTGCTTGAGCAGAGGAACGAGATGATAAAGCGGCTTTCTTTTCCTTAGCAGCGGAGGTCTATTTTAGTGCCATAACGAATCTGAGGTTTTTCAGAAAGAGACGAAGAGTTTTCAGAAAGAGACGAAGGGTTTTGCAGAGAAAGATGAAGGTTTTTTTTTCTCTTATGACCTAGGACTATTTATAGAGTTCAAGTGACTCTCCGAATCCTTAACCAAATTCAATTTTTAATAGTCGGTTATGATTTGGGACCACGTCAGCCGATCATTTGAAAAGAAAGACAGATAGTCACGCTGCGTAACGGATCCCTGATTTTATGCTCAGAAGCTTTTACGATCAGAAGCTACAGATCTACGATTTTACGCTCAGAAGCTATAGATCTATGATTTTACGCTCAGAAGCTTTTATGCTCAGAAGTTACAGATCTACGATTTTTTGCCCAGAAGCTACAGATCTATGATTCTACGCTCAGAAGCTACAGATCTACGATTTTACGCTTAGAAGCTACAGATCTACGGTTTTACGCTCAGAAGCTACAGATCTACGTTTTTTCGCTCAGAAGCTACAAATCTACGATTTTACGCTCAGAAGCTACATATCTACGATTTTACGCTCATAAGCTATAGATCTATGATTTTACGCTCAGAAGCTACATATCTACGATTTTACGCTCATAAGCTACAAATCTATGATTTTACACTCAGAAGCTTTTACGCTCAGAAGCTACAGATCTACAAATTTATGCTCAGAAGCTACAGATCTATGATTTTACGCTCAGAAGCTATAGATCTATGATTTTATGCTCAGAAGCTTTTATACTCAGAAGCTACAGAACTACGATTTTACGCTCAGAATCTACAGATCTACGGTTTTACGCTCAGAAGCTTTTACGTTCAGAAGCTACAGATCTACGATTTTACGCTCAGAAGCTACGAATCTATAATTTTTTGCTCAGACGCTATGGATCAATGATTTTACCTGCATCTTAAATTACGCGGGACAGATCAGTTAGCAGAATACGCGTATATCTTGATAATTTGGGTTTAACGCTTGAAAAAGCCAGTTACAAGAGTTTACGCAAAAAATGCTCTTCTTCCTCAGTCGAAAGGACTTCATCAGACGAAGGGACAAGGAGTTCCTTGAAAGTGTCTGTCTTCTGGAAGATGACTTCTCTTCCTTGGCCATTGATAGTTCATTCGAAGTATTAGCCAGAATCTAGTTCAGGGATGGCCTGTTCGGCGGACATTTCTTGCCTTGTCTCGAGAATCTTTCGAGATGCCATTTTTTTGAAGATGATATTCTGAACAGATATTCTTCATATTTATGAAGGATAAATAACGGTTCAGAATGACTCCTCTTCAACAAAATCATCATGACAATTGGATCTTCAAGATAATTTAATGCTGAAGAACTTTTTTTACGCATCTTCCTCTATGGTTAAAAGTTGGAACGTGACTGGAGGCATATTTGTCAGAGTCAGCATAAAAATTACTCAAGCGTGTTGAAGCTGCGCATTACCAGACTTCCTCACAGCAATATGGCAAATTAATAGTGCATAAAAGAAGACAAGTTTATTAATCATGATTACATATGATAGAAATCTATTTTTTACAAAGGATTTTTTATTAATATTCAAGATCACGATTACATATGATGGGAATCTATTACTTTAGGTTCTCGTCTGATGGAGATCTTTATTGCTTCTTCTACAGCACTTCTTCGGCCGAGAGGCCAAGAAAATGGTGAATGGAGGGAGGATACAAAACTGGGCCTGTTTAAATTATTCAAGCCCACCCCCATACGTCATCGGCGGCCATGCTTAGAATTGTGTTAGGGATTCAGACCCAACACAATACTGGAAGACACGGCCAAGCTGCCCACCAAGGTCCAGCTTCATAATGGGGGAAAATACAGCTAGCAAGCTGTGTGGTCTAATGAGACCCTTTCCCTCTCTTTGACGAATCGCCATATAAAATTGCTGATTATCTCGAGCAAAGAAAGCTATGATATCCTTCCATGGTCCATCGTTGCAGAGGACATTTACTCGAAGATGTCTCTTTTACGGCTCCTTACATGCTGGAAGAGCATAATCTTCTTCTTTCTCAGTTCAGCCCAATGAATCTTAGTAGCCATCTTTGTGGTGAAGGGAGTATGAAAAAAAACAAGTTTACTTGCTTGCCCTTATATAGGCAGAAGAGAACATACGAAATCACAAAAACTCCTTAAAAATTGCCGAAAAATCAGCCTCGAAAAATGAGTCAAATTTGACCATTTTATGCTTCATTCAAAGTATTTCAAATTACGAGGAATTTGAAAACTTTGAAGGGGGTCTTGTAGAAGCATAAAATACGCTGGGGAACTGTATGTGTATTATACAGTCAAAACTCCCAACATACATGCAGTCCGCGTAAAACAGAGCTTCAAGGCTGTGTGACATAAAATATAACTTCAGAGCTATACGCGTAAAACAAAGCTTCAAGGCTGTGTGGCATAAAACATGGCTTCAGAGCTGCTCGCGTAAAATAGGGCTTCAGAGCTATTTGGCGTAAAGTAGAGCTTCAGAGCTGCCCGCGTAAAAGCAGCGCTTCAAGGTCATTTTGGCGTAAAAATGTTGCTATACCACCCTGCGTAAAGTTTAAAATACGTTTATTTTTAAGGCAGGATAAAGTTGTACGAGGAACTCTTCGTATTCCTCGGATGAATTTGTCAGACAAAATAGTGAACCTGACTCCTGACAAAAGTACTGCACGATGATCGAGAGGACAGCTGTGATGATGATTTTTCACAGAGACCCAGGCTGTCATTTAGTGACATATTCTTGATACAAGTCATATTTACATATTCAAAGAATATGCTGCCTATTTTACAGGGGCATAAATGAGTTTTTACGGTCAAGATGAGACGAAATTAGATGCCACGTTAAAAGTTGTTTCTCGCATAGAGCTCGAGGCATATATCTGTATTTAATACACAAGATTTGGTTCTATTCTTTAGATTTTGTCATGACTGGAAGAGCTAAAACTGTGACTAATACGCTCACATCACCATCCTTGCATTTTACGCCAACTAGGCTATTTTCAACTATAGGAGTACGCCGTATGCTATCTCCTCGAAATACGCCAACTCAGGCTATATTTGCAAAGGTACGTGATAAGGCTATTTAGCCCAGAATACGCTCAAGACCTCAGTCGTAATGGATAATTGGCTATTTTACGCTGGTTATCTATTATTCATGAATAATCGAGTTTTACGCAAATCTTGGCCTTTTACGCCAACAAGACAGTTATTTGGCTTTTATGCCAACCATCTTTACGCAAGGTGCAGTTACCTACGTGGCTTGCATGCCATGATCTTCGAAAAGCAGTTATACACGTTACATCATGATGGGATACGTGTCATATGCATATTCAGAAGACAATTGGAACGTGGGGTAGCAGTTTTCATAACTGCAGCGTAAAAGAAGTCTTGTTCTTCACAGTTTGGCTTTTACGCCAACAAGATAGTTATTTGGCTTTTACGCCAACCATCTTTACGCAAGGTGCAGTTACCTACGTGGCTTGCATGCCATGATCTTCGAGAAGCAGTTATACGCGTTACCTCATAAAGGGACACATGTCATACGCATATTCAAAAGACAATTGGAACGTGGGTAGCATTTATTAAAACCGCCGCGTAAAAGATATAACTTTTTTGACAGTTTGGCTTTTACGCCAACTGGACAGTTATTTTGACTGATCTCTATAAATAGAGACCCCTGGGCATAGGGCAGAAAAAAGGACAGAACAGGGGATCATATTCTATCATGTTCTGTCACGACCCGCACCCGGAATTTGGGGCACGAGTACGTGGGTACGTCCAGCCTATGCTGCAGCATCGACAGTAGAACGCTGCCTAGGTCACAATGCTATCTAATCATTCTCAAACGAGCATCCAACTCCATATGGAGTCACAGATATCACATTATAATATGAACAATATACTCAATCACATAACTACAGCACGATAAAATATCGAAGAATAAATAAAATGCGACACAAGTCTAAATAGAAATAATCTAACTCAACAGTAATATCCAAGTTTCAAAGTATGCCAGAAACAAATTTGGTACCAAAACTGCTAAAAGAAACTAATTAAATAACTAGTGATCCCGACTAGACCTCCCGGGAATTACACCTGTGCTACTAAGTCCAAGTCTGCAGCTACTATCCCTATGGTCCATAATTTGTCGGACACCAGTCCTCTAAGGCGAAGTCTGGAAAAATATTTTCAGTCATGATGGAGCAAAGTACATCTGAAATAACAGTTCCAGTTAATTGATAAGGACTATAAAACAATAAATAGATGATTTTATATACTGAGAGAAATCAATAAATAAATGCAATGACAATATAAGGAGAACAGACAATATAGACAATATGGTACAGTCAGTGCATATATGAAATGAAGAGAACGAGGTACAATATCATATACGGGTGATGTAGTATATGAACTAAAATAGAGAACTGTAACTATCTAAGTGTTTGAAATTATAGTTTTGAAATATGATCGGATTGGAAACTTGTTCGATGGCTACATGGCCTGGCTAATCATACGTGAGGTGTATGATTAACACCATTTAATGTCTACACTTGTACGATAGGTATTTTGTTCACATCTCTCAATAGCAATTTCCTCGTCCCCAACTAGTGATGTGGATCCAATCATGACACATCACGATATACGATCAATGTCCAATATATCATGTACAATGTCTAATATCAATGTCTAATGTCTATGTCGTGTACAATGTCAATACGATAACCAATGTAGCATCTCATGACTAAAGATCCAATCAATATACTAGTCCGTGTAACACAGTGTCAAAAATCAGATGTAACATTTCTAAATACTTGAATTATAAAAATTATAAAATAATGAAAATTATCAGAGAATGTACTCGCCTGTGGCCCTTAGTTGGTATGAATCAGAGTCCAAGTCACAGTCCAAATAGCCTAGGTATTACAAATTTACCATGTCAAAGATAATTTATTTTAATTTATTTAATTCTGGAATAATTACTCTGAAATACTATTTTAATCTTATTATTCTAATTTTTTGGTTAATTCCTAAATTTTGTCCAAAGGAACTGAATTTTATCAACTCGAGACTCATGGCACGCAAATCGAGACGATCTGTTGACCGAAAAGTTAATCGACACAAACTCGACTTTCATGCATGATTTCCTGTAGATTTCAGCATAAAAAATATGCTGGAATTTATGGCTCGTCCAAATTCAAATTCGTTTGGGAATTATGGCACATACAAATTTTTGTATCGTGCATCGATGGTTAAATTCTAACCTAAAAGTTCTACAGAATTAAAAGTATATAAATATTTCAAATTAAATTTTGGAAAAATATATGTTAATTATTTCGACATTAGCTTTCCATAACTTTAAACGGTTCATGATTCTGATTCCGGGTTCTCCCGGAATCGCGAAAACATGGAAACACGTCTATTTTTGGAAATGCTGTGCTCTACGAATTTTCCAAAATTTAATACTCATAATTTCGTAAAATAATTTATATAATCAGAAATCTAACCTCAATATCATTCTAACATAAGAAAGTGGGCCTCGTTTGGAGTCCAGAGCTATGCGCAATGGCTTCTGGAAGATGAAGGAACCCTAGATGGTAATTCTCCCAAAATTCGGTTCAAGGAAAACCCTAGAAATTAATAACTTAAACTATTATATATATAAAGGAGAGAGAGAGCAGCCGCGGCTCGGAGAGTGCCATGTAGCAGCCATCCGCGGCTGCCCGCTCAGATCAAACGGTCAGGCACTGACGCGGCTCGGCTCAGCTGAGTCCGAGTCAAACTCTGACTCGGCTCGGCTCGAGGTCGGCTCGGCTTCACCCACATCCACACCGCTGTCACTGACAGGCGGGCCCCGCTCAGTTCATTGCGGGAGGCTGACAAGTGGGCCCCTGTTGGCTGACTGGGCAGAAATAATTACTTTTTTGGGTTTTTATTTTCAGAAAATAGTTTTTAATTCAGTTTTTCATAATTAACTCAAAATAAATGCTAAAAATAATCAGAAAATTCCCAAAAAAATCTAGAAAATATATTTAATTATTTAGAACATAAAATAAAAGTTTAGGATATTTTTAATTAAGTTTGAACCTAAAATAAATTCTTGAAAATCCTAGAAAATTAGGGTTACTAGTTTTTAATTAACTAAAAATTATGGAAAAATTCCACTAGCCCCAAATTAACCCAAAAATAATATTTAAGCTAGAATTTCAGGATACAGAGGTTACAAGTCTACCCACCTAAAAAAAATTTATCCTGGAAATTTAAAATCCTCAATTGTTTTTTTTACCATCAAAATTTAATTCATCAAATCATATAATCATGAACTAATCCATATTGTTATTTCACAATATTTCTCAAAATTCTATAAATATCATATCCCTAAATATATTCAAATATAAAATCAAATTCCATTCTTATCATAATCTCCTCCAAAATTTTATGTTAATAATGAATACAAGAATTTAATATTCAATCCTCTAATTGAAATCCAATCAATGCATATTTATAAAATTTAAAAATTTTATCACAAAAATTGAATTCAAACACTAATCCATTAATGATCTTACTCATTAAATTTAAATCCAATCAATGCATATTATAAAATTGAATCTCATCCCAAAATTTGAATACAACACTAATCCATTTGTGTTCTTATTCCTCGTTTTTTTTCATAATACTCAACGATGTAATACTTATGAAACCTCCAACACAATATTCAAAATATAAGTTCATAACTTGCAGTCCAATAAATATAATGATAGCCTTCTTAAATTTCTCAAAATTCAACGATAAATTCAATCATTTCATAATCTTCATAAAAATCAATGATCTAACAAAATCGTCAATTCTGCCATATTAAATTCTCAATTCTTTATTTAAATTAATGTTTATCCTCGAAATTTAAGGCATCATATCTCTCTCTGTCCAGTCATAACCTCTTCATTAATTTTTACTACGGTCAAGCCCCCAATCAAGGTCAAATTTTTTTTTACCTACAGTCATACAACATACAATCTAGAGTAAACATGTATGGTTATAGTCTATTTTGTTATGGTATTATAGTCTCTGTCAGGGTGCACTACTAACTATATTCTAGCAAAAAAATCACGAATAAAAGCTACGGTACTTAGGAATCAATCAATCAATCAAATAAAAAGGAACAAAAGGAAAGAAGAGAAAAGAACCTGCTAACACATCACCTGCAGTATCGGTCTCCTCGACCGTCATCGCAAATGCCCCATCCTGCTGGGGTGGCTCCCTTCGCGGGTGCTGAGCAATCTGCGGTTCCACAGGTCGCCTAACTGGATCTTTATGGTTTGGAGCTGCTCGCTGGCTGGAAAGATATGGGGCTCGACTACAATCCTTCATTCGATGTCCTGCAGTGCCACAGTACAAACAAAGTCCTAGCCTCATCCTACAGCTCTTCCAAAGGTGACCTGGCTTCTTACAAAAATGACAAGCCAGCTGGGTCAGCCTCGGAGGATGTTGCTGATCTTGCGATATGGTCTTCGACGGCATCTTGAAGGCAGACCGAAAAGAATAAATTAAGGCAATAGATACGATATCATTAAGGGAGGACATTCAAAATTCTAAAGGAAGCAATATTCGTGAGGAATAAGGATAACAAGACAGATAGATTGGAAATATTCCTAGTTGTGATTGAATATTCACTCTCATCCTAAATCCTATCGTAGGCACGCAGAATTCTAACTAAGACGTCACACTACCACGACATCGCACAACTTGCGAAGTCTGACCTGCATGGGCCACCACTAAAAATGTGTCACGACCCACACCCAAAATTTGGAGCACGAGTACGTGGGTATGTCCAGCCTACGCCGCAACATCGGCGGTAGAATGCTGTCTTGGTCACAATGCTATCTAATCATTCTCACACAAGCATCTAACTCCATAAGGAGTCACAAATATCACATTATAATATGAATAATATACTCAATCACATAACTACAGCACGATAAAATATCAAAAAATAAATAAAATGAGACACAAGTCTAAATAGAAATAATCTAACTAAACAGTAATATCCAAGTTTCAAAGTATGCTGGAAACAAATCTGGTACCAAAACTGCTAAAAGAAACTAACTAAATAACTAGTGATCCCGGCTAGACCTTCCGGGAATCACACCTGTGCTACCAAGTCCAAGTCTGCAGCTACTTTCCCTATGGTCCATAATATGTCAGACACCAGTCCTCTAAGGCGCAGTTTGGAAAAATATTTCCAGTCAGGATGGAGCAAAGTACATCTCAAATAACAGTTCCAGTTAATTGATAAGGACTATAAAACAATAAATAGATGATGCTATATACTGAGAGAAGGCAATAAATAAATGCAATGACAATATAAGAAGAACAGGCAATATAGACAATATGGTACAGTCAGTGCATATATGAAATGAAGAGAACGAGGTACAATATCATATACGGGTGATGTAGTATATGAACTAAAATAGAGAACTGTAACTATCTAAGTATTTGAAATCGTAGTTTCGAAATATGATCAGCTTAGGAACTTGTTCGATGGCTACATGGCCTGGCTAATCATATGTGAGGTGTATGATTAACACCGTTCAATGTCTACACTTGTACGATAGGTATTTTGATCACATCCCTCACTAGCAATTTCTCTGCCCCCAACTAGTACTGTGGATCCAATCATGACACATCACGATACACGATCAATGTCCAATATATTATGTACAATGTCTAATATCAATGTCTAATGTCCATGTCGTGTACAATGTCAATACGATAACAAATGTAACATCTCATGACTAAAGATCCCATCTATATACTAGTCCGTATAGTACAGTGTCAAGAATCAGATGTAATATTTCTAAATACTTGAATTATAGAAATTATCAAATAACAGAAATTATCAGAGAATGTACTCGCCTGTGGTCCTTAGCTGGTATGAATCAGAGTCCAAGTCACAGTCCAAATAGCCTAGGTATTACAAATTTACCATGTCAAAGATAATTTATTTTAATTTATTTAATTCTGGAATAATTACTCTAAAATACTATTTTAATCTTATTATTCTGATTTTTAGGTTAATTCCTAAAAATTTTCCAAATGAACTGAATTTTATCAACTCGAGACTCATGGCATGCAAATCGAGGCGATATGTTGACCGAAAAGTCGACCGACACAAACTTGACTTTTATGCATGATTTTCTGTAGATTTTAGCATAAAAAATATGTTGGAATTTACGGCTCATCCGAATTCAAATTCCTTTTGGAATTATGGCACATACAAATTTTTGTATCGTGCACCGATGGTTAAATTCTAACCTAGAAGTTCTACAGAATTAACAGTATATAAATATTTTGATTTAAATTCTGGAAAAACATATGTCAATGATCTCGACATTAGCTTTCCTAAACTTTAAACGGTTCATCATTCTGATTCCTGGTTCCCCCCGGAATCGTGAAAATATCGAAACACATCTATTTTCGGACATGCTGTGCTCTACGAATTTTCCAGAATTTAATACTCATAATTTTGTAAAATAATTTATATAATCAGAAAGCTAACCTCAATATCGTTCTAAATCAAGAAATTGGGCCTCGTTTGGAGTCCGGAGCTATGCGCAATGGCTTCTGGAAGATAAAGGTACCCAAGATGGCAATTCTCCCAAAATTCGGCTCAAGGAAAACCCTAGAAATTAATATTTTAAACTATTATATATAGAGAGAAGAGAGAGAGAGCAGCCGCGGATCGGAGAGCACCACGTGGCAGCCATCCCAGACTGCCCGCTCAGATCGAACGTTCAGGCACTAACGCGGCTCGGCTCAGCTGAGTCCGAGTCGAACTCTGACTCGGCTCGGCTCGAGGTCGGCTCGGTTTCACCCACACCCACACCACGATCACTGACAGTCGGGCCCTGCCCAGTTCGCTGCGGGAGGCTGACAGGTGTCCCCCGTTGGCTGACTGGGCAGAAATAATTACTTTTTTGGGTTTTTATTTTTAGAAAATAGTTTTTAATTCAATTTTTCATAATTAACTCAAAATAAATGCTAAAAATAATCAAAAAATTCCCAAAAAAATCTAGAAAATATATTTAATTATTTAGAACATAAAATAGAAGTTTGGGATATTTTTAATTAAGTTTGAACCTAAAATAAATTTTTGAAAGTCCTAGAAAATTAGGGTTACTAGTTTTTAATTAACTAAAAATTATGAAAAAATCCTACTAACCCCAAATTAACCTACAAACAATATTTAAGCTAGAATTTCAGGATAGGGAGGTTATATGTTCATATTACCTCTGAATTGATATGATTAACTGATCAAAGGAAGGATCAGACAGAAGCACAAAAAGATATCAGAGAGAGAGAGAGAGCACAAACAGAGAGTGTTGGTTGACAACGTTGGCAACGAGAATTCAATCCCACTTGCAACCTTTGAAGCTTCTTCTTTTTCAACAACACTTCTTCATCATCGTATGGTCCAAGGGACAAAGTAATCGACCGCAGATCAGACTCATATAGCAATACTTCCCCAGAATCATTTTATCGTACTTAACATCCTCGTATAGGATTAATTGTACTCTTTTTCTTGTTTGTAAGCAAAAAGAAAGGTTTCGTATAAACCCTCTTCTCTCCTTATTTTGTTTATTCAAACACCTATGACCTTGTGAGCTGACCTAGCAATTAGGCAGACGATCCTGTGCTGAGTGAATAAACCTGTATTACCGACTTTACCATATTGCTTGAATAAAGCTTCACAACTGGGGTATCAAGACTTAGGGTTAGTCTTGGGAATGATAACATGTGCCAAAGTTTGACCCGAGTGGATGAACTTTAGTCGGTAAACAAAATATATCGTGCTTAACGGTAGTGCAAATACTTGAGATTGAGTTGGAATAGAAATGATATGGAATTGGATTGACCCTGTCGAAGGTATCCTCGTGATTTAGTAAGATGAGAACCCTTGAGATTTTTGTAAGTAGCTTGTCCGATTTTACTATCTCTAAGTTTTGTTGAATGCATGTGTTTAAGGGACACCTTGAACGTGTGCACGAACTAAGACTTAAGAAATGTGAAACTTGAGTGCTAAGACTTCGCTATCGCTAAGTTGGTTGATATGCATGTGTTTGAGGGACACTTCGAATATGTACACGATCTAGACTTGCGATATACTGATCTCAAATGCTTGTGCAAGTGAATGTTTGTATGAATAAGTATAACGACTTATATAAGTTTGCCTCAGTCCTAGATCGTTAATCAAGATCGATTAAAATGTACTCTGCGTTAAGCAATATGTCCCGCGCTAAGGAACAAATAAGACTGACTCGGCAATACACGCGATACGGCATAAGGATCGAGTATGAATTGGTGTTTAAACGAATCTAGTGGTACTGATTGCTACATTTGAGTTAGATTAAATAGTACGATAGAACGGCATGCCCTTAGTAAGTCTCGAGGATGAGACTTTTTCTGAGTGGTGTATGATACAACACCCTATTCCGCTCAAGCGGACTGCCGATTCAAATGGCAAAAGTATAATATCCCGACCCGCTTTGCTCATGCGAGAATACTCATTTAAGGCAAAGGATATCCAGATATGGCTCTTCAGGAGTTCGTCTTAGGCTTTTAGAGGCTCGCTCAGAGTATCGCTCAACCAAGGCGAATCATCGCTATGGTGGGTGGCTATGGTGAACTTTTCTTTGTTTAGCCAGCACACTTAAAATATGGAATGCTACATGCTAGTCGCTAGATGAATCACCCCTTGTATGCTAATAAGATTATAACGCACCTAGCTAAGAGAGTAATCCCGACTTGTATTGCTTGTGTTAGAATATGAAAATAAAATATTGCTTATAAATCAGACCCTCGCATGCTACCTTTACCTTGTGCAATCAGACCGCTATGCCTCAAGTAGAATGTTATGAGCATTTACACTCTTCGTTGCACTCCTTTACTGTGACACTATACTACCCTAGATAATGTTGCTCGATAAGTCCCTTTACGGTTTTACTACTCGGCTTACCTTCGGGCCCGATCTAATGCGAATGCTTATGTTTATACAAATGCATGCTTACCTGCTTATATATTGCCTCGATTTAGAGCTTGTCATATAATTGTATGCTAATATCTAGTGAATGCTATCTTGCCTTGTTTCATCCAAACCACCGGAAAACTATCTAATAGTCATTTTGTAAATGTATGAACATTGAAAGTATTTGGGACCGTTAGGTCGCCAAGGCAATTTTCGAACCAGGGGAATGCATCATGTCAAGTTGTATATGAACATAAATCAAGGATTTTCATATCTACTTGTGTGAAATTCAGAATAAATGAACACTGAGTCAGAAACGGTCTGGGATGGCTTGTAGCGAGGATCATGATCTGCGCCTACAACCATTGTCGTTTATTCAGAATAATGAAAGAACAACAAGAACTCATTCATTCAGTCACGGACGCTTGTGCACAAGCTTGATCTCCTCGGACGGGGGGCCGGGGCACCGGGACCTATCTGGCCTAGGGGAAAGATCCGGTAGTCGCGCTAGTTTGTTCCTAGCACGGATAAGTTCGGTCGGGTTACCGGGGCATCGGGAGCACCATCTTATTACGACTATGTCCATAATGGCTACGCCAGCGACTCCTATGTATATACATGATTATACTCGCTTAGCGGCAATTTGTGTGTTAGTCATTGCATTGCATCTATGAATCTGAATCCAAGGATCCAGAAAAAGAATAATGAATCTGTGAATATTTCCTGAATTTGAGTAACAAGTATACCTGTGTTCTATAGTTTAAAAAAAGAACTCATGCACCTGATTTAGAACCCGCTCATAGCACACTCGTGTTGCATATGCTATTGCCCCTGAATGTTTATAGATGCTTGTGCTTGAATTAACTTGGTTTATACTTGGACTGTAAGACCCCTAATTTTATAATCCGTATTAATTATTGAATTTATTAGGTAATTATGAGCTAAATAGAGGGAATAGATTTTTATTTAATTTTATTTGAGGTGTTTGTGCATCTAAGAGAATTATGGAGCCATTATAATTTTTTTCAAATTTATTCTATGTAGGAGACCCTTTGACCAGTTGCTAGCTTAATGGTATGCAACAATATAATTTTTAGAATTTTCTATAAATAGATATGTGTATATATATAAAATTCCTATTGGATCTCAACCTGAAAACCAAACCCTCTATCCTAAACCCACTACCCATTTAGCCCCTACCCGGACCCGTTAGGAGAAAAAAATATCAACAACCGCAGTAGCAAAAACCAACTTTGCTTTTCCTTCTCCGCGCGTGTGAGCCGACTCATTCCCCTTCCTCCATGTGTAAACAACCGACCCAACTCCCACCGCAGTATTATGGAGCATCATTAGGTTCATTGGCCGTGACACAGTTGTTAGACGAGTTGTGGGTCTCATATAGATCACGGACTGCGTGACAGGTCTAGCCTCATATATGTATTGGCCGTGCGTTAGGGATGACTGCTGATAGAAACTTTGTTTGCTAGTAGACCTGGCAGTTATTTAGAGGTTTTATCGTGTCATGGATATGGTATGCCTAGAGCATGGGGTGGGGAGAACAATAAGTAAGGCATTTGGGCTCCTTTACACTTTTTACTTCTGTAACCCGGAAGCTCCGCTGGAGATACGGGCTGTGATGACCCTATATATATTGCAGGCGGCCTCTGTCGTTCAAAAGACGACATGCTTGTAGGCCCCTGATTCTCCGAGAGAGTCACGCCAATCCCACTATATGGCCAGGTAGCCCACTTGGTGGAAAGTTGTTGTCAAACTGCATTCACTTAGACGGTTAGGCGACCCACTGGATGTTTATTTTCAGTACTTATTGGCATGTTATTATGTATCTTGTTACGTTCCTTTGAGGACCTGGTCCCTTTCCAAATATGGACGAGCAGGAGTATCCGCAGGAGTACGGACCTGAGGAGGTCCTATCCTCGGAGTATCTGTGATTTTATTATCGCTGTTTAGTGATCCTTGTTGCTACTTCAGTATAGTCATTTTGTAGTGCATTTGTTTTCACCCGACTATCAAACTTGATACTCATCTTGATATTCAGATATTATTCAGCTCTTTATTCCTACTGATTATTTGTGTTGTGGATGAGATATAAATTCTGTGTGACTTGTTGTGACAGTATATTACCACTGGTGGATTGGATATTCATGTACAACGTACGTGTGTATACGGTTTCCATATATTGGAGTCCGTATACATACAACTGGGCATGTTATATATTCCTAGTCCTACGTATTTTGGGATTGGGGCGTGACATATTTTTGGTGGTGGCCCATGCAGGTCAAGAATATATTGTCTTGGTTACGTAACTGTACCAAACAAGCCTGCGTATAGGAATAGAGTATAAGGATCTCATCCATGCTTGACTAAACCGCATTCTTCCTTTCAACTATCCTATGTTTGGATAAACAAGTTTTACGCCAAAAACCCTTTTCCCTTGTTGGCATAAAAGCCAAATAACTATTGTTGGCATAAAAGCCAAAAGACTGTCCTATTGGCGTAAAGGCCAAACTATGAAGAAGATTGCCTCCTTTACGCTGCGGTTATGACAACTGATACCCACATTCAATCTACGTATGACAGGTATTCCTTTATAAGATCATGGCATGCAAACCACGTAGGTAACTACCCCTGCATAAACTTGATGATTCCTGAATAATAGATAACCAGCGTAGAGTAGCCTGTTTAGGCATAAAATGTAAGGATGGTGATGTGAGCGTATTTTTCATAGCCTTAGCTTTCCCAGCCATGGCCAAATCTCGTACATTAAATGTAGAGATATGCCTCGAACCCTGTGCAAGAAACAGCTTTTGACGTGGCATCTGATTTTGTCTTCTCCTGAGCGTAAAAACTCATTTATGTAGGCAGCGTATTTAGAAGACTCCATTTTCTTCCTTTTGGATGCGTAAAAATGACTTGTATCAAATATGGCACTAATCGACAACCTGGGTCTCTGTACAAAATCATCATCACAGCCGTCCTCTCGATCATTGTGCAGCACTTTTGTCAGATGTCAGGTTCACTGAATTATCCGATAAATTCATCCAAGGAATACGAAGAGTTTCTCGTACAACTTTATGCTGCAAAGTATGCAGACTTTACGCGACAGATTTTACGTGCAGACTTTTTGCACAAATTTTTATGCGGGCAGATTTTATGCACAAATATTTTACGCAGACTTTACGCGGGCAGATTTTACGTGCAGACCTTTTACGAAAACTTTTACGTAGGAAACATTTTTCGCAAACCTTCCACGCGGTCAGTTCTGAAGTTCTACTTCATGCTTCTCTGCTTTACGCGGACAAACTCTGAAGTTCTACTTTACGCCAGATTACTTTGGGGTCTAGTTTTACGTCGACAGTTTTGAATCTCTGTTTTACGCGAAGAACTCAGAAGCCATATTTTACGCCAAAATTTATTGACTCTCTGTTTTACGCGGACAGCTTAGCAACCTGTTTTACGCAAACACCCTTGAAGCCCTGTTTTACGCAGGGAGAGACTTCATGTATGTTGGGGGTTTTTGATTTTAAAATACCCGAAAAATTCCCTAACATATTTTATGCTTTTATATTCTATTTAATAATTACATCCTGCTAGATTCTTCTACCTTCCTAAATAGTTTCTTGAGTATAGCCCCTCCTAGAATATATAATTCCCTGTTGTTAAATACTAAGTAGGGTAACCTTCCTATTAAGAATACAACTAGAGTATTGACACATCACTGAGTTCAGAACACTTGATGAACCCTAGCACCCCTTACCTATAGATTGATTTACCATTACCCCTTGATGTATTTATCAAAACTTGAGAGTAGTATAAACACTACTAGAGTTAGTTAAAAGTTTGGCCATAGTGTTTGACCCTAGTATTGAGAGACCAATAGAAATCCAAGGTTGAATATTAGGACTAACCTAGCTTTTCATGGTGAGATAGTACTAGAGCACTACAAACTATAGCTTCTTGACTTGATATTAGCAGAACAGTATCTTAGGAAGCCAAGAAGAATAACTAGAACATTTATCTTGATTATACCTCGAATACAGAGATTAGCAACCACCTTTCCTCAAGAAACCATGACATTATCTAGAGTCTTTCTATCTTTATGACTTGTTCCTCTGAACCATTAGCGCTCGCTAGTTGTGCAACAACTAATTATGTTCTTCTATTCTTCATCTTTCAACTCGTGCCACATGACACTTCTGATTGTCGATCGAGTGATTTTATTCTATGTTAGGATAGTTTGCTAAGGTTATAGTTGTAATCTTGAATTTTAAATTTTGTGCTTATTAGTTAGAACCTGATAGTTGAGTTGTTCATTTAGACTGTGATCATTATCCTTTAGTCGTAGATCCCGTAATTTGTATCCATAACTCGATACAAGTTATATTCTATTTCACTAGAAATCCAGTAACCCTTTCATTCTTAATGTTGACACCTTTATTCTATGAGAACTATGATTAAGACTTAAGATGACCATTACCTATATAATGCAATAGGAGACCTTAATAAGTACCAAGATCTTTTCTCGTATACCCTAACAAGAGTTCTATCTTATTTATAAGGACCAGGTTATTCTGAAGAATCCCCTCAAGGCAATTACAGTATTAGTTTATTGTTATAAGTTGGGTAGTATGCCTCACAACCTAGTATTACATAGTCCTCTTGACTCCTTAATAAATTATTATTAAATGACATTAACTGTATACTAGCATAAGAAGATAATGTTTATCCAGACTGTAAATTTTAGAGACCTATACCCTATTTGGTCAACTAGCGACTTAGACAAGGAGTTAGTATACAACTGTAGAGACCTATACCCTATTCTCTATATATTACAACTCTTCCAAAACCTAACTACAATTCTTCCTCCAAACATAACACCATATTGGACGTGCACTATACTGAACTCTTGCTCGGCAAGTGTACCTTGCCATTGTACTATTATTTATATTCCAGCTGATACATGCATGTTTAATTCTGCTTATATAGATATTTATTTTTGTAGTTTTTTTGACCAACTTTATGAGACCACTCCAGTATTATGGAGCATCATTAGGTTCATTGGCCGTGACACAGTTGTTACACGAGTTGTAAGTCTCATATAGATCATGGACTACGTGACAGGTCTGGCTTCCTGTACGTATTGGCCGTGCGTTAGGGATGACTGCTGATAGAAACTTTGTATGCTAGTAGACCTGGCAGTTATTTAGAGGTTTTATCGTGTCATGAATATGGCATGCCTAGATCATGGGATGGAGAGAATAACAAGTAAGGCATTTGGGTTCCTTTACACTTTTTACTTCTGTAATCCGAAAGCTCCGCTGGAGATACGGAGGGTGATGACCCTATATATATTGTAGGTGGCCTCTACCATTCAAAAGACGACATGCTTGTAGGCCCCTGATTCTTCGAGAGAGTCACACTAATCCCACTATATGGCCAGATAGCCCACTTGGTGGAAAGTTGTTCTCAAACTGAATTCACTTAGACGGTTAGGCGACCCACTGGATATTTATTTTCAGTACTTATTGGCATGTTATTATTTATCTTGTTACGTTCCTCTGAGGACCTGGTCCCTTTCCAGATATGGGCTAGCAGGAGTATCCGCAGGAGTACGGACCTGGACCTGACACTACTTACCAGACTGAGGAGGTCTTACCTTCGGAGTATTTGTAATTTTATTATCGCTGTTTAGTAATCCTTATTGCTACTTCAATATAATCGTTTCGTAGTGGATTTGTTTCCACCCGACTATCAGACTTGATACTCATCTTGATATTCAGATATTATTCAGCTCTTTATTTCTACTGATTATTTATGCTGTGGATGAGATATAGATTCTGTGTGACTTGTTGTGACAGTATATTACCACTGGTGGATTGGATATTCATGTACAGCATACGTGTGTATACGATTTCCATATATTAGAGTTCGTATACACACGGTTGGGCATGTTACGTATTCCTAGTCCTACGTATTTTGGGACTGGGTGTGACATGGACAGGGAAGGAGAATTGGTAAGTTGGTAAGTCTCGCCGTGTTTCCTCTTATATCGCACGACGCACTACCACACGAGTTAGAATTTTTATATATTCCATGAAACTGATCCTAAGGCACAACTAGAAAGACAATAAAATAGTTGGTGCACGAAACCTATGTAACGTATTTGGATTTGTCGAGAGGGCGAGTAGCCTCCCCACCAGTGCATTCGTGTACTGATAATCCACCAGGTTGTTTGCAGGGGTGTGGGAGAACCTCGTTCGATGCGGATGCCTCCTTCGTGCGTATTAAGGCATGGAGTTCACTCTGGATCCTTGGAGCGCTACATCCGGAACTAAAGTACATATACAAGATATAATGTTGGAACATCACCTGTATCATCCCACAAATGTAGCCACTTGGCACGCTTTTAGTTTTTCGGAGAGAGAGGCTTGAGCGACTTGTAAACTCGACTATGCATCGCCTGTAATATTGTTTATATCAATAAAGAGTTTGATTTACTTCTACTTGTGTTGTTCAATGCTTTCGTTATTATCGAATCAGTGAACTTGTTACCAAATCGCCAATGCGTTTATAATTTTGCTGCACTCGGATAATCTGTGTGACTCTGTGGCTTAGATCTCTTACCGCCAGCCAATGAACCATGGCCTTGCACGGGCGAGGCTCATGCTCGTGAGGCATCACGCCCATATGGGCCGAAGCGATCATCCCGCGGGAGTGCTGGCGCGGTGATTCTCGCCTAGCAGGGATGGCCAGTTAGCCTGTGGGAGATCAGGGTGTGACATCTTGGAGGCTGCAAAATTCTCGTAGGTTCCTTGGCGGATGCATCTCCAGGATGGCCTTGGTCTTGTCGGGGTCTATGTGAATACTACGAAAAGTGATAACGAAATCCAGGAATTTACCGCTAGAGACTCCCAAGAAAGACTTGGTAGGGTTCATCTTGAGGCGGTGTACGTGCATTAAATTGAACATAGTCCTCAGATCTTGGAGGTGATCATCTTTGGAGTGACTCTTGATGGCGATATCATCGACATAGCATTCCACCGTCTTGCACAGATGTTCACGAAAAATGGTGCTCGTAGTTCGCTGATATATTGTACCTACGTTCTTCAGATCGAAAGGCATGACCGTATAGCAGTATACTCCTATCGGGGTCCGGAATGATATATGTTTCTTATCATCTGGAAATATCTTGATTTGGTTGTAGCCTGAGAAGCCATCCATGAAGGACATGCGCTCAAAGCCATAAGTGATTTTGATCATTACGTCGGTGATTGGGAGAGGGAATTCGTCTTTGGGATATGTCGCATTTAGATCATGAAAGTCGATGCAGACTCGGATCTTTTCATTCTTCTTAACGACAGGTACGATATTGGCTACCCAGTTGGGATGTTGTTCCTCGCAGATGAAGCTACTAGCTATCAGCTTGTTGACTTCTGCTTCAATGGAATCCATCACGTCTGGCTGGAACCGTCGTCGTTGTTGCTTGACTGATTTGGCGTCTAGCCGAATATTGAATTTGTGGATCACAATTTGGGGATCCAGTCCTGGCATGTCTTCATAACTCTAAGCAAAGACATCGATGTATTCCTGATGAGTTGTAATAGAGATTTCCGGTCTTTGTCGGACAGACTTTTGCTGACAAAGATAGGGTTTGGGGAAGTCTCGTCACCTAGATCGATTTATACAACTTCATCCTTGGTAGGAGGTTCTCGCTACTCAAATCATATCTTCCATTATGAACCCAGGTATTGGGCCCTAGGTTCCATCTCGAAGAGGTCGGGTAGATCCTCGTTGTCTTCCTCATGGTCGACAAACACCATATTGGAGGATAGTGTTTGTCTGAGCATGTTCCCGATGCTGACGTCAGAGTCCCAGGCTGAAGATTTCGAAGAGTGTAAGTGCTCTTCATCTTCGTTATCTGAGCCCTTGGGTTTGTAGGAGGAGTTACATATCCTAATCCATGCTTAGTCTTATGATAGTAATCCTCAGGCTTTCCCGCAGGGGAGGAAAGTCGTAAAGTCGACATTCGACCTTTGCCGTAGTTTAATCCTTCAGTGACCTTCAGACTGTATCCCATCTTTTGGATAAGATGTAGGGCTTGCGAGTTATACCGGTAGAGTGGCATTCTGCCTGCCTCGAATTCTGGTTCTACTTTCTTTGGGATGAAGGACCGGGAGCATTCCACTATGCCGAAGATGTTGATATTATCTTCCTTCTTCCTGGGTGGGACTAAGAAATAAGAATCCTAACTAGAACGAAGCCGGTGGACAGTACAGGTAGTGGTCATTTGTGTGTGCAGATGAAGGCCGAGACCGTAAAGAATCATGACTAGAGCGAAGCCGGTGGACGGTGCTGGTAGTGGTCACTTGTGTGTGTAGATGAAGGCCCAGACCGTGCTCCAGGGAGTAGAGTGTACTTATATGCATTCGCTCCGAGTAGTTCAAAGATAGTCCTTTATTAAGAAAATAAGGTATCTCTTCTGGCGGAATTACATAGTCAGGTGAAAGGATGTTGACATTGTCGGATATATATTCCTCCAGCTCATACTTCTCCTTGGCTACCCCCAATGCGGGCGAAGGTTTTGGTGGTTTTCTGTGTAATTTTACCACTAAAGATCCAAAAGTTGCACCCACGGTCGGATTTTCCTTTGGTGGTTGACTCAGCCTTTGAAGGCGAACAACCATAGGTTCGGAAGGCGTAGATAAGGAAGAATCTCCTTTTGCTGGTCGATTTGGCCTGCAAAGGAAGAACCATTGGTTTTGGCGACGCTGAAGCTACCGGAGATTCAAGTGCCTTCCCGCATGATTTCACGATGAGGGGTGCAGCCGCATAGGAAGTGCGAGCCTTGAGGTAGATTCTCATAGGCTCCTTGGGTGATGTTGTAGCCTCAGCTTTATCGTTGGCCTCATTGCCACCATTATCTTAGTGGACTTTCTTGTAAAGGATTGAGTCAGAGTAGTAAATCTCGATACCCTTAAACGGATCGACTTCAGCGAACTCCGTTTTGACGAAACCGTGTTCGTCTACATATTTTAGGCACTGGTGGAGGGTGGATGGCATGATCCTGTGTTCATGTATCCACTAATGCCCCAACAAGACGTTATAGGACGTATCTACGTCTATGACATAGTAGGTGACCTCTGTTTTTAAGTCGTCGATCTGGCATTTTAAGCAGATTTTACCCAGAGGGTACCTCCTCCCTATGTTGAAGCCATTGATGGCGGTATTGGTGGCCGCCAGATGATGTATCAGGATCCCCAGGGTATGAAGCAAACTTCTCAGGATGATGCTGATCAACGATCTTGGGTCAATATGCATTCGGTCCACCTTGATATCACCAATATATCATGTGTAGTTCAGGGGCCAATCGTGCCTATTGTTCTTCAGCAAAATATCCTGTTGCGAGAAGGTGATATTGAGTATTGCATCCATGGAGTTGTTGCAATATGGACAAGCAACAGGATCTTCAGTTGGTGGCTTGACTTATGCCAAGTAGATATCGGCATTTTGCAGTGCCTCACTTAGGGCAGTCCGAGTGTCTTTAAAGAGCCGTAAAAGCTCTAATAGTGACAATTTCGTCGGAGTATGGGCTAATTATGCTAAGATATTAAAATTATAGGGCCTTTCCAGACCTTGTGGTTCATCCCTGTGCAACAGTTTATCGAAGCGCATCTCCTTCAGTTTAGACCTGTCCATCGGTAGGGGCTAAGATGGCCTGGGACCAGTGGTGGTAGACGCGACAACCGGGGGCGTATCGTCATACATCGGTTGGTATATTGAGGCTGACCTTGTTTCACCTGCTGCCAGCTCTTCAGCCGAGGAGTAAACTGTGTAACAGGTCTTAGATTTTATGCCTTTGGGCTTTGCGGTGACGGATGCTGCCGGTTGCGTCAAGTCTGGCACGAGGTCGGGATGGACCCACATGATCTCCCCACGAGCTGTGGTAAGAGGTATTAGCCCGACCATCTAGTCTTGAGCTGGTGAAAGGTTGACAACTTCTATAGTCGCCTTAGGGACAAGGACTACTCCGTCTTGGACTTCCGACGGTGGAAAGTTGCCAAATTGGAGAGATACCATATTGGCAGCGACCGTCACGTCATCAAAGTCTAGGGAAAGAGCCTTGGTATCTATCAGACGTAGGATGTACAGCTTCAGGGTATAACACTCCAGCGTCGGGTGATGGACATAGCGGTGGAAGTGATAATACATTGGGTTGGCAATCTCCGCCGCCTGAGGCTAACGTCTGACGTCGGGGAGCCAAATTTTGCCTTCCTGTATTAGCTTGTCGAAGATGGGTTTGACATCAGCATCTTCAAAAGAGTAAATATCTTTTGATTATGGAGGCTCTGCCGGCTTTTGCTCGGGCTTCTTGGTCAATATAGCGACCATAACATGTTTTTCCTTTCCATCACGGTTGCTATTACCGCCATTATTATTATGGTTTTTGTTGTTGCTGTTGCTGGGACGCGTGCCCTTTTCCTCATCAGTAGGGATATGGATCCCCAATTGCCGAGCATCCTTGAGCTTCTTCCCAGTGTTGATAACACTTACAATGAACGTTGTCCAGTCTTTGAACTGGCTCTCGTCCATCCAAAGACTGATTGCCGGGAGCATGTTCTTCTGGCACATCTCCATTAGTGTGGCCTCTGGATTGCCAGGAGGCAACCTTAGCGTGGCTTGTCAGAACCACTCGATGTAGTTTTACGTCAGTTCCTTCTCACCCTGGCGACGTCCATCAGAGAAGACATCGTCATATCATTTTTTGTCTCATAGAACCTATTAAGGAAAAGACGTTTGAGGTCATCAAATGATGAGATGCAGTTATCTTCAAGACTGCAAAACCAATCGAAAGCTATCCCGGCCAATGACCCAACGGAGAGCCTAGTAAGTATAGCGTCACTACGGGGTAAGTGTCACGTGGTGATCTCGAAGTAGCTCATAAAGCAGCGAGGTAAGGACTTCCTGTCAAATATGTTAATGTTGAAGGGCTTGTACTTGGGCGGATACGGTACATCCCTCCACTCTATCGAGTATGGTTGCAATACCCTGAGATCACAGAGTGAGTCCCGATTGCTCATGGAGTCTAGGCGAGCCCGAAGTTCTCGGACCTCCCTCATTGCTTCCTTAGCTTCATCTCCTGGCGAAGACTCCGACGAGCCAGGTAGGAGAGGATCATCGCCCGCAGGTGGAGTGGTCGTATTTGAATCTCCATTGGTCTCGGGGTCCAGGTTTGCTTGTCTAGAGGCCCTTGCCGGCGGGGGGGGGGGGGGCATGTTTCTCTTAATTTTCAGCATTGTGTGGGTCAAAGCTTACATTGATGCATTCATTGTATGCATCATGGCTTCGAGCATCTCGTGGCGCTGCTGATCACTGGGCCTTGATGGTCATCTTTGGCCATGTATACCGTCCTCATACGGGAAGAAGTTGAGGGGGTAGTGGATGTCGTGCTCCCTGTCTCATACCCTTGTAGTGAGTAGTCTTCAAGGAGGGAGGGAGCCGTTATGTCTTCCTCGAATTCGGAGGGGATACTACCCCGAGCGTAGAAGATTGTGTCATCTTGGTAGGAGTAGCTACCCTCCGGGATCTCGGAGTCCGTTCCTTGAGAATCGTTGTTTCCTCGGAATGCTGGGTTATTGCGTACGTCCAAGGGGACACTATCCCCAGCTTGGGCCACCCCTACGGATTCTGAGGAAGAACTATCTTCAGGGATTGACAGCTTCTTCTTTGAGCGGGTGCCTTGGAAGACACCTTCCGCAGGTGCCGTCGCCATCCCTCTGGGTAATCGCCTTCGCGATGTAGTGGTAGAGAATGACGGATTGGAGGTATTTGACTTCTTTCTTCCCTTGGTGGCAGAAAGTTTCCAGTTGAGTAGCATGAGATGAAGGAAAACTCCTCCTTTGATACTTGCACCTGATCTCCGGGTTGCTACCGGGTAGGTGCTTTCCGGTGCAGTCACTGGAAGGCCGACTGCCTGTCTGTGATACTGCCGCTTTAATGCAGCAGTAGTTGATAATGATGTTGGAGCAACTGTGCCTCGGAGAGGGCACGTCGCACGCCGTAGTTGTTTTTCTTGGGTTGCACTTGTTAGTAATCATGTCACACAAATCATGCGAAGGATGTTTTACCTTTGCATCATCATTGTGAGTCTGGGTATTGTCACGCCCCAGTCCCAAAATACGTAGGACTAGGAACACGTAAGCATGCCAGCCGTATGTATATGGCAACTCCAATATATGGATACCATAATACACACGTATGCTATAATATGAATATAAACTCACATGTGGTATATATATGGTCACAAGTCACAGATATACTAAATCTCATCCACACAACAAGTCACAAAAATAAATTAGCTAAACTAGAATAATGAGTCTGAATAATCCAAAACTAATAGTCGGGTGGAAACAAATCCACTACCAATGACTATATCAATACTAAAATGGAGGAGATGGGTAATTCTCCAATATAAGTAAGATGATGATATAAAGGTATCAGCGAAGCGATCCGTCACTGGAGATAATCAAAGATGCTCCGAAGGTAAGACCTTCTCGGAAGAGATAAGTGGTAAGTCCTGATCCGTGCTCCTGCGAAAAGTCAGGAACATCTACACCTGGAAAGGGACCAGGTCCTCAGAGGGACGTAACAAGATACATAGAAATAAGCCAATTTGAATACAGTAAACATGCATAATGTTTGAAAATATGTAAGTACGCTATATAAGACAATCTATATGAATGCAAATGAGGACAACTTTTTGACGTATGGGCAAGGGTAGGCTACTCGATCTAAGCTTCACAACTCACACATCGGTCAGTGGACATCATCAGCCGACATACCCCGGGGGTAGCGACCCTCGTGACTCCATCAATCGACATAATGTGGGGGTAGCGACCATCGAACATGACTACCATAGTGCGTACTAGTTACTACGGTTCACCAGAGTGGTTAAAGCCCATACGCCTACTGATTGTCCTCTCATGATACTAAGTGTCATGTGTGTGTCAACATATCTAATATATAGTAATGACTGAAAAAACTACACATGCAATGAATATACAGAAATACAATAAATATACAGAAATATAATAAGCATGCAAGGTACTGTAAGCAATTTGGCAAGGTATCTTGCCTGGTAAGAAAACTGCAAAGTGTAACGTCCAAAAGTCAAGCACACAGGATCAGAAGCTACGACCTCAGAATGAACATCTCCGGATGCTGAAATAAACATCACCAACGTTTCCAGAATAAGCGAAATAGCTAGAAAACAATCCCCTTTGGTCCAATTTGGACACAGGGGCAAAACGGTAATTTTGGGTCAAAGCGGGCTCCACATGTGGGCCACCTTGCACCGAAAAGCGTTCCAGGGGGGTCTCTAAATAGGACAAATTATAGGTCAAAATAATTCTAAACGTCAATATGAACTCAACGGTATGTCCAAATGTGGATTCCGGTGAGCTAAACACAATTTCGCTCAAAAAGTCAACCGTGGGGCCCGCCAATTGGTGACTTGGTGAACTGTCTCAAAATTGCGTGAAAATTGGGTCACAGGACCAGCGCAATACCATGAGTCCAGTGGCACAGGTTTCATAAAAATCTGATGAGCGTGCACTAAATGCATAGGGCTTTTGCAAAGTTGCGACAATGAGGATTTTCTACGGATACGGACTGATTCCGACGCGCACACGCGTCCAAATCAGTTTTCATGAAAAACCACACGTTCGGGTATACTTTGCGCACCTATTGGTACACTTGGTACACGACAGGGCGGTCCCGTTTGGCGGGACGCATTACGTATCGTAATTTTTAGAATTTGGCAAAAAATAAGTTTTTGGGGTTTTCCATCTAATTAATTCTACACACAGCAATTAATAAAATATTGTATTTGACAGAAAATAAACTAGGTCAAGTGGTCTTCGCATACCAAAAGGAAAATCGAATTCGGACCCCTGTGGTGGGAGATACGAGTCCGAGAACATAGGTAGTTGCTGCAGTTTTCTGTGAAACCCAAAAGTTATTATTTTTTGCCAACTTGGTCGCTGTTTTTGCCTAGATTTACACGCTGTTCGAGGTCAACTATCATATAGATATGGAAGGGGGGTTGGTAGGGATCATACCGGCGAAGACGGGGTCAGATTTGGTCGAGCGAGACGGCGGGGATCGATGCGTGAACATGGCTAAGTCGTCGAAATTCCTGTTGTCGCATGCTCGCGTGGGCTGCGATCACCGGCGGTGGCTGCGGTACTTCGGCGGCAGCGGCGGGAACTAGGCTTTAGGGTTAGGGTGTTGGGATTAACCTATATATGTTATATATAGGAAGAAAGAGGAACAGGGAGCGGGTTCTCGGTTCCTGGCCGCGGGGTTTTGAGCGGCTGGGTTGGGGAAATCCCTTCGCGGGTTTGGGTTTGGGGCATTGGCGGGTAGTGGGTTTATGTTAGCGGGTTTAGGGCTTGGGTAGAATAGTTAATGGGTTTTAGGGTTTTAGTAAAATTCTAATTACTTTTTCTTTCCTTTTTCTTTTATTTATTTTTCTTTCTTATTTCTTTTTCTAATTACTAATTTTATTATTATTATTAATATTATCATTTATTACTATTATGACTATTATTATTATTATCACTAACATTATTATTATTATTATTATAATTATACTATTTATTACTATTTCTTTTATTCTTTTCTATTAATAAATTTATATATATATATATATATATATATATATATATATATATATATATATAATTTGAGGAATTTATATTGGTGCGCACAATAAATATATAAACTGTCCACCGGGTCTCCTACATAAAAATAATTAAAGAAAAATTATAATTGCCCTATAAATCCTCTATTGCACAATTACCTCGAAATAAAAATTAAATAAAATTTATTACTTTCAAAATGCTAATAAATGCTATAAATCAATTAAATAATTATTTAAATAATTAATACGGTTTAAAAATTAGGGGTTTTACATTCTACCCAACTTACAAAAATTTTGTCCTCGAAATTGACACTAACCCATATTCATAACAATTACTATAGCTATTACACTACATTGCTATCTAGCGATACTTTCTAAAAGTCATGGTCTGTCATTCTAACACTTCTCATTTATTGTGCATACACTATCCTATTATCCTCTAACTCGTCTACACTATCCAACTTACAAGAGTTCTACTAGTAGTCACAGTCTTTTGAGGCTATTGTCTAGGTTGTAAGACGAATATATTTATTGGGTCGAGAATCTTGGGGTACTTGTCTTGAATCTCACAACCAAGATTTTTTTTCTTTGTAACCGTAAAGTATCGTAGTCTAATACTGCCATGCCACCTGACCAATATGTCTGCAAGTACTTCCACTACTCTACTACAACGGTCTAGCTGTAGTTGTCGCTACTTTGCTAGCGATTTGTCATAGTTGTCAGTTCGTAACAAGTGCCTTCAACTCTTCCTAGGTTTATTCTAGGTTTTAGAGTAACAATTAAGGTCTTGACTGACTTTATAAAACTATTAGAAGTATTAACTTATTCAACAATCTAACAGATTCCTATTGGGCTAAAAGATGCTACTTAAGGGTTAAATTAATAAAAGAATACAAATATTTCTATAGTGCATATACATAAGGGTTATCGTTATGAACTCATCCTTTAGTTATTAATCCTTTACTAGACCATTTATATTTTTTTTAACTAACAAAATAAGGGTGAGGTTGAAGTAAATCAAATAGTTCGTAATGGCACGAAAGGATATGACTATGATAGGAAGAGTTAAGCACGAGATAAGGAATATATAGTGAAGAGAAGATGAGCCACCCAAGGGGGCGAGATGGTGATAGGAGGAGAATACTACTACTGCTACTCGCGTTATCTATTAGCTTCATGGATATGCCATCTAGTTAGGATATCAACACATCCTCATACTGCTAAACTTTCTTATATATAATTCTATGGCTATTATGCACCTATGATCTCATGTCACAATGGGGTCATGAGTATGAAATGACACATATAAATAAGGTTATACCAGTATCTACGACTTCCTGTGCCTGTGCACCCTTATTTGTCATCATGAGTGCATGGCCTATGGGGTATATCTAGTACTATCCGTGTATCAAACTTATACTAAGCACGAACGTTCATCTTTTCGAAATAGGGGAAGACGAAAAACAACAATAAAGAGTTCAAGGAGGAGGTGATATAATACAAGTACGAGATTCAAAGGGTTTAGAGAATTTAAGAAGGAGTTGCCAAGGCAGTTGTGGATTGAAATCTTATTTTGGTAGATTTCTATTCGCATGTTCACATCAGAACAGTTATGTACCTGACATGATATGCTATGACCAGTCTAGAGGGCATGTATATTCGTCTAACAAGTTGAGTCAACTATGTCTCAATCCACATAGAGTAGTGATACAAAGAGCGAACCAAGTGCAATACGGTTGATCAGACCATAATACACTGATTCTGATTTAGACAATGTATTAGTGTGGGCCCCCAATAATACATATGTCATGAACAAGCTCCATAAAAGAATAAGCTTGCAAAACTAGGCAATAATAGCGTCATAAGTCGAGGTAGTAAAAATATAAGTACGCTTGATTATGATGGAGGAAGGTACAGAATAATCTAAGTTCACCAAGAAGATCGGTGTTGTGCCTTTATAGTTTTCATAATAACTCCTTGTCAAGGTCACTAGTCAACCAAATGGGTGTATGGGCCTCTAAGTTATACAGTCTGGGTAAACACTATCTTTTTATGCAAGTCTATAGTTGGTGTCATTCAATTACACTTTATTAATGGGGCAATAGGTATATGTGTTACTAGGTTTATGAGGCATACTATCCAACTTACAATAATTTAACTAATAGTGTTATTAAATACTAGAGTATATTTTCTTAGTATAAATCATCTTCATAACCCCTATCAAGCATGAAAGATAAGATAAGATTGACGTAGAGAAGGGATCACGCAAGATGTAATGCAAGCAATCAAATGAGAATGCGAAATAAACTCAAAGGAGGTAATAAATAAGTGGATGAGATCCTATATTCTAATCCTATGCACAGGCTTGCTCGATACAGTAACATAATCGAGACAATATGCTCTCGACCTGCATAGGCCACCACAAAAATATGTCACGCCCCAGTCCCAAAATAGGTAGGACTAGGAACACGTAAGCATGCCAGCCGTATGTATATGGCAACTCCAATATATGGATACCATAATACACACGTACGTTGTAATATGATTATAAACTCACATGTGGTATATATATGGTCACAAGTCACAGATATACTAAATCTCATCCACACAACAAGTCACAAAAATGAAATAGCTAAACTAGAATAATGAGTCTGAATAATTCAAAACTAATAGTCGGGTGGAGACAAATCCACTACCAATGACTATATCAATACTAAAATGGAGGAGAAGGGTAATTCTCCAATATAAGTAAGATGATGATATAAAGGTATCAGCGAAGCGATCCGTCGCTGGAGATAATCAAAGATGCTCCGAAGGTAAGACCTCCTCAGAAAAGATAAGTGGTAAGTCCTGATCCGTGCTCCTGCGAAAAGTCAGGAATATCTACACCTGGAAAGGGACCAGGTCCTCAGAGGGACGTAACAAGATACATAGAAATAAGCCAATTTGAATATAGTAAACATGCATAATGTTTGAAAATATGTAAGTACGCTGTATAAGACAATCTATATGAATGCAAATGAGGACAACTTTTTGACGTATGGGCAAGGGTAGGCTACTCGATCTAAGCCTCACAACTCACACACCCGTCAGTGGACATCATCAGCCGACATACCGCAGGGGTAGCGATCTCGTGACTCCATCAATCGACATACCGCGGGGGTAGCAACCATCGGACACGACTATCATAGTGCATGCTAGTTACTACGGTTCACCAGAGTGGTTAAAGCCCATACGCCTACTGATTGTCCTCTCATGATACTAAGTGTCATGTGTGTCAACATATCTAATATATAGTAATGACTGAAAAAAACTATACATGCAATGAATATACAAAAATATAATAAATATACAGAAATATAATAAGCATGCAAGGTACTGTAAGTAATTTGACAAGGTATCTTGCCTGGTAAGAAAGCTGCAAAGTGTAACGTCCAAAAGTCAAGCACACAGGATTAGAAGCTACGACCTCAAAATGAACGTCTCCGGATGTTGAAATAAATATCACCAACGTTCCCAGAATAAGCAAAATAGCTAGAAAATACTCCTCTTTCTTCCAATTTGGACATAGGGGCAAAACGGTAATTTTTGGTCAAAACGGGCTCCACATGTGGGCCACCTTGCACCGAAAAGCGTGTCAGGGGTAAAGGTCTCTAAATGGGACAATTTATAGGTCAAACTAATTCTAAACGTCAATACGAACTCAACGGTATGTCCAAATATGGATTACGGTGAGCCGAACACAATTTTGCCCAAAAGTCTACCGTGGGGCCCGCCAATTGGCGACTTGGTCAACTGTCTCAGAATTGCGTGAAAATTGGGTCACATGACCAGTGCGATACCATGATTCCAGTGGCATAGGGCTCATCATAATCTGACGAGCGTACACTAAATACGCAGGGCTTTTACAAAAGTTACGACATGGGAGATTTTCTGCGGATATGGGCTGATTCCGACGCGCACACGCGTCCAAATCAGTTTTCGTAAAAACTCACATGTCCGGGTATACTGTGCGCACTTTTTTGTATACTAGGTACCTGATGGGGCGGTCCCGTTTGGCGGGGTGCACTCCGTATCACAATTTCTAGAATTTGGGAAAAAGCAAGTTTTAGGGTTTTCTATCTAATTTAATTCTACACACAGCAATTAATAAATTATTGTAATTGACAGAAAATGAACTAGGTCAAGTGGTCTTCTTATACCAAAAGGAAAAACCGAATTCGGATCTCTGCGGTGGGAGATACGAGTCCGTGAACATAGGTAGTTGCCGCAGTTTTCTGCGATACCCAAAATTTGTCGTTTTTCACCAACTTGGTCGCTATTTTTGCCTAGGTTTATGCGCTGTTCGAGGTCAACTATCATACAGATATGGAAGGGGGGTAGCTGGGGATCATACTGGAGAAGACGAGGTCGGATTTGGTTGAGCGAGGTGGCAGAAATCGACGCGTGAACATGGCTAAGTCACTGAATTTCTTGCTCTCACGTGCTCACGCGGGCGGCTATCGCCGGCGGTAGCCGCGGTACTCCGGTGGCGGCAAGTCGGCGGCGATGGAGGGAACTAGGGTTTAGGGTTTGGGTGTTGGGATTAACCTATATATGTTATAAATAGGAAGAGAGAGGAGCAGGGAGCGGGTTCTCGGTTCCTGGACGCGGGGGTTTGAGCGGCTGGGCTGTGGAAATCCCTTTGCGGGTTTGGGTTTGGGGCATTGGCGGGTAGTAGGTTTATGTTAGCGGGTTTAGGGCTTGGGTAGAATAGTTAATGGGTTTTAGGGTTTTGGTAAAATTCTAATTCCTTTTTCTTTCCTTTTTATTATTTTTATTTTTCTTTCTTATTTCTTTTTCTAATTATTAATATTATTATTATTATTAATATTATCCTTTATTAATATTATGACTATTATTATTATTATTATTATTATTATCACTAACATTATTATTATTATTATTATTATTATTATACTATTTATTACTATTTCTTTTATTATTTTCTATTAATAAACTTATATATATATATATATATATATATATATATATATATATATAATTCGAGGTATTTATATTGGTACGTACAATAAATCTATCAACTGTCCACCGGATCTCCTACATGAAAATAATTAAGAAAAATTATAATTGCCCCACAAATCCTCTATTGCACAATTAACTCGAAATAAAAATTAAATAAATTCTATTACTTCCAAAATGCTAATAAATGCTATAAATCAATTAAATAATTATTTAAATAATTAATACGGTTTAAAAATTAGGGGTTTTATAGGTATCCTGGGCACACGGATGCACAGGTGTTGTATTTGCTCCCTGGCCTGGCGTTCATGCACGAACTTGCCCCGAGGTACCGTTGTAAGACTTTTGAGACTGGCCCTGTTCATTGGCCCCTGTGGGCTGGACGCATGGGTCAGTCTTGTATAACTGTCCGTCAGAGGCTCGGGTAATAATTAGTGATGCCTGTTGGTGGTTGGTTGTATGAGCAGTTGCTTGAGCTTGACGGGTTCACAGTGCTCTGGACTTCTTCATCTTAGCTACCGCATGCGCGTAGTATGAAGAGTCTAGCTTTGGGTTTTCGTAATTCTCAGTGGGTCGTATAGGATCTGTGCCGCATGAGATACGGTCGAAAATAGAGGTTTTGTTGTTATTGGGGCCGTATGCGGCTTGTTGTCTACGATTGTGAGTTGATGCCGCATGGACAATCTTATGTGGCCTTCTCATTGGCCGCATAGAGCTGCCTCAGCACCAGGATGTCTGGCATCGTAGTATTTTCCTCTGCCAGAGTATGGGTGCTGAATAGTATCTGCGTCAACCAGGGATGCCGCATAAACATGGACGTTGTGGGTGTTAGTTCGACGACCGTCATTGGCAACAGAGTGAGAGGCTGGAAGCATCTGCTCAACAGCTGGGTGAGGAGCAGCGGTCTTAGCCACCCATGTTCTGCGGGTCTTCTTAGGCTTGGCTATCCTTGGCGAAGGATTAGCGCTTTCTTCAGAGAGCATATCCTCGAACGCTTGCTGGTCGAAGCGGACCACGAGCATCTTTTGCGTCGATCCGAGCTTGGCCGCTTTGAATTGTGTCACCGACTTCTCAACAGTGGAGAAGGAAGTCCCAGCAGAATCGCCACCGTATTTTCTATTTAAATTAAAATAAAAACTGGGATAACTTGATTTGATTAACAAACTAAGAGAGCACAAAAAAGAGTCCTAGAAGATAATCTAAGTACAAATTTGTTTTCTGGGGGTAAGAATGGATGGTTAGGAGTGTAGCAACTCTTTTTACTCCATGGATGATCCAATGCTGCAACTCTTTTCTCTCCCTTGAGTGTTGATTCGTAGATAGCCAGTCATCCATTTGCATGGAGGTAGTACCCTGTTATTTATAGTTATTCTGTGGCTGCATGCTATAGATATCGTATGCACCCCTGTTTGATGACCGCATAGGGCTCTCTCAACAGATTGCGGTTGCAACTATGGCCGCAAGTCACGGTCAAGCTGCCATGTGAGCTTGGTTAGGATTTACTGTTGATAAGATCTCGGGGTCGTTTCACCTGTTATGCGTGACTTGGTCGTTTGGACGAGTAACTCGTATCAACTTCACGAAGATCTCTTTAGTTATAACGGAAGGATCTTGTTAGTTGGAACGCATTGGGCCAGAGATGCATAGATCACATGGAGTCTGGGACACATTGGGCCAGAGATGCATGAACCATATGGTGTAAAGGATGCATTGGGCCAGAGATGCATGGAACGCGTGGAGTCTGGAATGCATTAGGCCAGATACGCATAGAACGTGTAGAGTCTGAAACGCATTGGATCAGAGACGCATAAATTTTTATCATCTTCTATATTTGTAGCATTTGAACAGCTATATACTGCTAAAAGTAATTATGATAAAGCCGTTATCCTGGATTCTAATCCTCGGTACTGGATTCGAGGCAGTCATGAAGACTGTCTATTTTGTCAAAGTCATAAATGCTCTGATGTGACTGTAGGGATGATGCGTAAATGGGCGATATGCATCTCGGGATATCATGTATCCGAGGGTGTTATGCGTCCACCACTGTTATACGTCTATTGCTTATTTGTTGACTGTAAAGTAGAGCGCATGGAGAGATTTTTCATGCTTCTACAATAGCATCTTAAAGTTCACCCATATGCCTTCTAGACAACCTTAACACATTGCGGCTTACTTCGGTATTTTGCAAGGTGTGGTTGGCATGTTAGTCCTCGTATTTACCCAGTATTCTGGGAGCAAGGTGTGACACCCTCTGATTAACTCAAGTAGTTGCGCTACACCTAGCGCCAAGGATCCTATAACCAAAAAAGTAGGAATGCCACACTAAGTTGGAACAGAATAGGGAGAAAGAAGAGTCCTGGTTCCCTCCTGACATACTGGATGGGAAGAGGATGCCCCTCCGAAAGTCAACACGTTGGAAGTGCGGCCTCACATCTCCTTTCTTCCCTTAGCCATTCTCTGGAATGGAGAAAAGTGAACATAAGTCCAAAGGATATACGGTAAGTTCAGTAGAAGATATGCAATCAAATAATCAGCCTATCCTGTGACGAGTTACTAATATGGTAGGCTCGCAGTAATACGACTAAACCTATGTACCACCACGATATCGCACTATTTGCGACGACTGGCCTGCATGGGCTACCATAAAAACTTGTCATGGCCCGCACCTGCGATATCGGGTACGAGTGCGTGGTCAAGTCTAGCCTATACTATCGTTGACAGCGGTAGTCAGTTGTCTATACCTTATCAATCACCAAATCACGTAAATCAATTACCAAGTCACAATACTATAATCGATAAATAATCCGAAAACACACATCACCACAGTCCACTAGTATGATCTTTTGTACATGATATATCTCAATCTCATCCAAAGATAAATTCAATAAATCATAAGATAATATGCAATCACCAAATGAATACATCAATGAAAATCATCAAAATCTCTACACTAAATCCTCCAATAGCTTAGCTGGCCACAAGTGTCACCTTTTCGATATCTATATCAACTGTCCAGTCAGGACGGAGCAAAGTACATCTATACAATACTATAAGTAAAATATGAAATAACATGAACAAAAAAAATAAAGAACAAGTACAATCAATAAACACAAGTAAATAATCTAACATGTGATTTGAATACCTTTGTCCTGGTGGACAACTAGAAGTGATCTGGTGCCCCGTATGTGACGTACGATCGCTACCCAACACAGTTTGAAAATGGGTTCATCCACACACAACTCTGGTATTCCCCTCCCGACAGCAATAACAATCACAATACGAGATACAATAGACACGACACAAGGTACAAGGACACAATACGAGATACACTGAACACAATACACAATTATCGTGTGTCATACTGTGTCATGAAGCATGCAATAAAGCATATATATACTAGCAAGATGATCAATGTGTAGGAACTTGAAATAAATAATAATGATTTATGGGATTTGAAACAGGAACTTGCAATGGAAAAGCAATACAATAAAAATATCGAAACTTGTAATAAAATACGAAACGGAAAAGGCATCATATAGAGTACTTGCCTTTGATCCAAAGCTGTAGTCGTTCAAATGTTCACCTAGGAAGACAATATTTCTTTATTAGATTCCATCTCTAAAAATTCATATTTAATTCTAAAATCCAATAAAATCCCTTGTCCTCATTTATCTTTTAATTCTATATTCTGATATTTCACTAATTAGTTAATTACCACCAATTATACTAACCAATTAACTTTATTATTAACAATTACTAACCAACTATACTAATCAAGTTGCTAATTAACCATCTTGATTACTAACTAATTCATAATTTTAACTAAACTAACTAATTCAATTAACTAACTAATCCATTAATCATTTAAACAACTATTTAATCTGTAAACCCTTGGCATATTCTAGTACTCTGGACTCTAGTAGACTTAAGCCAAAGCCCCACACTCAGTCCCATAATCTATGGTCCAGTTCATGGGTCTGGCCCGCATGTCTGAACCAATGCCATTAGTTACCAAAACAGAACTCAATTCCTAAATTCGAATGCAAGAGTCTTGGTCAGATTGACTTTTGGTTTTTAAATTCACTATTGTAACCAATCCGACATCTGAATTCCCTCTAATATTAATTTCAATTCCCAATCACAGATACCCGCTCAAGCAATTGTGTCAACTCATCATGTGTTTGTCCTAGACACAAGAGTTCTACTGAGCCTCCGCCATGACATGACACGACCACGAATTCGTGTCCCAACCCACATGTTACACAGGACATATCGCACCAAAACCAAGACTTGTGTAAGTCGCAGAATGGTGCCGGATGCAAGAAACTATCAATTGACTTACCAAAATAGAAACAAGAAGAAAAGATCAGGGGAGGACAATACCTGTGTCTAAATCTTGATGATACGATACTCGTGTCCGCACCAATCAGAATATTAAAACTCCTCAACGTCGAATCATCGAACACCTGGTGTGTAGTAAAAGGTGATGGAATTTAGAGTTCGAATGGGAACTTAAATCAAGAACACAAAATAAATCAAGAATCATCGATCAAAACCGAATCAAGAATCAGTTGATTAGCCTAAAACTGATCGAAATTGATCAAACAAATTTAAACTGATCCAAAATAGGATGATAAAAATAGATCGATCGAGTAAGCAAAAATCTATTTTAATTTTGAGCCGAACGAATTCTTGGTAGTCGATCATCTTATTAGGATCGACGATTGTTGTTGATCAATCTGAATTAACTGATTTATCAATATCATCGATCTGATCTCAATTAAATAGAACAACCAAACAAAATGAAGGAAGAACGAAAGCTCACCGATATACGTCGGAGAACCGTCAATCGCTGCCGATAAAACCTCATGCTGGAAACCGCCGCTCATAGAGATACTCGATGTCTCCGTCTTGGATCATCACTTCCAGTAGAAAGTATAGAGGACATTACGACGAATTCCTTTGCATAAAAAATCTGTAAAAGTGTGAAGATGGAGATTGGGTTGTGCAACTAACTCCTTTACTACGTTGGCGATCAATTAGCAAATTTTTTTGCTAAGTCTTAGCTTACTGGCAAAAAAGACAACAATTAGGCTCTCGAGTGTAAAGCCTTCTATCCCCTAGGAAGCACATGTCCCTGTTATTTATAGCCATTTGTACTGAAATGGACATGCACGCGCTTTCCGAAAAAGCACTATTTTAAGATTTTGGCGCATGTGATTCCCGTGGTAACTGTCTATGGGATTCGGTTAGATGTGAGCACATGTCTTGGTCGACTTGACACGTGTCATGCGCCTGGGCCCACATCTTGGTTGTTGTCACACCCGTTCCCATATTTGATATTCTTGAATTTGTGATATTTAAATTTTTTTCCTGTAGATGTATTCATGACATAGTTTACATGTTGATTCCTGTTAATTATGATATATTTTATTTAATTATATTTCTTTTTATTATGGAAGACTACCCGAGACCAGAAGTAAACACCTTGGAAATTATCATGGACCCCTGCTAGGACCCGTATACAGGATGGATACCAAACCCGGTTCACTCTTTGAACCACTAAGCCTATTTTGGAAGGTTAACATTTGGTTGGAGAGTGTCATGACTAAATCTTAGGGCTAACCTCATTTCTCTACTTGGTATATATATATGATTTTTCTCTCTCCACTCTCATTCTTCCTCATTTCCACTTTCCTTATTCTTTCTTCTTCCTCCTTCCCTCAAGAGTTCCCATTGGCCAAAACCCTAAGCCCTAGCCCTAGACTTGGTTTTAGAAAGAGGTTTGTTAGTCCACCAAGGCAAGCACATCTTGGTCAAAGTGGTAAAGTCATAATTTTTGTATTTTTATATGATTAGTAAATTAAAATATGTTTGATGGGAAATATTCTCCTTGGGGTCCTTATTAGTTTTAGTTCTTGGAGTTTTTGGTTTTGATGAACGATTTTGAGTAGATATGAATTTTAAAGTTAGAGTTTTCATAGGTTCCAAAAGTTTTTCTTAGTTTTGATCTATTAAAATATGGCAATTTAGAAAAATAGTTTTATGGTTGATGGAGGACTTCATTTCGATCATTTTGGCTTTTGTTTTACTTGATTCAGAGTTAAAATAAAGTTTTTATGAAGAAAATAAATTTTTGGGTTTTTGGAGCTTTTCTACCATGGTTGAACTTGCTGTCTGCAGAAGACGAAGTTCACATGCGGCCAACATTCTATGCGGTCGAGAGTTCTATGCCGCCTGGATTTTATGCGAACTAGACTCTTTGCCGCATATGTCACCAATATGCTTAACGAACGAGAATTTTGCTAAGTCCAAGAGGCATCTATGAGGCAACCAGAGCATGAGACAACCAGACTTATACGGCCTGACGCCATGCGGCCCCTTCTCTTTTTGACGCATAACTTTTTTTTGCCCTTGGCACATCTTTCTATGGTTGTCTTTTTTTCTGACATACTTTATGGCCTGTCACATCCATCACTTCAGTCACTTCACTGATGTCACGACCCGCACCCGATATAGGGGTACGAGAGCGTGGGTACGTCCAGCCTACGCCGCAGCATCGACGGTAGAACGCTGTCTAGGTCAAGTACTATCTATAAAATCTCACGCTAGTATCCAACTCCATAAGGAGACTCGGATAACACTATAAAAATATTAACAACATACTCAATCACAACTACAGCACGATAAGAATTTGAAGAAACAAAAGAATACAACACAAGACTAATGACAAAATAATCATACCTGCAATCATTAACTTCCAATCTCCAAGTGTGTCAGAAACCAGTCTACTAAGGTCACAGTCTGGAAAAATATTTTCCAGTCAGAAAGGAGCAAAGTACATCTCTAAATAGCAGTTCTATATTAATGATATAAACTATGTAGCAGTTCTAGATGGAAATATACCAGATGTATGTATAGGTACGAGAAATGTACAATAAAAGAAATACTGGAAATACTGCAAGTAAATGCAGGAAAAGAAATAATATGTCAACGAGCAAGAATCCTATGACTAAGTGTGTGAGTACTAGCTTTAACATGTGATCGGCTTGGAAACTTGATCAGGCTGGTTACATGTGATTAGCTATGATTCACGAAGGTCAGGCTAACCGTTGGTTAGCTATGATGCATGTAGAGGTCAGGCTAATCACACGTAACAGCTATGAAGCATGGAGATGGTCAGGCCGCACCCGACGTGAGATGTGGGGTGAGCTATGATGCATGGAAAGTTGGGTATAATCACATATCTACACTAAAATACTCCCCAAACTCCCGACTGGTATAGTAGATCCAATCATGGTACGCTATGGCACGGGATTCCCTAGGGAGGTAGCAAATCTCCCCGGGTCTCAGTGTCTGTACATGCACAAGATATCAAGGAAACAAGTCTTGTACAAGCTACACCATGAATAAGCAATAATATCTCATGACGAGATCCGTGTATACCAATCCGTGTAACCAACGTGTCAAGAACATGGATATTTACACTAGATACAGTGAACATAGGAGATATCATAAATTAGAAACTAATCAGATAATGTACTTGCCTCTGATCCGGAGAAAAGGGGTAACTCGGTGTCCGAGCTGGTATCACACACACCTAGATATGAATGACATGTCAATAAGGGTATAATAATGTGATAATAAGCTAAAATGCATCAAATATGAGGTTCTAGACCATTTCTAGGTCATTCTAGCTAAACTTAGTCAAACTGAGTAAATCTTGGTCAATTTAAGTCAAACTAGGTCATTCTAGGTAATTCTAGGTCAAATACTAGTTAGTTAGTCTATATTGGTCACTAACTAGCTAACACTAGTCAAAACTAGCCAAACAAGCTAATAATACTATTATATCTATATACTAGATAATAGGATACTCTATGTATTCATATACACTATGACTTATACTATTCTCTTCTTACTTTAACATATGGGTCATTACCTATTACTTAGCTTACAGTACTTATCTTACCTTAGCTATAAGTACCTTATACCTAACTGATACTCTAGCCCCTTGCATTCAATGATACCTTGACATCCACTTTTGATTTAATATCCTCACTCCAGACTAGGATGCCACCCATACTTCCCTTCTTCCAACTAATACTCATGCCTCGAACCCCCAGTATGGATGCATCTAGTTGCAGTTACTTGTAGACTCCCTCACATACTGCTAACAGGCTCCCCCAATATCAATCTCCAACTGAACATATTGCACAAGCAACTGCTTGCTGCACTATTCAGTTTAGATTTCCCCCACTCTCTAAGCACACACACCACACTAACAGATGTCAATCTCATCACACAGTGAAAACACTCACACACACTTAAGTGAATAGAATACAATCACTGATATCACTTGTCACTGATACACACTGATACATTCTAAGCCTACTGACACTAACACTCTACTAAGTTATTAACCAACCCTCACACACAAGAACACACACAGGTAATAACCAATACACACAAGTACTCACACACTAGGAAATACACAGTTAACTACACCTAACTGATACACTTGATACTGGGAATTTCATTCATACTCACTGCACACAGGTATCATCTACACACTGTACACACTAAGTACTAACCACCTCACTGAAACATTCTCAGGATTACACACAGAATTCCTACAGTTCAACATACTGAAAACCCCCATATACTATCCTACTCTCATACTTAACTGGGAACTCACTCTCAGAATTCACTCACTACACCACCCCAATACACTGCATACACACACAGCAACTAACACACAGGCAGGTTCACTGACTAACTGATACATATACCTACTCACAGAAATTACTGAGATGAGAATTTCTCATACACACATAGTGACACAGCACAGCCATGCCCCCAACTAACTGATACACCTACACATGCATGCACAGTTTGCTGGTACTCAGACCTACACATTACAGATACACACAGAACCTAAACAACTACACAATACCACCCAACACATAAGTGAACTGACACACTAAAAAACTCTTAGTGAACCCGATACTCTCTCTCTATGCAGTTACCACTGCACAGAAATCCTGATACTTCCTAGATTAAACTCAAATTTTCACTGAGAAACTTAACTCACAAACCCATCACTCATGAACCCAAGTACTCAGTTCACAAATTCAATGATACATAACACTGAACTCGACTGCTCACAGTACATACACTGGGAAGCTCTGATGCCTAAACTAAATTTACAGATGCACATCAAAATCCTCCATCCATTCACTACCATACACACAGACCTACTTCTCAGTTCACCCTAAAATACTGAGATAATTGATACACTACGAACCCAAATACTGATACTCGACCAAACCCTAACAACTGACACAAAACCAAATGCCACAACTTACACGAGCCTACAGTGTCAATACTGCACAGACCTGACTCAACCCCCTGCTCTCACTGCTGCTACACATAGGAACTGAAGAACCCGACTCTGCATAGTGAAACCCCAAATCCTGATTTCTACATCGAAAATTTCAGAAATACCCAAATCAACCCTAAATCGATATCTAGACTACATGTAGGAGAGGTAATCATGTCTACTAGCAAACCCCTAGGGTTAGGGTTCACGAAATTGGGGAAAATCAAACGTAGGTCACCAAATCCTAGACCTCCTAGGTCTCTATGTAGAAACCCCAAAATCGAAATCTAAACCAATTTGGTGGGCTTCTAATGGCCAACAACAAAGAAAAACAGAATTAAAATGGATTAAATTCGGGTTTTTACCTATTGGGAGATGGTTTCCCAATGGAGGTCCTCTTTCTCCAAGTCTTCTTGGTCCAAGCTCCCTGATTCCCTTTGATGGAGGTGGAAATGGACTTCTAGGGTTTGAAATATGAAATTCTATGGGAGGGAAATGGTTTTTTTTTCTCTAATGGAGGCTAGGGTTAGGTTTTCTTCATGAAGAAAAGGTTGAGGGAGGCTCCTCTTCAATATATAGGCTAGGGTTAGGTTTTCAAATGTGAGGGTTTACCTAATTCTCCATGTAAGTCATGAAGAGATTAATTAACTAGGGTTTTGTCACCTCTAGGGTTTCAAATCTAAACTATCATAAAAATTTTAGGGTTTCACCCAAACCTAGGATGCCAACTAGGGTTTGATCACTAGGGTTGAATCTATTAGAATTTAGGGTTAACCTAAACCTAATTATTTAAATAAAACTCATCATACTAAAATATTTACATAACTTTAAAAACAGGGGAAAATACACTAATGCCCTAAACTGGAATGTGGTAGTGACAAGTCTACCCACCTAAAAAATTTCGTCCTCGAAATTGGATTGGACTAGAACAAGAACGAAATCAGAAAAGGAATTATACCTCAAGTCTAGAAGAGATACGGATATTGCTCGCGCATTTCGTCCTCGAAATTTAAGATCCTCAATAATTGCATTTACTCATTATATTATTTCTATCAAAATTTAAATTTCAACCAAATAATCATGAAGTAATTCCATATCGTTATTTCACAACCTTTCAAAATTCTATATCATCATATTCCGGAAAATCTTCAAGTTTTAAAATTAAATTCAAATTTTTATCATAATCTTCTCCAAAATTTAAGTTCGTATCTAAATACTCAAGGATTTTAATATCCAATCCTCCAATTGAATTCCAATCAATGTATATTTATAACATTTAAAAATCTGTATCCCAAATTTAAATTTTAAACACTAATCCATCATTCATCTTACTCCTCTAACCCAAATTCAATTGATGCTTATTCAAATATAAATCCTCCTCCCGAGAATTGAATTCAACACCATTCCATTAACGATTTTATTTCCTGATTTTTTTTTCCTCAAATACTCAACGATGCGACACTTTCAGAATCTTCAATGCAACATTCATAATATAGAATTTCAAATTTCTATTTTGCAATCAAATAGATAAAATGATAATTTCCCAAATTTTCTCAAATTTTAATAATCAATCATATCAAGACCTTCCTAAAATTAATAAATCCTCAATTTTGCCCTGTGAATTTCTTAACCCTCAATTTAAGTTAATGTTTATCCTCGAATTTCAATCATACCTCAATTTTCGCAAAATCAATGATCCATCAACTCTATTATAACAATCCCTAAATTCTTTATTTAAATTAATGCTCATCCACAATTTAATCATCTTGTCCCTTTTGTCGGTCATAACCTTGTCATAGATCTTTGCTATGGTCAAAATCCTAATGATCATGGTTTAAGAAAACTCTACCTACAGCCATGCAATTTAAGAAAAAATAGGTCATGTATCTTGGTCATGGTATTTCAGTCTCTGTTAAGGTGCACTATTAGCTATGTTCTAACAAGAAAATCACGAATATAAACCACGTTACTAGGGAATCAATCAATCAAAAGACGAATAAGAACAGTAGGAAAGAAAAGAAAGAACCTGTTAACATATTACTTGCGGTATCCCTTATCTCTAACAAACACTTAACTCTAGCATATTTACTAACAAATTCCTATTCCTGTACACTGATATCCCTATCAACTAACCTTTAGTCCACAACATCCATGATTACATCCCCATTGCATACATCTGCTTATTAATACTTAAATCTGATACCAAGATTCTCTAATATAACCATGGTCCAATAATGCATCTAAGTTTGATACCTCTATCTCTTTAGTACCACACTCTCTGTCAGTTCTTGTTCCTTCTACAATTGTCCATACCATTTGTTCTCATCACTCCAGTGCACACCAAGTGTAACACCATACTAAGTACTGCTGTCACGACCCGCACCCGATTTAGGGGCACGAGAGCGTGGGTACGTCCAGCCTACGCCGCAACATCGGCGGTAGAACGCTGTCTAGGTCAAGTACTATCTAAACAATCTCACGCTAGTATCCAACTCCATAAGGAGACTTGGATATCATAAGATAAATCAAAAATACTCAATCACAACTACAGCACGATAGGAAAATGAAGAAATAAAAGAATACATCACAAGTCTAATGACACAATAATCATACCTGCAATCATTAACTTCCAATCCTCAAGTGTCGGAACCAGTCTACTAAGGTCACAGTCTGGAAAAATATTTTCCAGTCAGGAAGGAGCAAAGTACATCTCTAAATAGCAGTTCTATATAAATGACATAAACTATGTAGCAGTTCTAGATGGAAATATACCAGATGCATGTATAGGTACGAGAAATGTACAATGAAAGAAATACTGGAAATACTGTAAGTAACTGCAGGAAAAGAAACCATATGTCCATGAGCAAGAAACCTAAGACTAAGTGTGTGAGTACTAGCTTTGACATGTGATCGGCTTGGGAACAAGATCAGGCTGGTTACATGTGATTAGCTATGATTTACGAAGGTCAGGCTAACCATTGGTTAGCTATGATGCATGTAGGGGTCAGGCTAATCACACGTAACAGCTATGAGGCACTGAGATGGTCAGGCCGTACCCGACGTGAGATGTGGGGTGAGCTATGATGCATGTAAAGTTGGGTATGATCACATATCTACACTAAAATACTTCCCACCCCCGACTGGTATAGTAGATCCAATCATGGTACGCTATGGCACTGGATTCCCTAGGGAGGTAGCAAATCTCCCCGGAAATCAGTGTCTGTACATGCACAAGATATCAAGGAAACAAGTCTTGTACAAACTACACCATGAGTAAGGAATAACATCTCATGACGAGATCCGTGTATACCAATCCGTGTAACCAACGTGTCAAGAACATGGATATTTATACTAGATACAGGGAACATAGGAGATATCATAAATTAGAAACTAATCAGAGAATGTACTCGCCTTGGGTCCTTAGCTGGTAATTATGTCCTATCCTAGAGTATCGTCTGGAGGAACCAACAGTCCTAAAAATATATCAAATACAATATTTGCATCAGGTGCCACACTAACACATCACAAATACATGAACTCAGGGGCTCTGCCAGGCATGGCTCTAGTCAACTAGGTCATCTAGTAGGGATACGTATATAATACACATTACACTTATTAATACTTACAATATTTATACATGCACCAATTTAAATGTATTTACAATATATATATATATACACCAAATTGAATACACATACAATATATTTACCAATTAAACATATATCGTATATATATATACTAGTTGAACCATACGTATACTCATATATATGCAAAAATACTGTTTAAAATATACATATATTTTGTCAACATCATTATTAGAATATACTAATATTAAATTACCAATTCAGATTTATACTCTATATATATACAGATGCCAATTAATTCATATATTAAAAATACGTTTTATTACACATATACTACATGAAATTATACCAATTAAATATATGTATAATTATACCAAAAATATACATACATATATACATATATATATATATATACCAAAATAATTATATACATATACTAAAAATATATATATGCATAGATACCAAATTAATTACATATACTAGAATACGTATTTACATATATAAATCATTTCGAAATTATTTGAACAATAATTGTTAAACTTTTCTTTCGAACAAAACTACACTTAAAAGCTTATTTATAAAAATCTAGAATTTAGGTAAAAGCCAATGTATTTATATCTCTAGTAATTTCAGTTACTAATCCAAATAACCAATTTGAACAAATTTTATTATTGAAACTATAATTTTTTTAATTAATTATAAAAACCCCAAAATTATTATATTTTACATAATCGAAAATCCTTATATATATACATAACTAAATGAATTATATATAATTAATAAGCTAATTATATATAATTACTAAACTAATTATATGAAATTAATAAACTAATTACATACAAATAAACTAGTTATATATTATATATATTACTAAACTAATTATATATAAATTGAACTAATTATACATTAATTAACTATTTACATATAACTAAACTATTCACATAAAAATAACTAATTATATAAACTAACTAGTTATATGTAATTATTAAATTAATTATATGTAATTAATAACTAATTAATTATTTACTGACTGATTACTAATTAATTTCTGATTAATAACTAATTACTGATTATTAATAATTAACTAATCAAAAATAATTAACTGATAAAAATTAATTAACTAATTAATCAGATTAATTAACTAATCTAATTATACTAACTAATCTAATATAAACTAACTTAACACAGAACAGAACTGAAGAAGGAAAATGAAGAAAGAGGGGCTCACGATGGGGAGGAGCTTCCGGCGTCGACGGAGGAGAAGTTCGCCGGAGTCACGCGGTGGTGGCGGGTGCTCGGTTCGAGGGGAGGCGGCTTCGAGGAGACGGTCGGCGGCTTCGAGGCGGCGGATCTGCTGTGGCGGCGGGTCTTCGAGAGCGGTCGACGGCGGCGGATCTTCGACAGATCTGAGGCGGTCGGCTTCGAACTCGGCGGTGGCGGTGCTTGGTTCCAGCGGTGGTCTCGATGCGGTGAGGCGGCGTCGACTGGCTCGAGGAGGGCTCGACGCGGTGGCGGTCTGTTCGAGGGCAGCGGCGCTTGGATCGAGGGGACAGGCACTTGGATCGAGGGGGCGGCTTGCTGGACTCGGCGGCGGCCTGCTCGACTCGGTGGCGGCCTGCTGGACTCGGCGGCCAAATCTAGGGTTAGGGTTTCTCTGGGGATGTGTCGGGGGGTCGTGTCCGGGTCTGCCGGACACAGGGTGATGCTGTGTACAGTGGTGGATGTCCGGGGCTGGACACAGGAATCTGATGTACTGTGGGCGTGTCCGAGTGTTGGACACGGGAAATCTGGTTGTAAAGTTGTAACCGGACACAAGAAATAAATGGATACGATGGGACACCCGGGGTCGGACCCGAGGCCATCACGGCTGACACGGTGATGCTGGACACACGGACACGAGCACACAAAAATGGTGGTGGCTTTGGCTTGTGGGAAATTATGGGGGCTAGCTAATAATCTGGAGATTAGGGTTTCTTGGGAATTGTGAGAATGAGAACTTAAATAGGGAGAGATGGTGTGGGATAAAGGGTTGCGGGTTGGCCCAATAATGAATGGCCCAGAATTAATTAAACGGGTTTCTCACGTGGGGAAAAATGAGGGTGTGAAGGCTAGTTGAATGGGAAATGGCAACTTGAAAAAATTTAAAAAGAAAAGATTATAATTTCAGAAAATATTTTAGGAAAGCTATGTAATTTATTTATTTACTATTCCATTAAATATAAAATTATTTTGAAGAAACAACTAGTCATTTAATTAATTTTATCCAATAAATAATTTTATGATTTCAAGCCAATAAATATTTGAAACTAGAGGAATATATATATTATTATTTATTTATTTATTTTTTTGTAATACATCGTCATTTAGGAAAAATAATTTTTATAAAAGATTTTTAAATTACCTTCTACAATCAAACAGCGTTCAAAATCAAATAATGATTTCAAGGAGAAATATTTTATAAAACTTGATATTTTAAAATAAATTAAAAATCTAATTATTTTGGAAATTGGAAATCGGAGGTTACAAGTCTATCTACCTTAGAAAAATTTTGTCCTCGAAATTTTAGGGATGACTAGGATAGAAAAAATTTTTGTTGTTCATAATGATGAATATATCATTGAAGAAAATATTTCTATAAGGAGAATATTTACCAAACAGAAGAAAACATGAAGAAAAAGAAAATATGGTTTAAGACAGGAATAACTTGAAGGAATCATGGCTCGACCTTGAATCCTCTAGAAAGTTTAGGTTTTGGGAAGTAGACACGATCACTGAAAAAAACAGATAATTGGAATAATGCACGTTACCTTTTCAAAGTAACTAAACCAAGGAAGACCCAGTATAATGAATGATATAGACATGAAAGTTATAGCTAATTCGAAAGATACGGTCGACAATTTGATTTAAGAAACTTAAATACATCCTTCAGAATGTAATCAAGAGACATCTAATCGCCTTTCTTAATTTCTAGAGAAAAAAATAGTCTTTACTACCATCTGAAAATAATCCTTCCTTTTTATCCTCGTTCATTTTACTTTTCTCAATCTTGTGATTCATCATTAACTAATATCTATAAAAGTTTCAAATTCCACAAACTTTATTAGATTAGATCTTAGAATTTCTGAATCAAAATTTATTACATGTCCAAAATCCTTATCATCAAATTCGAGTTTGTTTATCTTAACATCAACTATACCTCGATTATTTTCTTCGATTTCAAATGTTATTGTCATGGTCAAGATTTTAATTTAAATCACAACCTCAATATACCATGATCTTACCTTACGACCTTCAATTATATGATCCCATAATCAATTATATTATAATCTTCTTTACCATGAGCTTCATTTCATTCCATATTTCTTTATCCGTATGTATAATGTTTCCGGGTTTTGAACTAATCATATAGTAGATCCAATCATGGTACGCTATGGCACTGGATTCCCTAGGGAGGTAGCAAATCTCCCCGGAAATCAGTGTCTGTACATGCACAAGATATCAAGGAAACAAGTCTTGTACAAACTACACCATGAGTAAGGAATAACATCTCATGACGAGATCCGTGTATACCAATCCGTGTAACCAACGTGTCAAGAACATGGATATTTACACTAGATACAGGGAACATAGGAGATATCATAAATTAGAAACTAATCAGAGAATGTACTCGCCTTGGGTCCTTAGCTGGTAATTATGTCCTGTCCTAGAGTATCGTCTGGAGGAACCAACAGTCCTAAAAATATATCAAATACAATATTTGCATCAGGTGCCACACTAACACATCACAAATACATGAACTCAGGGGCTCTGCCAGGCATGGCTCTAGTCAACTAGGTCATCTAGTAGGGATACGTATATAATACACATTACACTTATTAATACTTACAATATTTATACATGCACCAATTTAAATGTATTTACAATATATATATATATATACACCAAATTGAATACACATACAATATATTTACCAATTAAACATATATCGTATATATATATATACTAGTTGAACCATACGTATACTCATATATATGCAAAAATACTGTTTAAAATATACATATATTTTGTCAACATCATTATTAGAATATACTAATATTAAATTACCAATTCAGATTTATACTCTATATATATACAGATGCCAATTAATTCATATATTAAAAATACATTTTATTACACATATACTACATGAAATTATACCAATTAAATATATGTATAATTATACCAAAAATATACATACATATATACATATATATATATATACCAAAATAATTATATACATATACTAAAAAAATATATATGCATAGATACCAAATTAATTACATATACTAGAATACGTATTTACATATATAAATCATTTCGAAATTATTTGAACAATAATTGTTAAACTTTCCTTTCGAACAAAACTACACTTAAAAGCTTATTTATAAAAATCTAGAATTTAGGTAAAAGCCAATGTATTTATATCTCTAGTAATTTCAGTTACTAATCCAAATAACCAATTTGAACAAATTTTATTATTGAAACTATAATTTTTTTAATTAATTATAAAAACCCCAAAATTATTATATTTTACATAATCGAAAATCCTTATATATATACATAACTAAATGAATTATATATAATTAATAAGCTAATTATATATAATTACTAAACTAATTATATGAAATTAATAAACTAATTACATACAAATAAACTAGTTATATATTATATATATTACTAAACTAATTATATATAAATTGAACTAATTATACATTAATTAACTATTTACATATAACTAAACTATTCACATAAAAATAACTAATTATATAAACTAACTAGTTATATGTAATTATTAAATTAATTATATGTAATTAATAACTAATTAATTATTTACTGACTGATTACTAATTAATTTCTGATTAATAACTAATTACTGATTATTAATAATTAACTAATCAAAAATAATTAACTGATAAAAATTAATTAACTAATTAATCAGATTAATTAACTAATCTAATTATACTAACTAATCTAATATAAACTAACTTAACACAGAACAGAACTGAAGAAGGAAAATGAAGAAAGAGGGACTCACGATGGGGAGGAGCTTCCGGCGTCGACGGAGGAGAAGTTTGCCGGAGTCACGCGGTGGTGGCGGGTGCTCGGTTCGAGGGGAGGCGGCTTCGAGGAGACGGTCGGCGGCTTCGAGGCGGCGGATCTGCTGTGGCGGCGGGTCTTCGAGAGCGGTCGACGGCGGCGGATCTTCGACAGATCTGAGGCGGTCGGCTTCTGTAAACCCCCTCACCCAAAAATTAGGGCTACTTGGTTTAGATAGAGAAATTAGGGCTAGTATAAATCAATTTGAATTAGAACACGGCATTTAATTTAATTACGGAATAATTATGACACGTAGCGCACCTTACCGTTGCTCGATAATTGGAGCACCTCACTAGCCGTTGCCTATCTACGAATTTCACAACATTGACCTAGACGTGCCCGCCTACTTTCCTGGCCCTTGTGCAACTTATAACATTGCCCTCTGATACTATATTTTAGCCGCACAACCAACGTCGCAGACGTTATTTATTAATTATAAATAAATTCCCAATTTTGTACCCTTGTGCGTTCCAACTGAAATTGGGGACACAATCTGGACCGTCTTGTGCAAACCAAAATTTATTAATATTCTACACTGTCCCCTCTACGCCCCTGACAATTATGGGCGCCTGATTTAATCCTATGTACTCCTAATTAATTCTAGAATATCGTGCGCGGTTCAACTTAATTAATTAAATCTGATTTCCGCCTTTGTGCAATTTTCCAATTGTTGGGGGGGCTTTATGCAAAAATGCACTGAGGAGTCCCCACCATTGGATAATTCACAAAGGAATCGATTTTTCCCTTCACGTGGATTTTCTCATAATTTTCTGGAATTTCAAACGCGTAACATCGCCCTCCTATTTTAATCCAACCCTTGCAATTAAATAATTGTAATTTAATAGCCAACATCTTCATGTGAGCCCAAGTCCACTCCCAAGATATAGAGCCCAAGACCCAACCAAAGAGGGGTTGACCAGTCAAACCTAATTTAGGTCAAACATTCAACCCTCTCTCACATATGTATAAATATAACTTTTCTTCCCTTTTTCCTCATTTTCTAAAAATCTCTCTAATCCTAAACTACCCTAGCCGACTCCCTGTGCAACCTCTTCCTCCTTCCCGCAGCTGACTCCGGCCACCCTGACCTCGCCGGAGTCGTTCCCCTCCATCTGTGCACCGTCTCCACCTGCCGGATCACCTCCTCTTCTCCTCCTCCTCCGCCGGCTGCACACCACGAACGCCCGATCCCGACCTCGACATGCTGCTGAACTCCTCCCGCAGCACCGCTGCACTCGCCTCCTTCGTCCCCTCGCCTCCCCTCGACCCGTGGCCGACCACAGCGTGACCCGGCCAGACCTTCCCTCGTCGGAGTCATCGGCTCCGGTCGTTCTCGAGCGCCTGGAGCTCGATTTCCGCCGGTGGCCGCCTGATCGACGGAGATGCCGACTGCACACCCGAGCCGCCGTGCGCGACCTCCTCCTCTCAGCATCTCGAGCCGTCCCCACCTCTCATACTACCTCTTCCTTCCATTGCCGGAGCCGAGACTCCGTCGACCCCAACTTCCCTTCATCCCCGCCGGACATCCAGGAGCTGCTCCCCTCAAGCCGAGCCGCCCCAACTCGACGAGCAGCCACCCTCTGCTCTTCCTCCTCCCCGAGCGTCGAACTGCCACCATTCCCTGTCCTTCCTCCCGACTTTCTGTCCTTCGTCCTCCTCCTCCTCGACAAAATCATCACAGCAGCCTCCCCTCTCCTCGCTGACCTCCTCGTTTCTCCTTCGCTGGCCGGACTCTGCAACAGCCACCACCCTATCATCATCATCACTTTCTCACCACCATCATCCCTAACAATCATCACCATTAGTATCATCATCCCCTCATCATCATCCTCGTCGACGTTGCCGCCAATAACGTCGCCATCCCCTCTTCGTCATTCCATCATCGGCATCGTACCATCGTCATCTCACCATCAATCCACCATCAATATAAACACATCCCCATTAACATCACCACCCTGCATCATCATCACCCATATCATCCTAGTCTCCATCCTCGTCATCGTCCTTGTCAAACACCATCGTCCTCATCATCATCATCAGCACCACCAACATCATACTCGTCTCAATTCATCATCACCACTCCATCACCCTCACCGTCATCCCAATCATCATCTACGTCATCAACCCAGTCGTCACTGTCATCCTCGTCATCTTCATTACCATCATCATCATCGCAACATCATTGCCCTCGTCATCATCATCAGCATCTCTTCGTCGTCGTCCAGCCGATTCCGTGTACGTACTCCGAGGTACGAACCTGTCCATCTTCCTCTTTTATATGTGCTTGTGTGTATGCCAGTAGGATATTAGTATTGCTTATTGGCTGTTAGTTGACATCATGCCCTGAGTCGGTGAACCCAGATGCGTATACGTATATGCACGTGTACGCGTATATTAATCATTGATATACATATATTTATATAGATATTTAATACACATATTCAATTGGTATGTATATTTGGGTGTTATATATAGAATATATAAATATATGGTATGTACATAAATTATAAGTAATTAAATACTATGCTCATTTATAAATTAGGACTAAATATTCAGACTGTACGACCCTAGGACGCCGTGGACTGTCCCGTACTCACCTTGACCATGTTGACCTTAAACACTTGGGAATATTCCGCCTTGCGTACATTAACGTACTGGCGTAGACACCGTCAGTTGACTGTCCGATTTCGTACAATACTTGAAGATATGATCCTGCGTAATTTAACGCATAATTTACCGTGTTAGATGACTAGTGATACCCCTAGTATACCCCCTGAGTCCAGTATAAATATTGTTGTGTGTGCACTAGTGTAATGACTAATAATTTTATTGTATTATATTATGTGTGCATAGGATATTGGATTTGTTCTCCGCGATTTCTGGAGCAGGTTATTGGTACATTGCAGCTTCCTTGCCAGGCAAGTATACCTTGCCATTGTACTGTCATTTATATTCCATATGTTGAATGCATCTTTATTTTCTGTCTTTAGTTTATATATTTTAATTGTTATATAAAATGCGCGCGACGGTGACGTCGCGATATGTTTTTATTTATGTATTGCATTGACTTTGTTCATGAGACTACCCCATTATCATGTAGCACCATTAGGTTCATTGGCCGTGACACAGTGGTTACACGAGTGTGAGTCTCATATAGATCACGGGCTGCGTGACAGGTCTGGCCTCCTGTACGTGTGGGCCGTGCGTTAGGAATAACTGCTGTTAGAAACTTTGCATGCTAGTAGACTTGGCAGTTATTAGAGGTTTATCGTGTCATGGACATGACATGCTTAGAGCATGGGGTGGGAAGAACAACAAGTACCGCATTTGAGCTCCTTTACACTTTTTCTGTGAAGCCCGGATTCTCCGCTGGAGAAACGGGTGATGATGACCCTTATATATACATTGGCGGGCCTCCGCCGTTTAAAAGACGACGTGCCTTTGGGCCCCTGGCTCTTCAAAAGAGAACCATGCCAAATCCCAGTTTTCAGCCAGATAGCTCACTTGTGGGGAAAGTTGTTCTTAACTGCATTCACTTAGACGGTTAGGCGACCATTGGATATTTATTTCAGTACTCTATTGGCATGTGTTTAAGTATACTTGTTATGTCCCTCTGAGGACCTGGTCCGCTGCCAGGTGTACCTGTTCTTGAGTGTTTACAGGAGCACAGATTTGGAAGGATATAGATGCTTCGTGGATGTCTTCTCTTCGAGCCGTGATTGGTAGCTGGTACTTATTGGTTGAGTGAGTTGTATCTATATTGTATTTACTTTTCCATTTGAGTTGGTAGTGGATTTGTTTCCATCCAACTATCATCTTTAGATACTTCTTATTGAGATCTAGTTTCATAGATACTGGTTATTTCTTTCTATATGATTTTCATGGATGAGATTTAGATTATAACCTGTGACTTGTATTACATTTTATACCACTTGTGGATTTTATATTCATATTACAGCGTACGTATGGATTTGGTTTCCATATATTGGAGTTGCCATATCCATGCGGCTGGCATGCTTACGTGTCCTAGTCCTATGTATTATTGGGACTGGGGCGTGACATGTTTTTGTGGTGGCCCATGCAGGTCGAGAGCATATTGTCTCGGTTACGTTACCGTACCGAACAAGCCTGCACCTAGGACTAGAGTATAGGATCTCATCCACATTGACTATGATTCATCTTCCTCCTATCTGTTCTATTCGAACAATTGCATCATGTTTGATTCATGTGCTTCCCTAATAGTTCCTTAAGTATAGCCTTCTCCTAGAATATAGAAGTTCCTATTGTTAGAAGATAAGTAGAGTAATCTTCCTATTCAGAGTACAACTAGAGTGTTGACACATCACTGAGTAGAATACTTAAGGAACCATAGCACCCTTACCCGTAGATGAATTGACCATTACCCCCTTGATGTATTATGAAGACTTAAGCGTAGTATAGACGCTACTAGAGTAGTTAGAAGTTTACCATAATGGTTGAACCTAGTATTGAGGAACCAATAGAAAACCAAAATTTAGTATTATGACTGAACCCAACTCTCATAGTTAGATAATATTGGAACTATAAACTTAGATCACTGTCTTATTATTAGACAGCACCCTAGGAAGCCTAGAGGAATGTAATCAACACTTCTCCCTTGATCATACCCCGAACATAGCAACTAACACCCCACTCCCCTTAGAGAACTATGATGCTATCTAGGGCCCTCTATCTTTATTTTATATATTCTTTCCCTGCGACCATAGCGCTCGCTATTGTGCGACGGCTAATTACGTTTCTTCTCTTCATCTTTCAACTCGTGCCTTCTGACACTTCTGATTATAGACCAAGTAATTTTATTCTTTGTTAAGGGCTCCTAGTTTGCTAGGATTATAGTTGTAGCCTTGAATGTAAAAAAATTTATGCTTGGTAGTTAGAACTTGATAAGTTTAAGTTGTTTTGTAGATTGTGACCGATGATTAACCCTTAGTTTTTAAACCGTGTAATTTTTACCCTCACTTCGATACGAGTTAGATCCCTTCCCCTTAACGGCTAGTAACTCTTCTATCCCTACGATTGACACATGTCCTATGAGCACTTGATCCTTACCTATATAATGCAATAGGAGACCCTAATAAGAGTTTATGTTCTATGTACATGTGCAAGATTATTTTGTAGGATCCTCTTAAGATAATCACAGTATTAGTTAATTCTCTTAAGTTGGGCAGTATACCTCACCACCTAGTATCATACAGTCCTCTTAAAACCCATTGGTGAAGTATAACCAAATGACACCGACCTTAGACTTGCATAAGAAGATAACATTAATTGTATGCTAGCAGTAGACGACAGTATTAATTCAGACGGTAGAATTTAGAGGTTCATGCCCTATTCTGTCGACTAGCGACTTAGACAAGGAGGTTGTATGATAACTGTAGAGATTGTAGGGTCTTTTGTTATTGTTGCTTATGTTGTTTTGTTTTTGCAACTTGAATTATTTTGTAACATCTCTCATCATAATCCAGCGTATCTATAATCTCTGTACTACCTTGACTTATGCTGCTATTATAGCCTAGTTTTGCAGGCTTATCCTTTATCGAGCCTGTTCATGACATGTATTATTGGAGTACTATACTAATACATTTTAGAATCAGTGTATTACGGTCTGATCAACCTTAGTATGCTTGGTTCGCCCTTCGCATAACTACTTTACGTGGATTGAGATATGTAGGGATTAGTAGACGAATATACTTGCCCTAGACATGTCAGAGCATATCATATCAAGTACATAACTGTACTAATACGAGCATGCGAATACGGATTTACCAAATAGGATTTCAGTCCACAACTGCCTTGACAATTCCCACTTGGATTCCTTGAAACGCCTTGATCCCCATACTTGCATTCTATTACTTCTCCCTTGAACCCTTATTTATTGATCTACGTCTTTCCTTATTTCGAAAAGACGAAACATCTTGCTTGGTATAAGTTTGATATATAGATAGTACTAGGTATCCCCCATAGGTCAATCACATTATTTGGTGACTACTTTTTTTAAGTGATTAAGGGCATATCATGGAGGATATAATTGGTGTTAAAAGACTTTGAGGATTAAATAACATGATCAAATAAATTGGGACATAGCCTTCTTAGAGGTATAGCCTTAGATGATAGATGGGTAAATTCTAAGTTGGGTAGAAACTACCATGTTAACTTAAGGAGGATTCTTTAGACTGTAATCAAGTGAGGTTAGATAGAGAAACCCTACCCTAGTTTAATTTCGAGGACGAAATTGTTTTAAGTTGGGTAGATTGTAAACCCCCTCACCCAAAAATTAGGGCTACTTGGTTTAGATAGAGAAATTAGGGCTAGTATAAACCAATTTGAATTAGAACACGGCATTTAATTTAATTACGGAATAATTATGACACGTAGCGCACCTTACCGTTGCTCGATAATTGGAGCACCTCACTAGCCGTTGCCTATCTACGAATTTCACAACATTGACCTAGACGTGCCCGCCTACTTTCCTGGCCCTTGTGCAACTTATAACATTGCCCTCTGATACTATATTTTAGCCGCACAACAAACGTCGCAGACGTTATTTATTAATTATAAATAAATTCCCAATTTTGTACCCTTGTGCGTTCCAACTGAAATTGGGGACACAATCTGGACCGTCTTGTGCAAACCGAATTTTATTAATATTCTACACTGTCCCCTCTACGCCCCTGACAATTATGGCCGCCTGATTTAATCCCATGTACTCCTAATTAATTCTAGAATATCGTGCGCGGTTCAACTTAATTAATTAAATCTGATTTCCGCCTTTGTGCAATTTTCCAATTGTTGGGGGGGCTTTATGCAAAAATGCACTGAGGAGTCCCCACCATTGGACAATTCACAAAGGAATCGATTTTTCCCTTCACGTGGATTTTCTCATAATTTTCTGGAATTTCAAACGCGCAACATCGCCCTCCTATTTTAATCCAACCCTTGAAATTAAATAATTGTAATTTAATAGCCAACATCTTCATGTGAGCCCAAGTCCACTCCCAAGATATAGAGCCCAAGACCCAACCAAAGAGGGGTTGACCAGTCAAAGCTAATTTAGGTCAAACATTCAACCCTCTCTCACATATGTATAAATAGAACTTTTCTTCCCTTTTTCCTCATTTTCTAAAAATCTCTCTAATCCTAAACTACCCTAGCCGACTCCCTGTGCAACCTCTTCCTCCTTCCCGCAGCTGACTCCGGCCACCCTGACCTCGTCGGAGTCGTTCCCCTCCATCTGTGCACCGTCTCCACCTGCCGGATCACCTCCTCTTCTCCTCCTCCTCCGCCGGCTGCACACCACGAACGCCCGATCCCGACCTCGACATGCTGCTGAACTCCTCCCGCAGCACCGCTGCACTCGCCTCCTTCGTCCCCTCGCCTCCCCTCGACCCGTGGCCGACCACAGCATGACCCGGCCAGACCTTCCCTCGCCGGAGTCATCGGCTCCGGTCGTTCCCGAGCGCCTGGAGCTCGATTTCCGCCGGTGGCCGCCTGATCGACGGAGATGCCGACTGCACACCCGAGCCGCCGTGCGCGACCTCCTCCTCCCAGCATCTCGAGCCGTCCCCACCTCTCATACTACCTCTTCCTTCCATTGCCGGAGCCGAGACTCCGTCGACCCCGACTTTCCTTCATCCCCGCCGGACATCCAGGAGCTGCTCCCCTCAAGCCGAGCCGCCCCAACTCGACGAGCAGCCACCCTCTGCTCTTCCTCCTCCCCGAGCGTCGAACTGCCACCATTCCCTGTCCTTCCTCCCGACTTCCTATCCTTCGTCCTCCTCCTCCTCGACAAAATCATCACAGCAGCCTCCCCTCTCCTCGCTGACCTCCTCGTTTCTCCTTCGCTGGCCGGACTCTGCAACAGCCACCACCCTATCATCATCATCACTTTCTCACCACCATCATCCCTAACAATCATCACCATTAGTATCATCATCCACTCATCATCATCCTCGTCGACGTTGTCGCCAATAACGTCGCCATCCCCTCTTCGTCATTCCATCATCGGCATCGTACCATCGTCATCTCACCATCAATCCACTATCAATATAAACACATCCCCATTAACATCACCACCCTGCATCATCATCACCCATATCATCCTAGTCTCCATCCTCGTCATCGTCCTTGTCAAACACCATCGTCCTCATCATCATCATCAGCACCACCAACATCATACTCGTCTCAATTCATCATCACCACTCCATCACCCTCACCGTCATCCCAATCATCATCTACGTCATCAACCCAGTCATCACTGTCATCCTCGTCATCTTCATTACCATCATCATCATCGCAACATCATTGCCCTCGTCATCATCATCAGCATCTCTTCGTCGTCGTCCAGCCGATTTCGTGTACGTACTCTGAGGTACGAACCTGTCCATCTTCCTCTTTTATATGTGCTTGTGTGTATGCCAGTAGGATATTAGTATTGCTTATTGGCTGTTAGTTGACATCATGCCCTGAGTCGGTGAACCCAGATGCGTGTACGTATATGCACGTGTACGCGTATATTAATCATTGATATACATATATTTATATAGATATTTAATACACATATTCAATTGGTATGTATATTTGGGTGTTATATATATAATATATAAATATATGGTATGTACATAAATTATAAGTAATTAAATACTATGCTAATTTATAAATTAGGACTAAATATTCAGACTGTACGACCCTAGGACGCCGTGGACTGTCCCGTACTCACCTTGACCATGTTGACCTTAAACACTTGGGAATTGTCCGCCTTGCGTACATTAACGTACTGGCGTAGACACCGTCAGTTGACTGTCCGATTTCGTACAATACTTGAAGATATGATCCCACGTAATTTAACGCATAATTTACCGTGTTAGATGACTAGTGATACCCCTAGTATACCCCCTGAGTCCAGTATAAATATTGTTGTGTGTGCACTAGTGTAATGACTAATAATTTTATTGTATTATATTATGTGTGCATAGGATATTGGATTTGTTCTCCGCGATTTCTGGAGCAGGTTATTGGTACATTGCAGCTTCCTTGCCAGGCAAGTATACCTTGCCATTGTACTATCATTTATATTCCATATGTTGAATGCATCTTTATTTTCTGTCTTTAGTTCATATATTTTAATTGTTATATAAAATGCGCGCGACGGTGACGTCGCGATATGTTTTTATTTATGTATTGCATTGACTTTGTTCATGAGACTACCCCATTATCATGTAGCACCATTAGGTTCATTGGCCGTGACACAGTGGTTACACGAGTGTGAGTCTCATATAGATCACGGGCTGCGTGACAGGTCTGGCCTCCTGTACGTGTGGGCCGTGCGTTAGGAATAACTGCTGTTAGAAACTTTGCATGCTAGTAGACTTGGCAGTTATTAGAGGTTTATCGTGTCATGGACATGACATGCTTAGAGCATGGGGTGGGGAGAACAACAAGTACCGCATTTGAGCTCCTTTACACTTTTTCTGTGAAGCCCGGATTCTCCGCTGGAGAAACGGGTGATGATGACCCTTATATATACATTGGCGGGCCTCCGCCGTTCAAAAGACGACGTGCCTTTGGGCCCCTGGCTCTTCAAAAGAGAACCATGCCAAATCCCAATTTTCAGCCAGATAGCTCACTTGTGGGGAAAGTTGTTCTTAACTGCATTCACTTAGACGGTTAGGCGACCATTGGATATTTATTTCAGTACTCTATTGGCATGTGTTTAAGTATACTTGTTATGTCCCTCTGAGGACCTGGTCCGCTGCCAGGTGTACCTGTTCTTGAGTGTTTGCAGGAGCACAGATTTGGAAGGATATAGATGCTTCGTGGATGTCTTCTCTTCGAGCCGTGATTGGTAGCTGGTACTTATTGGTTGAGTGAGTTGTATCTATATTGTATTTACTTTTCCATTTGAGTTGGTAGTGGATTTGTTTCCATCCAACTATCATCTTTAGATACTTCTTATTGAGATCTAGTTTCATAGATACTGGTTATTTCTTTCTATATGATTTTCATGGATGAGATTTAGATTATAACCTGTGACTTGTATTACATTTTATACCACTTGTGGATTTTATATTCATATTACAGCGTACGTATGAATTTGGTTTCCATATATTGGAGTTGCCATATCCATGCGGCTGGCATGCTTACGTGTCCTAGTCCTATGTATTATTGGGACTGGGGCGTGACAGCTTCGAACTCGGCGGTGGCGGTGCTTGGTTCCAGCGGCGGTCTCGACGCGGTGAGGCGGCGTCGACTGGCTCGAGGAGGGCTCGACGTGGTGGCGGTCTGTTCGAGGGCAGCGGCGCTTGGATCGAGGGGACAGGCACTTGGATCGAGGGGGCGGCTTGCTGGACTCGGCGGCGGCCTGCTCGACTCGGTGGCGGCCTGCTGGACTCGGCGGCCAAATCTAGGGTTAGGGTTTCTCTGGGGATGTGTCGGGGGGTCGTGTCCGGGTCTGCCGGACACAGGGTGATGCTGTGTACAGTGGTGGATGTCCGGGGCTGGACACAGGAATCTGATGTACTGTGGGCGTGTCCGAGTGTTGGACACGGGAAATCTGGTTGTAAAGTTATTACCGGACACAAGAAATAAATGGATACGATGGGACACCCGGGGTCGGACCCGAGGCCATCACGGCTGACACGGTGATGCTGGACACACGGACACGAGCACACAAAAATGGTGGTGGCTTTGGCTTGTGGGAAATTGTGGGGGCTAGCTAATAATCTGGAGATTAGGGTTTCTTGGGAATTGTGAGAATGAGAACTTAAATAGGGAGAGATGGTGTGGGATAAAGGGTTGCGGGTTGGCCCAATAATGAATGGCCCAGAATTAATTAAACGGGTTTCTCACGTGGGGAAAAATGAGGGTGTGAAGGCTAGTTGAATGGGAAATGGCAACTTGAAAAAATTTAAAAAGAAAAGATTATAATTTCAGAAAATATTTTAGGAAAGCTATGTAATTTATTTATTTACTATTCCATTAAATATAAAATTATTTTGAAGAAACAACTAGTCATTTAATTAATTTTATCCAATAAATAATTTTATGATTTCAAGCCAATAAATATTTGAAACTAGAGGAATATATATATTATTATTTATTTATTTATTTTTTTGTAATACATCGTCATTTAGGAAAAATGATTTTTATAAAAGATTTTTAAATTACCTTCTACAATCAAACAGCGTTCAAAATCAAATAATGATTTCAAGGAGAAATATTTTATAAAACTTGATAATTTAAAATAAATTAAAAATCTAATTATTTTGGAAATTGGAAATCGGAGGTTACAACTGCTCTCTCCAATACACTCTAGATGGACACCCAAGTCAGTCTGCGGTGCCATCTCCATCATGCTCAAATCAACAGATCCTGACACATGTATATCATCTATTAATATACATATTCATATTTCTCATCTACCATAAAATTAATTCCCAAAATAATCGTCAAGGTTTAACTTCTCGATCAACTTAAAATAAATGTATATACCTCCTCAAAGTCAGATACTCAACATCGAAACAAAATTTAATCACTTCTAAAATCTTTGTAGCCTTGAATCCATGTTTGAAATCCTCAAAAATTTAATGACATAATCTCAACTCCTCTATTATTCTAAAAATAAAATCTCATTTCCACCTTTTAATTTATAACTCCACACTGTACATATCAGTGCTCACGGTCTCTGATACTCAAGGTGCACTCAATGCATCTAGTGTCTATAATTGTGTACTAAAATTGTACTGCCTGAATCACTTGTACTATTACCTCCAATGATCAAAGTTATCATCAACTGTGTTTTCTTTCATGATTTCAATTTATGTCAACTGGTATATCATCTAATTATTATCACACTGAGTGCTTACTGTTATTAACATTATTCTCGACTAATCCTCGATATAGAATCATTAGCACTCTTAGTATTATATTACTAGCTTCATTAATGGGTCATCTCATCAAGCTCATTATAACTCATGATTACATGCACTTTCTATAATGCCCATGCTTTACTTCAATCTCAAGGGCAGGCATATGGTTCTATATCTCGATTGATGTATAAACATATCTCTTAGTCCTTTTACAGCCTGTTAAACTAATTTGTGATACACTTCACAACTTTCATTACTAATCCTGATATTTCTCTACTTATGACATCTCATTAAACCCTTTATGCATATACATTTCTTTACCTTTAATATTTCCGATATCAATCATCAAATTGAATATCATGCTCCATAAATCCTTAACACAATTCCTGGATACTTAATCGTTTACATAGATCACTCAATTACATAATCATGATTATCCAGGACGGGTAATTGGCTCTGATACTAACTCTGAGAACTATCACTGATACTCTATACTCTCCTTAACTCTCAGTCTCTAATGACACTTCTCCTAGAACCATTGTTACAAGGTACTATGATAAGGGCTAACTCTAGATTAAATCCTACTGCTCACATGTCCAACTAGGAAATACTTACAAACTCACAAGTCACACTCAGTCAACTAATACAAGACACAACCAAAATTACAAGTCACTAATTATCATACTAACAAGGAATCCTCAAAGAAAATAAGCTCAAAAAGGAACTGGATCAAGGACGGAAGGTATCTTTACTGCTAGTAAAGAAAAGAAACGATGGAACAAAGTCCTGGAATAACATAAATAGGTAAGTCTTGAGATGATACTTTAAGAACCAATTTAAGATACAACCTGATAATCATACACGTCTGTCAGAAATCATGACACACAGAATCCTCGCCACGCCAGTAAGCGTAGATGCGATAAACGACAGGTTCCGTAACTAAGGTATGCAACTCTATAATCATGTCATCTAGAATCCTCGCCACGCCAACCGGTATGGCTGCGAGAGACTCTAAGTTTCATGACTATAGTATGTACATCCAAGTCAGGTTCCTACGTTCTCGTCACCACAGCTAATATGGCTACGATAAACTCTAGGGTCTATAACCAAAGTAGACGTTTTACCTTTCTCACTGTCCTCATCAACATATGTCATCAGATGATACCGTAAATTTTAGCCCGTAAAATTCATCTCGATATAAAATCAACTCAACAATGATACCAAGAATTTAATTTTAACAACTGGTCAACAAGAATCAAACTCGACAATGATTCCAAGATTTTAATTTAATAACTGTTCAATAAGGATCAAGTTCAATAACAACAAGCGAGAGCAGACGGGAACAGGGGGAAGGATTTAAATTGGAAAATTTATAATGAGATTCTCAAGGGTCGTCCCAGTAATCTCTCAAATAATTTGTGATTGAGTATCCTCTCTCATCCTAGTATCCTATGTCCTATGTTCTATAGCAGGTACGTAGTAGTACAACTATGACGTCGCACTACTACGACATCGCACAACTAGCGAAGTCTGACCTGCATGGGCCACCACTAAAAACGTGTCATGACCCGCACCCGATATAGGGGTACGAGAGCGTGGGTACGTCCAGCCTACGCCGCAGCATCGACGGTAGAACGCTGTCTAGGTCAAGTACTATCTATAAAATCTCACGCTAGTATCCAACTCCATAAGGAGACTCGGATAACACTATAAAAATATTAACAACATACTCAATCACAACTACAGCACGATAAGAATTTGAAGAAACAAAAGAATACAACACAAGACTAATGACAAAATAATCATACCTGCAATCATTAACTTCCAATCTCCAAGTGTGTCAGAAACCAGTCTACTAAGGTCACAGTCTGGAAAAATATTTTCCAGTCAGGAAGGAGCAAAGTACATCTCTAAATAGCAGTTCTATATTAATGATATAAACTATGTAGCAGTTCTAGAGGGAAATATACCAGATGTATGTATAGGTACGAGAAATGTACAATAAAAGAAATACTGGAAATACTGCAAGTAAATGCAGGAAAAGAAATAATATGTCAACGAGCAAGAATCCTATGACTAAGTGTGTGAGTACTAGCTTTAACATGTGATCGGCTTGGGAACTTGATCAGGCTGGTTACATGTGATTAGCTATGATTCACGAAGGTCAGGCTAACCGTTGGTTAGCTATGATGCATGTAGAGGTCAGGCTAATCACACGTAACAGCTATGAAGCATGGAGATGGTCAGGCCGCACCCGACGTGAGATGTGGGGTGAGCTATGATGCATAGAAAGTTGGGTATGATCACATATCTACACTAAAATACTCCCCAAACCCCCGACTGGTATAGTAGATCCAATCATGGTACGCTATGGCACGGGATTCCCTAGGGAGGTAGCAAATCTCCCCGGGTCTCAGTGTCTGTACATGCACAAGATATCAAGGAAACAAGTCTTGTACAAGCTACACCATGAATAAGGAATAACATCTCATGACGAGATCCGTGTATACCAATCCGTGTAACCAACGTGTCAAGAACATGGATATTTATACTAGATACAGTGAACATAGGAGATATCATAAATTAGAAACTAATCAGATAATGTACTCGCCTCTGATCCGGAGAAAAGGGGTAACTCGGTGTCCGAGCTGGTATCACACACACCTAGATATTAATGACATGTCAATAAGGGTATAATAATGTGATAATAAGCTAAAATGCATCAAATATGAGGTTCTAGACCATTTCTAGGTCATTCTAGCTAAACTTAGTCAAACTGAGTAAATCTTGGTCAATTTAAGTCAAACTAGGTCATTCTAGGTAATTCTAGGTCAAATACTAGTTAGTTAGTCTATATTGGTCACTAACTAGCTAACACTAGTCAAAACTAGCCAAACAAGCTAATAATACTATTATATCTATATACTAGATAATAGGATACTCTATGTATTCATATACACTATGACTTATACTATTCTCTTCTTACTTTAACATATGGGTCATTACCTATTACTTAGCTTACAGTACTTATCTTACCTTAGCTATAAGTACCTTATACCTAACTGATACTCTAGCCCCTTGCATTCAATGATACCTTGACATCCACTTTTGATTTAATATCCTCACTCCAGACTAGGATGCCACCCATACTTCCCTTCTTCCAACTAATACTCATGCCTCGAACCCCCAGTATGGATGCATCTAGTTGCAGTTACTTGTAGACTCCCTCACATACTGCTAACAGGCTCCCCCAATATCAATCTCCAACTGAACATATTGCACAAGCAACTGCTTGCTGCACTATTCAGTTTAGATTTCCCCCACTCTCTAAGCACACACACTACACTAACAGATGTCAATCTCATCACACAGTGAAAACACTCACACACACTTAAGTGAATAGAATACAATCACTGATATCACTTGTCACTGATACACACTGATACATTCTAAGCCTACTGACACTAACACTCTACTAAGTTATTAACCAACCCTCACACACAAGAACACACACAGGTAATAACCAATACACACAAGTACTCACACACTAGGAAATACACAGTTAACTACACCTAACTGATACACTTGATACTGGGAATTTCATTCATACTCACTGCACACAGGTATCATCTACACACTGTACACACTGAGTACTAACCACCTCACTGAAACATTCTCAGGATTACACACAGAATTCCCACAGTTCAACACACTGAAAACCCCCATATACTATCCTACTCTCATACTTAACTGGGAACTCACTCTCAGAATTCACTCACTACACCACCCCAATACACTGCATACACACACAGCAACTAACACACAGGCAGGTTCACTGACTAACTGATACATATACCTACTCACAGAAATTACTGAGATGAGAATTTCTCACACACACATAGTGACACAGCACAGCCATGCCCCCAACTAACTGATACACCCACACAGGCATGCACAGTTTGCTGGTACTCAGACCTACACATTACAGATACACACAGAACCTAAACAACTACACAATACCACCCAACACATAAGTGAACTGACACACTAGAAAACTCTTAGTGAACCCGATACTCTCTCTCTATGCAGTTACCACTGCACAAAAATCCTGATACTTCCTAGATTAAACTCAAATTTTCACTGAGAAACTCAACTCACAAACCCATCACTCATGAACCCAAGTACTCAGTTCACAAATTCAATGATACATAACACTGAACTCGACTGCTCACAGTACATACACTGGGAAGCTCTGATGCCTAAACTAAATTTACAGATGCACATCAAAATCCTCCATCCATTCACTACCATACACACAGACCTACTTCTCAGTTCACCCTAAAATACTGAGATAATTGATACACTATGAACCCAAATACTGATACTCGACCAAACCCTAACAACTGACACAAAACCAAATGCCACAACTTACACGAGCCCACAGTGTCAATACTGCACAGACCCGACTCAACCCCCTGCTCTCACTGCTGCTACACATAGGAACTGAAGAACCCGACTCTGCACAGTGAAACCCCAAATCCTGATTTCTACATCAAAAATTTCAGAAATACCCAAATCAACCCTAAATCGATATCTAGACTACATGTAGGAGAGGTAATCATGTCTACTAGCAAACCCCTAGGGTTAGGGTTCACGAAATTGGGGAAAATCAAACGTAGGTCACCAAACCCTAGATCTCCAAGGTCTCTATGTAGAAACCCCAAAATCGAAATCTAAACCAATTTGGTGGGCTTCTAATGGCCAACAACAAAGAAAAACAGAATTAAAATGGATTAAATTCGGGTTTTTACCTATTGGGAGATGGTTTCCCAATAGAGGTCCTCTTTCTCCAAGTCTTCTTGGTCCAAGCTCCCTGATTCCCTTTGATGGAGGTGGAAATGGACTTCTAGGGTTTGAAATATGAAATTCTATGGGAGGGAAATGGTTTTTTTTTCTCTAATGGAGGCTAGGGTTAGGTTTTCTTCATGAAGAAAAGGTTGAGGGAGGCTCCTCTTCAATATATAGGCTAGGGTTAGGTTTTCAAATGTGAGGGTTTAGCTAATCCTCCATGTAAGTCATGAAGAGATTAATTAACTAGGGTTTTGTCACCTCTAGGGTTTCAAATCTAAACTATCATAAAAATTTTAGGGTTTCACCAAAACCTAGGATGCCAACTAGGGTTTGATCACTAGGGTTGAATCTATTAGAATTTAGGGTTAACCTAAACCTAATTATTTAAATAAAACTCATCATACTAAAATATTTACATAACTTTAAAAACAGGGGAAAATACACTAATGCCCTAAACTGGAATGTGGTAGTGACAACTGACATGCATTTAATGTACGTCACTTCGATACTTGTTCCATGGAGTGGTCTTTTCTTTGATGCTATGCGACACCGACCCCTATGTGGCACCTGACTCATGCGGCCAGCTCGTCCATCGGCCAGTTGTTCATCTGCTTGATCAGTGCATGTGTTCTGTCCCATGCGATAATCCATGCGTTCATTTTTCAAGAGCACATGTGATCCTATGTGACCCTAGTGACCCATGTGCATATTTTGTTGCTTCATATAGTCAATATTTTATGGAATATTTTCTTTGAGTATACGTTGGATGTGTTAACCCAAGTACTTGCAAGTAATGTGAATCTAAGTGTAAGGGATTTATTAACTTGAATTGACCTTGAGCTAGATATGACTATGTGCTAGAACTGACTATGTGCATAGCATAATTATGTGATGGACTAAACTATATATTGACTCAATTGAGCTAGAGTGATATTGACCTAGTACCTGCTAAGTGGACTCAGATTTGTAGATTAACTTACCCTTTTTGTCGGACAGAGTGAGGGGCGTAGTTCTACTCGGGAGACGGTCTGCAATCTCGGTCCTTGATTAGCTTAAGAATTATGGATCTTTTCCAGAGTGGTTCACATTTTTCCCTTGCTCGCATTTATTGGCATTCTATTATCAATTTCAGGTATTTCATGTTATATACTATGTGTTAAGCCATGACTGGATGTAGCTGACCCCACCAACATGATATGTTGTGAATAGATGATTCCAATGGACTGATTAATAATTTATGTAAATGACTCGATTCATATGTTACACGAGATTGGAAGTTTTATTCAACTGACTGTGTGTACATACCCTGACCAATATGATTCAATATAATGAGAAGACTTCATGTGACTGATTAATAAGCCTGATATCCTGACTCAACCACTTGTATCCGTGCTGATACATTTACTACTTGCTATGCGTTCCTACATGCTATGTGTTACAGTGTACTGAGGTGAGAGATATCGTGCTACATGCTATATGTTGCATGTTTAACTATTCTACGTGATATGTGATATCATATATGACTACTCCAGTACGGCCCTTGCAGTGGATCAGTAATCATAGCGTGGTTAGGTTGCTTGCTTAATTTGTTACATTACGCTTGGAGGAGTCTACATTTGGCTGTCACGACCAGCACCCGGGGTAAGGGTACTAGTCGGAAACAACGCCCAGCCTACGCCGCAGAATCGGCAGTAGAACGCTGTCTAGAAAGTCTATCTAATATAATGAACCACCAAAATATAGTGTACTCAATCACAGAACTAAGATAGAATGAACACGGATCAGATAAGAATAGAATAGTCATCAACTCATGAGTTTAAAATAATACATCAATGAGTCTGAAGAGTAACAAAAATAAGCTGGAGACAAATCCAGTACAAAAGAATACTATCATACTACAAGCTACACTCCAGGGTCAACTGTCTCAGTTGGGATAAGTCCCTCTTGAGCCAGGGTCTCCGAATCTAAACCCACAACATCCTGGGGTCCATAATAGGTAGGGTAATCCTCAGTGTCATCTGGAAAAATATATCCAGTCAGGAAAGGAGCAGAGTATATCTCTAACAGCAGTTCTAATCCATGATAAAAACTATGTAATAGTAAATAGCTGTGGATAAACAAGATGCACAAAATAGATACAAGAGATATATAGACAATAAGGAAATACTGGAAAGAAATACAATAATGAACAATATGCCAATGAAACAATAATACTAATGACTAAGTGTGTGAGTACTAGCTTAACATGTGATTGGCTTGGGCAAGATACAATGCGGCCTGGCTAATCATACATGCGGTGCATGATCAACACTATTCGCTTACCAATACTTTATTCAATAGGGATTTGATCACATATCTATACTAATACTCCCCACGCCCAACTGGTATAATAGATCCAACCACGGTATGCTATGGCACTAGATTCCCCAAGAAGATAGCTAGTCTCCCCGAGAATCGGTGTCTGTACATGTACAAGATAACCAATGAAACAATACTTGCACCATATACACCATATACCAAAGAATATCATCTCATGACGAGATCCGGATATACCAATCCGTGTAACCATAGTGTCGAGAGAAACATGTAAATCTACACTAGATACAACGAACATAGAGGATATCATAAATGAGAAACTATCAGAGAATGTACTCGCCTGAAATCCAAAGAACAGTCTCACAGATGTCTGACTCGGTGCCTCGAAGACCTAGATATGGAATACCACATTAAAACAAGGTCCCGGAAAGAGAACAAGTCAAACTAGTCAACTCCTAGGTCAATAAATAAATTCTAAGTCAAAAGTCAACTATGGTCAACTCTAAAGTCAACTAAAGTCAAACATGGTCAAACCAAGGTCAACCTCACAAGAAATCTATATAAATAATATAGAAATAAAATACAACAATTTAGGAATAAAAATTAGATCCCAAATCATACTCACACAAAGTATACTACTAATACAAATAATATATACCCTAAAATAATATATATACAAACCAATATGTATACAAATAAAATAATATATTATTACAAATATTATACCTCACAAAACACATATATATACACATATATATATATATACAATAATAATATATAAAATATAATTTAAAACTGCCAAAGCGTCACTGAAAACAGGGAGTTAAAAATATAATTTAATTAAAACAGCTTATAGTGACAGTCTCAACTGTCACAGAAAATGTCGCAAAATCCACTGTGTAATAAAACCCACTGCTGCATTTGTGACAGTTAATAAATAATTATATACTTATATATATATGCACATATAAACTTATAATTAAATACCAATAGTTACAACACATGCACATATTAATGTTCATATTTTACATGGCTAGAAGCACACCTAAAATATATACATTAATATACAAATAATTACATAATAATTATAAATAATATAATTACACAATTAAACACATAAATATATTTTATAAAATATTTATGTATAATTTATACTATTAACATAAGTACATATATAATTACATGCAAGAAAGCTACATATTATATTTGTACATCATATTAGCACACACAAAAATATATAGATATATGCTACAATAATTACTATAATAAATACACAAAATAAATATATAATATCTATATATATTTACTAATTATAATTGAAGAATTTAAACCATACATAATTAGATCTATTCAAAAATCCACACAATTGGAGAGTATCACACCGTATCCCACTAGATCTAGGATACGCATGTGACACGAGTCCAACACACAACCAATTGCACCCCGAAGGATACAAACAAATCACAAATAATATTTATGAATAAATCAAAGTGTCAAAAGTAGATCTATGTGTCCGTGTCAAAATACGACATGTTCAAAGTCCCGTGTCGGAGGAAAAACCCCCAGAAGGACACGTATCACCAAATAGTTGGGATACGAACCACATGTACCCAAATATGGACACGACACAAGCCCCAAACACATAAGCACATGCCCAATTGATCTATAGGATCAATTGACACACACAACAAAATGTAAATTCAGAATTCCAACAAAATTGACACAAAAAGCACCATAACTTTCTCCATGGGTCTCCTATGAACACAAAACAAAGTCCTATGGGTAGTACATACATATGGGTTGATTTTACATGATTAAATCTCAGATTTAGAAGCTATTTAAATGGGAAAATCTGAATTATACCTATTGGGAGATGGATTCCCAATGAAACCTCTAATTTAGAAGAACTTGCTTCCAAATTGTAGATCCTTGCTCCTCTTTGTAGATCCTTGCTTCCTTCTTCTAGATCCTTGCTTCCTCCTTCTCTAATGGTGAATTGGGAAGAATTTTAATGAATTTGGTAGGAAATTGGAATGGAAATGGAGGGAATTTGGGAGTGGGAAATTCTAGATCTAGATTTGGAAATGAGAATGAGAGGAGAGAGAAATTTCCCCCCTCTAATATAGGCCGGCCATGCCCCCTTCCCCAAGCAATTGTAAAATGTCCAATGTACCCCTTGGGGCCTCTCATGAAGAAATAATTAAGGAAGGAAGCTTCTAGTCTAATTACTTAATTAATTTAATCCATCTCCTTAACTATGGGCTTTCTAAATGGGCCAAATTTAACTATTTAATTCATGTTGGTCCATGGGTCCAAACTACACTAGTTGGGTCCACTAAAATAAGTCCAAAATAATTAAATAACATCCAACAATAATTAAATAATACAACAAAAATTATTTACCATGCACAATATTTATTTAAATAGGAAATTACTAAAATATCCTTTTTCCTAAAATGTGGTAGTGACAAGTCTACCCTCCTTAAAATAATTTCGTCCTCGAAATTTAAAGATGAAAACTACCCTCAGAAAATCACAGAACAGAACTAAAGAATCACAATTAACTAATGAACATAACATAACAATGAACAGAACATAGCTAGAGAATAACATACCTCAAGGTACAAACAAATATGGATAACGCTCTCGCATGTCATCCTCTCTCTTCCAGGTAGACTCCCCCGGAGAGTGATGCCTCCATGCGACGCATACCAAAGGAATAGTTTGGTTCCTCAGCACCTTCTCTCTCCGATCCAGAATCTCAACTGGCTGCTCTGGATAGCTAAGAGTAGGGCCCACCTCTATCTCCGAGTGATCCAATACATGACAAGGATCTGCCACGTATCGTCTCAACTGCGACACATGAAATACGTTGTGCACTCCCTCCAATGCAGGTGGCAAGTCTAGTCTATAAGCAACTGCACCGACCCTCTCTAGAATAGTGAAAGGTCCGATGAATCGCGGACTAAGCTTTCCGCCTCCACCGAAGCGAATCGTGCCTCGTGTCGGAAAAATCCTCAGAAACACCAAACCACCCACCTAGAACAAAACACCATCTTAAGAACTTAATCTATAACAAACAAGAACAAGCACAAACAAAATCTAAACTATACCTCAAACTCCAAAGGTCTCCGATGGCTATCGGCCCAATGTCGTTGTCTGTCCTGCGCCACTCGAAGTCTGTCTCTAATCAACTGAACCTTCTCTGCTGCATCCACAACTATCTATGGCCCAAGCAAAACTCTCTCTCCAACATCGTCCCAAGACAAAGGAGTACGACACCTCCGACCATATAGAGCTTCAAAAGGTGACATCTCTATACTGGCCTGGTAACTGTTGTTGTAAGCAAACTCTACCAAATGGAGATGGTCCTCCCAAGAACCCCCGAAATCTAGTACACATGTGCGCAACATATCCTCGAGAGTCTGGATAGTCCTCTCTGACTGCCCATCTGTCTGGGGATGATATGCAGTACTGAACTTGAGCTGAGTGCCCAAACTCTCCTGCAAACTCCTCCAGAAATGAGAAATAAAACGACTATCTCGATCTGAGACTATGCTGACGGAAACTCCATGTATCCTAACAATCTGCCTCACATACATCTCTGCCAGCTTCTCCGTAGACAAACCGACTTTGAAAGGCAAAAAGTGGGCCGACTTGGTCAATCTATCAATAATGACCCAAATCGCGTCTTTTCCTCCTGGAGATCGTGGAAGTCCGGACACAAAATCCATAGTAATGTGTTCCCACTTCCACTCTGGAATGGGTAATGGCTGAAGTAAACCTCCTGGCCTCTGCCTCTCGGCTTTCACCTGCTGGCACACTAAGCATCTGGATACAAACTGTGCCACTTCCCTCTTCATGCCATACCACCACACACTCTCTCGCATATTCCGATACATCTTGTTATCACCTGGATGTATGGAATACTGAGAGCGATGCGCTTCCTGCAACACCTCCTCGCGCAACTCCCCACTAGGCACACACAATCTAACTCCATGCCTCAAAGATCTATCCTCTGCAATAGTGAAATCATCCTCCAATCCTGCTCTCACCTGAGCTCTGATACTCCTCAAAGATACATCATCATACTGTGCTGCCTTGATCCTGTCCATCAAATATGAGTGTATCTGCAATCCCCATATCTGCATAGCACACCCAGGAACAATCACCTCAATGCCCAAGCTCTCCAAGTCCTCCAACAGATATCGATCCTGCGTCAAGAACATAGCTACCAGATACCTGCTCAAAGCATCGGCAACTACATTGGCTTTCCCAGGATGATATTGCAAAGAGATATCAAAATCCTTTATCAATTCCAACCACCGATGCTGCCTCATGTTCAACTCCTTCTGCGTGAAAATGTACTTCAAGCTTTGTGGTCTGTGAAGATCTCCACACGCTCTCCGTACAAATAATGTTTCCACAACTTCAGAGCGAAGATGACTGCTGCCAACTCCAAATCATGGGTAGGATAGTTCTTTTCATGAGGTCGCAATTGCCTGGATGCATAGGCAATCACTTTTCCATGCTGCTGAAGAACACAACCTAAACCCTTCTCCGATGCATCACTATAAATAGTGAAACCTTCGGACCCTGATGACAACGTCAAAATAGGAGCAGACGTCAACCTCTTCTTCAACTCTTCAAAAGCAATCTGGCAATCCTCCGTCCAAATAAACTCCATATCCTTCCTTGTGAGTCTGGTCATCGGCTCGACAATCCTCGAAAAATCTTGCACAAACTTTCTGTAGTAGCCTGCCAATCCCAAGAAACTCCTGATCTCTGCTACTGAACTCGGAGTCTTCCAAGATTCTACTGCTGAAATCTTCTTCGGATCCACTGAAATACCATCACCAGTCACAACATGCCCCAAGAATTCTACTTTGTCCAAGAAAAACTCATATTTGGACAACTTCCCATACAGCTTCTCCTTCCTCAGCACATCCAACACAATCCTCAAATGCTCCTCATGCTCCTCCGGTGTCCTCGAGTATATGAGTATATCATCGATGAACACCACCATGAACTTGTCAAGGTACTGGTGGAACACCTTGTTCATCAAGTTCATAAATACCGCCGGTGCATTAGTCAAACCAAACAGCATTACCATAAACTCGTACTGACCATACCGAGTTCTAAAAGCAGTCTTCGGTATGTCCTCCGGCTTCACCTTCACTTGATGGTAGCCTGATCTTAAATCTATCTTAGAAAACACCTTCGCACCACTCAACTGATCAAACAGATCATCAATTCATGGCAAATGATACTTATTCTTGATAGTGAGATTATTTAAAGCCCTGTAATCAATGCACATGCGCACCGATCCATCCTTCTTCGGTACAAACAATACCGGGGCTCCCCATGGTGAAGAACTCGATCTGATAAACCCCTTATCCTGCAATTCGTCCACCTGCTTTTTCAACTCGACCAGCTCGCTGTTGTTTACTCTATAGACATGTTACGAAATTGGTTCTGCACCTGGTACCAAGTCTATAGAAAATTCAACATCTCGATCTGGTGGCAATCCTGGCAATTCCTCAGGAAACACATCCAAGAATTCTGCTATCAACGGATGCGGCAACTCCTTGTCTTCCACCATAGCTCCACAAATAATGCCTTCTCCCTGCTCCACAGCTCCTCTAGCAAACTCGAACTCTGGCTCTCCTGGCGAACCAAACAAAACTCTACCTCCTCTATAGTCTATGCTAGCACGGTGCCTACTCAACCAATCCATCCCAAGTATAATGTCGTAGCTCGGAAGTGGCATTACAAGTAGACACGCACTCAACTCCCGGCCTCCCAGAGTAACTCTCCGATCCTTGCAAATATCATTAACCAGGATAATGCCTCCCCCGGTCATGATCTTGCAAGTCCTAAGCAAAGACTCAGCTACCAAACCATGCTTCAGAGCAAAAGAAACAGATATAAAACTATGGGAAGCACCACTATCTAACAAAGCTAAAGCTGGAATGGAATCAAGAAGAATAGAACCTGCGATGACATCTCCTGTGGGTTCCTCCTCTTCGACGGTCATAGCAAACGCTCATCCCTGCTGAGCACCTCCCTGCTGTTGATGCTGGACAAAATGCTGCTGCTGTGTCGGAAGCGGTCCCCTCGGCTGTGCTGCAGGTAGTCTCGTCTGTGTCCTCGAAGCTGGAGCTGCTCCTTGAACTGCACGACGAGGACACTCCCTTGATTGATGCCCTTCAGTACCACAATACAAACAAACTCCTAGTCTCCTCTTGCAAACTTTCCAGATGTGGTCGGGCTTCTTGCAAAAGTTGCATGGAGCTTGCTGTAACTGTCTCTGCTGCTGAGGTGCCTGGTGAAAAGGCGCTCTAGTTGGAGTCTGGTTCTGCTGTGGCTGCTGGAAATATCTGGACTGGAAATAAGGACGTTTGGCAGAGACTGCACTGCCGTTGGCCCCCAGAAAAGAATCACGGTCTCTCTTGGTCTTCAAACCCAGATCCCGCTCAACCTTGCGTGCCTCCGCAAGTATCTCCGAGTATGTCTCATAAAAAGATGGAATGAGAATCAAAATGGCACAAGATGTAAGACATCAAGGAAAGGACAGTTTAAGGGATCAAGTATCAATGTCAAAGGAGAATAGTTGAATCAAAAGAATTTTCCTAGATGTGATTGAGTATCTCAGCCTATATCCTATATCCTATTGCAGGCTCACAATAGTACAACTAAGTTGTCGCACTACCACGTCATCACATACTTGTGAAGCTAGACCTGCATGGGCCACCACCAAAAATGTGTCACGACCCGCACCCGGGGTAAGGGTAATAGTCGGAAACAACGCCCAGCCTACGCCGCAGAATTGGCGGTAGAACGCTGTCTAGAAAGTCTATCTAATATAATGAACCACCAAAAGATAGTGTACTCAATCACAGAACTAAGATAGAATGAACACGGATCAGATAAGAATAGAATAGTCATCAACTCATGAGTTTAAAATAATACATCAATGAGTCTGAAGAGTAACAAAAATAAGATGGAGACAAATCCAGTACAAAAGAATACTATCATACTACAAGCTACACTCCAGGGTCAACTGTCTCAGTTGGGATAAGTCCCTCTTGAGCCAGGGTCTCCGAATCTAAACCCACAACATCCTGGGGTCCATAATAGGTAGGGTACTCCTCAGTGTCATCTGGAAAAATATATCCAGTCAGGAAAGGAGCAGAGTACATCTCTAACAGCAGTTCTAATCCATGATAAAAACTATGTAACAGTAAATAGCTGTGGATAAACAAGATGCACAAAATAGATACAAGAGATATATAGACAATAAGGAAATACTGGAAAGAAATACAATAATGAACAATATGCCAATGAAACAATAATACTAATGACTAAGTGTGTGAGTACTAGCTTAACATGTGATCGGCTTGGGCAAGATACAATGCGGCCTGGCTAATCATATGTGCGGTGCATGATCAACACTATTCACTTACCAATACTTTATTCAATAGGGATTTGATCACATATCTATACTAATACTCCCCACCCCCAACTGGTATAATAGATCCAACCACGGTATGCTATGGCACTAGATTCCCCAAGAAGATAGCTAGTCTCCCCGAGAATCGGTGTCTGTACATGTACAAGATAACCAATAAAACAATACTTGCACCATATACACCATATACCAAGGAATATCATCTCATAACGAGATCCGGATATACCAATCCGTGTAACCATAGTGTCGAGAGAAACATGTAAATCTACACTAGATACAACGAACATAGAGGATATCATAAATGAAAAACTATCAGAGAATGTACTCGCCTGAAATCCAAAGAACAGTCTCACAGATGTCTGACTCGGTGCCTCGAAGACCTAGATATGGAATACCACATTAAAAAAAGGTCCCGAAAAGAGAACAAGTCAAACTAGTCAACTCCTAGGTCAATAAATAAATTCTAAGTCAAAAGTCAACTATGGTCAACTCTAAAGTCAACTAAAGTCAAACATGGTCAAACCAAGGTCAACCTCACAAGAAATCTATATAAATAATATAGAAATAAAATACAACAATTTAGGAATAAAAATTAGATCCCAAATCATACTCATACAAAGTATACTACTAATACAAATAATATATAACCTAAAATAATATATATACAAACCAATATGTATACAAATAAAATAATATATTATTACAAATATTATCCCTCACAAAACACATATATATATATATACAATAATAATATATAAAATATAATTTAAAACTGCCAAAGCGTCACTGAAAACAGGGAGTTAAAAATATAATTTAATTAAAACAGCTTATAGTGACAGTCTCAACTGTTACAGAAAAACGTCGTAAAATCCACTGTGTAATAAAACCCACTGCTGCTGCATTGGTGACAGTTAATCAACTGTCACCGAAAACTGTCGCCACTGCTGCTAAGATCCCGCCCGCAGCATTAATGACAGAACTGTCATTAATGCACAGTGGGCTACAGCGGCTGCTGCTGACCCGCCTATTTAGCGACAGTTTCACTGTCACAAACCCACTGTCACTAAAACACAGAAATATATATATATATATAAAAATATATATATGCAATAATAATCACAATACATATATATAAATAAATAATTATATACTTATATATATATGCACATATAAACTTATAATTAAATACCAATAGTTACAACACATGCACATATTAATGTTCATATTTTACGTGGCTAGAAGCACACCTAAAATATATACATTAATATACAAATAATTACATAATAATTATAAATAATATAATTACACAATTAAATACATAAATATATTTTATAAAACATTTATGTATAATTTATACTATTAACATAAGTACATATATAATTACATGCAAGAAAGCTACATATTATATTTGTACATCATATTAGCACACACAAAAATATATAGATATATGCTACAATAATTACTATAATAAATACACAAAATAAATATATAATATCTATATATATTTACTAATTATAATTGAAGAATTTAAACCATATATAATTAGATCTATTCAAAAATCCACACAATTGGAGAGTATCACACCGTATCCCACTAGATCTAGGATACGCATGTGACACGAGTCCAACACACAACCAATTGCACCCCGAAGGATACAAAAAAATCACAAATAATATTTATGAATAAATCAAAGTGTCAAAAGTAGATCTATGTGTCCGTGTCAAAATACGATATGTTCAAAGCCCCGTGTCGGAGGGAAAACCCCCAAAATGATACGTATCACCAAATAGTTGGAATACGAACCACATGTACCCAAATATGGACATGACACAAGCCCCAAACACATAAGCACATGTCCAATTGATCTATAGGATCAATTGACACACACAACAAAATGTAAATTCGGAATTCCAAAAAATTGACACAAAAAGCACCATAACTTTCTCCATGGGTCTCCTATGAACACAAAACAAAGTCCTATGGGTAGTACATACATATGGGTTGATTTTACATGATTAAATCTCAGATTTAGAAGCTATTTAATGGGAAAATCTGAATTATACCTATTGGGAGATGGATTCCCAATGAAACCTCCAATTGAGAAGAACTTGCTTCCAAATTGTAGATCCTTGCTCCTCTTTGTAGATCCTTGCTTCCTTCTTCTAGATCCTTGCTTCCTCCTTCTCTAATGGTGAATTGGGTAGAATTTGGAATAAATTTGGTAGGGAATTGGAATGGGAATGGAGGGAATTTGGGAGTGGGAAATTCTAGATCTAGATTTGGAAATGAGAATGAGAGGAGAGAGAAATTTCCCCCCTCTAATATAGGCCGGCCATGCCCCCTTCCCCAAGCAATTGTAAAATGTCCAATGTACCCCTTGGGGCCTCTCATGAAGAAATAATTAAGGAAGAAAGCTTCTAGTCTAATTACTTAATTAATTTAATCCATCTCCTTAACTATGGGCTTTCTAAATGGGCCAAATCTAACTATTTAATTCATGTTGGTCCATGAGTCCAAACTACACTAGTTGGGTCCACTAAAATAAGTCCAAAATAATTAAATAACATCCAACAACAATTAAATAATACAACAAAAATTATTTACCATGCACAATATTTATTTAAATAGGAAATTACTAAAATACCCTTTTTCCTAAAATGTGGTAGTGACAATGGCTCTCGAGCAACGATGTAGATTCATACCTAGCATATGCGTACTATGCTACGACATCTAAGAAGGATGATTGTGTGACCATGGTACAAGATTCTATACAACCATAGGATTAATTAGTTAACTTAATTGGTGGAAGCATTGGAAGAGAATGGGATCCCGAGATCGTGCGCGACGAGCCACCCTCAGATAATTTTTGAGGTATGAAAGTTTGCCACCACAAATATTGTATATCAACCATACTAGTGGAGTATAATATTCGACTTTTTATATTTAAACTCAACCAACATTTTCCCTTTCGGAAGGTTGGAACTGTTACTGATATATCTTAGCAAGGTGGCCCTTCTGGGGAACGGTGTATATTCTAGGTACTATATGTTATTATTTGTTCGGCTAGCCATGTTCGCCTGTAGCACGATTTGAGGATCCCTATATTATTGTATTACTGGGATAACCCAGACTTCACATATCAAGCCGTAGGATTGATTGTCCAATTAAATCAGTATGTGCTGGTAGTCTAGGGATACGAATTATTATGGTGTGATAGTTCAACCCTTGTCCTTGTTTAGTTGTAGGGTTGCGCCAATGTGTCATAATAGGTCATGTACCAAAGCTGTATATTATACCTATATCTTAGCCTTTATCATGGAATATGTATTCTGGATTATATTGATGTGTTGTATTAGCGTTGTGTTCATAATTGGTGAGTCAAACCCTGTCTCGGAGTAGTACGACTATTTGTCCTTGTTTGGTTGTAGAGGTGTCCTACTGCTCCGATGAAAGGTCATACGCTTGCAGTTGTGGCACAGATTCCTATTTTATGTACTTTATTAGTTTTTGCTCCATTCACTTGTGCTCCTTTGTGGTACTTGCTCTAGAGGCCTGACTCTGCTAGTTTTGTTTGGCCAGGTTTAGTAGCAGAGCCTGAGGATCCTGTCCTATATCTGACCTATGGAACACACTAGGAGGTTGTCCGTCGAGAAACTTGAGTAAATTTTTTCTCCTCCACTATGAGTATCATTTTGTATTACCTTTTTGGCGTTTAGCCGACGACACTTATTAGCTGGTTTATCTGGACATTAGTTTCTCTACATAATTGTATATTATTCAGACTATGGCTGACTTACAGTCATATACTCTTGGCAATGTACTAGTGTACCATCATGTATAACTAATTTTATGATCATTCTGATGGAGCGTTAGGGATGCGTAACTGCTTTATCTTACATGCTCATTCTTATTTTTTTGGTTGATGATTGAGACATAGAGATCCTTGACCCTTGATGACTCGATTATAGTATGCACCCCCTTATGTCTAGACAATCTTAGTATATTTTGGATTACTTCAGTATTCCGTAAGGTGTGGTTAGCTGAGTCACTCCCCCGCTCTCCAGTATTTTAGTTCTGGGGTGTGACAAAGTTTTAGTGGTAGCCCATGCAGTTCTGTCTTTTCAGACTTGTAGAGTGTCATGTTCTAGGAGTCTCAATAAAAACTATTTTTTTTTGATATCCTGAATTTGCCTTCTTCGACACTGAGCTTGAACTATCAACAGTTTGCTTCCTTGTTCTCTTCTGTCCTGTCATTTGATGTCTTGGTGTCCTTTTCCTTCAGGGGCACCTCTTTCCTGCCTATTAGAGTAGCAGATATGGTAGAATAGCTAGCATAGCAAGATCCCATTGAGCGCCAGTAAGAGACAGTACTTCCTCAAGATCAACTTTGAGTAGAGCCAATGGGTGCAGAGACATCCTCATGACAGAGTTCCAGTAGCACCGAGATGTGAGCAAGCAGAGTTTAGCATGTTTGAGTAGATATTGGCCGAGGGTGTCAAATTTAGGGTAAGTTTTGAGGTACTTTTAGTTATATCTTTTGGGTTTAGTATATTTGGAGAGTGGAGATGACCTTTTGTCTCACTCTTCTGCATTCGTATCTCATTATACATGATGTATGTCATATATCCCAACTACGAAGGTATGTTCTGGGCAGAGTCATGTTCTTGACTATGTCAAATGTCCTGACAACAAAGATATATATTAAATTATATTCCTGTTTAATGAAGGAGACTACCCAAGACTAGTAGTGAACACCTTGGTAATTGCCATGGACCCGTGCTAGGACCCGTATACAGGATGGATAAAAGACCCGGTTCACTCTTGGAACCACTAAGTCTATTTTGGATGGTTGAGATTTGGTTGGAGAGTGTCATGACTTAATCTTAGGGCTAACCTCATTTCTCCACTTGGTATATACATGGTTTTTCTCTCCCCTCTCTCATTCTTTCTTATTTTTACTTCCCTTCTTCTTTCTTCTTTCTTCTTCCTTCTTCCCTTAAGAGCTCCCCTTGGCCAAAACCCTAAGCCCTAGCCCTAGACTTTGTTCTAGGAAGAGGTTTGTTAGTCCACCAAGGCAAGTACATCTTGCTCAAAGTGGTAAAGCCATAATTTTTGAATTTTTATAAGATTAGTAAATTAAAATGTGATTAATGGGAAATATTCTTCTTTATGTCCTTACTATTTTCAGTTCTTGGAGGTTTTAGTTTTGATGAATGGTTTTGAGTAGATCTGAGTTTTAAAGTTAGAATTTTCATGGATTCTAAGAGTTTTATTAGTTTGGATCTATTAAAATATGGTATTTTAGATAAATAGTTTTTATGGTTGATGAAGGACTTTATTTCGAGCATTTTGGCTTTTGTTTCACTTGATTCAGAGTTAAAATGAAGGTTTTATTAAGAAAACAAAATTTTGGGTTTTTGGAGCTTTTTCACCATAGGTAAACTTGTTTTCTGGAGAAGACGAAGTTTGCATGCGACCAGCATTCTATGCATTCGAGAGTTCTATGCGACCTGGCTTTCATGCGGCTGGACTCTTTGCCGCATATGTCACCAATATGCTGAACCAACGAGAAATTTGCTAAGTCCAATAGGCATCTATGCAGCAAGCAGAGCATGCGGCCTGACCCCATACGACCCCTTCTCTTTTGGACGCATAACTTTGTTTTGCCCTTGGAACATCTTTCTATAATTTTGTCTTTTCTTTCTGATACACTTTATGGCCTGTCACATCCATCACTTCAGTCACTTTACTGATACGCATTTAATGCACGTTACTTCGGCACTTGTTCCAAGAAGTAGACTTTGTCTTGTCGCTATTCGATACTGATCCCTACGCGGTACCTGCCTTATGTGGCAAGCAGTTCATGCGGCCATCCCATCCATGAGAACAGCTCGTCCATGTGGCCAGTTGCTCATGAGCCTGATTCGAGCATGCGTCCTGTCCCATGCGGTAATCCATTATTGCACTTCTCATACGCGCATATGATCATATGCGACGCTAGTGACCCATGTGAACATTTTGTTGCTTCATCTTGTCAATGTTTTATGGAATATTTTTGTTGAGTGTATCTTCTATGTGTTAACCCAAGTACTTGCAAGTGCTGTGAATCTAAGTGTAAGAGACTTAGTGACCTGAATTGACCTTGAGCTAGACATGGCTATGTGCTAGAACTAACTATGTGCATGGCATAATTATGTGATGGACTAGACTATATGTTGACTCAATTGAGCTGGACAAATATTGACCTAGTACTTGCTAAGTGGACTAAGATTAGTACATTAACTCACCCTTTTTGTCGGACAGAGTGAGGGGCATAGTTCTACTCAGGATACGATCTGCAATCCCGGTCCGTGTTTGGTTTAAGGATTGTGGATCTGCACAAGAGTGGTTCACATTTTTTTTTCTCCCGTTCGTCGGCATTCTATTATCAATTTTAGGTATTTTTTTTACATACTATGTGTTAAGCCTTGACTATATGTAGCTGAACCGACCAACATAATATGTTATGAATAAAGGATTTTACGGGACTGATTAATTATTTATGTACCTGACTAGATTCATAAGTTACACAAGATTGGAAGTTTTATTCAATTGACTAGGTGTACATGCCCTAACCAATGTATTTTAATATGATGAGAAGACTTCATGTAACTAATTAATAGGCCTGATATCCTGACTCAACCACTTGTATCCGTGCTAATACATTTACTACTCTCTATGCATTCCTACGTGCTATGTGTTACATGTGCACTAAGGTGCGACATATCTTGCTTCGTGCTATGTGTTGCATGTTTTACTATTCTACGTGATATGTGATATCATATATGACTTCTCCAGCATGGCCCTTGCAGTGGATCCGTAATTATAGCGTGGTTAGGTTGCTTTCTTGATTTGTTGTATTACTCTTGGAGGAATCTAGATTTGGCTCTCGAGCAACGATGTGTATTAATACCTAGCGTATATGTACTACGGTACAACATCTAAAGAGGATGATTGTGTGTCCACGACACAAGATTCTATACAACCGTAGGGTTAATTAGGTAACTTAATTGGTAGAAGCATTGGGTGGGAACAGGATCCCGAGATCGTGCGTGACGAGCCACCCTCAGATAATTTTTGAGGTATGAAAGTTTGCCACTACGAATATTGTATATCACCCGTACTAGTGGAGTGCAATATTCACCTTTTTATATTTAAACCGAGCCAACATTTTTTCTATAGGAAGGTTGGAACTGTTACTAATCTATCTTAGCAAGGTGGCCCTACAGGGGCCCGGTGCATATTCTATGTACTACATATTATTATTAGTTCAGCTAGCCATGTTCGTCTGTGGCACGATTTGAGGATCCCTATATTATTGTATTACTGGGATAACCCATACTTCACATATTAAGCCTTAGGATTGAATGGCCGATTAATTGAGTATGTGCTGGTAGTCTAGGGACATAAAATATTGTGGTACGATAGTTCAACCCTTGTCCTTGTTTGGATGTAGGATTGGACCAATGTGTCATAATATATCATGTACCGAAGCTACATATTATACCTATATCTTAGCTTGTATTGTGGTATGTGTATTCTGGATTATATTGATGTATTTTATCTTCGTCGTGTTCATAATTGGTGAGTCATACCCTGTCTCGGAGTAGTGAGACACCTCTTATCCTTGTTTGGTTGTAGAGGTATCCTACTGCTCCGATGAAAGGTCTTACTCTTGCAGTTGTGGCACTGATTCCTATTTTATGTACTTTATTAGTTTTTGCTCTATTAACTTGTGCTCCTTTCTATACTTGCTCTTGGGGCCTGACCCCGCTAGTTTTTCTTGGCCAGGTTTAGTAGCAGAGCCTGAACATCTTGTCCTGTATCTGACCGATGGCGTACACCAAGAGGATGTTCGCCGGGGAACTTGAGTGGGTTTCTTCTCCCCCACTATAAGTATCATTTTGTATACCTTTTTGGTGTTTAGCCGACGACACTTATTAGCTGATTTATCTGGATATTAGTTCCACTACATAATTATATATTATTCAGACCACGGCTGACTTACAGTCATGTACTCTTGGCAAAATACTAGTGTACCATCCTATATAACTAGTTTTATGATCATTCTGATGGAGCATCAGGGATGCCTAACTGCTTTATCTTATATGCTCATTCTTCCTGTTTCTTGGTTGATGATTGAGATATTGAGATCCTTGACCCTAGGTGACTTGATTGTAGTATGCATTCCCTTGTCTCTAGACAACCTTAGTGGGTTACTTCGGTATTCCGTAAAGTGTGGTTGGCTGAGTCACTCCCCCGCTCTCCAGTATTCTGGTTCTGGTTCAAGACAGTTATGGTCGACTTCATACAAAAACAAGCGCACGTTCAATGCCATGTGCACATGATTATAGGTCTCGCTAATGGTTACTGCCAACTGTTATTTAGGGAGGATGCACCTTTAGGGAGAACTGGATGATGCGCTCAGCATGAACTATGTCGCATGCTTCCCAACCGCATAGACGCTGCTATGCTGAGGTAGTTTGGCCGCATGACTTCTGCCGTACCTCTCTTGTCATTTTGTGCCATTTGGGAGTGCTCTGCTATAAAATGACATAAGAAATGATTACACTGTCGTTACTACTGACGCAACTAACGACCGCATGTCTTCCAGAATGGGACAGCTTTTGGTGGTGCATTTAATGATGTGTCAGAGTAGTAACGGCTGGGGCATTTTGTCGCATCGGTGGCTTTTTGCTCACTGTCGCATCTATATTTTAGAACTTCTAGCCGCATCAATATTTTACTATTGCTTGTCAAATCAGCAGTTTACTAGTACCCGCCACCTCAGTAGTTCAGCAAAATTTGTCGTATGGCTCTTAACGAGCATAGGCCAAGATTTTTCATGCTTGTACAAGATCCCCTTTAAAGTTTTCAAAACTTGAACAAGTTTGAGTGACTTTAAAAATAAGTATGGAGGAAAACTTTATTTTTGTCTATCGCATGTTGTGTCTGCCGTATCGTATTGCAGCCAGGCTGTCAAAAAAAATCCTTTTTCGAATTCTGAACTGACAGGATCCCGCTGTGTTCTGCCAACGCATGTTACGAGATTCGAAGTATCTTTTTGGTTCATAACTGCTGCGTGTAAAGTGTAAACCTAAGCGTCTAATTCATCGCCTTTAATACGATTTATCGCATAATTTTTGGGTACCGAAGCATCAGTGGTGGTTGAGTTTGCCTTATCCTGAGCGGATAAATAGAGGGATAGAAAGAGAGACAAGTCCTTTGCTGTATTTTCTTTTACTATGCCTTTATTTATTCTCATATTGAAGCCTGACACAGGCAACCTTATTAAACACTTCATTGATCCTCTGTTATTGATGATTAACCTTTTTATTATGCATGTTCCAACTAAAGGTAGAGGGGATGCTCTAGTTCTTTCTTCTGACGCTGAGAAGAAGAAGACAATTTTTCACATGCGTTCAAATACATGGACACGAATGCACAGTCTGCCGCATGGATTAGAAATCATCGTGAACATGCGTAGATGACAACCCACTGGCGGTGCACATAATCATTGCTGAAAGGCTTCATTATGATGATACACTAATGACAAACAAAAAATTTTGCTGCGTGCATGGATGTGGCTAATCCCTCTCTTCATCGATGCGATTGTCTTCCTGAGACACTGTATCGTGAACATGTGTTGCCGCCGATATGTACATATATCTAGAACAATTATCTGTGCACATGACACGTTATGCGCATGGGTAACTTGTTTTTAATTTTTAGAGAACTATTTTAGATGAGTGTGCATAATCCTGTTTATGTGCATATCTATCTTCACATATATTGCATATACCTTTTAAGTATCTTGACTTGTGTATTTGTCATGTTGGGCTCGTCCTGATTCGCTTAGGTCTTGATAGAGCATGGAAAAGATATCATAAGTCCTATCATTCATGATGAACAAACATATTACCCGAAAGACTGTCCGTTGTCTTCAGACCTACCTCACAATAGATACTCTATGAATATGGACGCCATATTGATTACATGTTTGGGATTGAATCCCAATCAAAACTCTATCGGCAGTGCATCAACATGGCCGAGGAGGAGGGCCCGTACATATTTTGAATAATTTATGTAGGCCCGATTCTGCTCTCGATCCTCTTTATTGCTTTCTCCATTGCTAAATTTACTTATGTCGGTAGCAGAAACAGCACAAAGGGATAATAAAATATTCTCTCCATTGCCAAAGATCTGAATGTAATAAATTTCCATCATATCTACTCGTGATCTTGAATATCAATACAAAATCTGGATGTAATAGATTCTCATCATATGTACTCATGATCTTGAATATCAATAAAAATATTTCTTTAGAACTTTATTTTGGATTTCTCATATAATGTATACCCCTTTTTTGTACTAAAGAAATGAAAAACACCTTTTTGTTGCCAACATCTTAATTTTACGAACATGCGACTAGTGTAAAATATTGTATTCTATTGGGGAAAAATATTCCACTAGGGAATGTTGAGTGGAATTATTATCCATGGTATACCAAGAGATAGGTACAAATAATAAGGTTAATAAGTTAACATTATCAGAGGTAATGTGGACGTGAGAGTCGATAGTTGATAAACAAAATATTTGCTCAAAGGTAATATGGACATGACAAACTTTTGAATTAGGCATCCTATAGGGATACGTGAACTTATTATCTAGGACATACTAAAATATGGATAATAAGTTAGGGGGATTAGCACTATTAGAGGTAATGTTGACATAATAGTAAATAGTCAGATAGATATTTGCTAAGAGGTAATATGGACATGGCAAATTCTGATCTAGATATCCCAATGTATGTCTTCTCAGAGGTGATATGGAAATGGCAGAAATAAACTTCTTATGGGAAATCAGATTTTTTGTAGGAAAATAATTCAAAGATGATATGGACATGATTGTTTTTTCTGGAGAGGTGATATGGACATAGAAGACATTAACTTCTTGTAGGAAATTAGCTTTTTGTAGGAAAATAATTCAGCGGTAATATGGACATGATTATTTTTTCTGGAGAATATAGGAACTCTGCCTTAGAGTAGATTCATTCCCGGGGAATAAGAAGTCTAGAGAGCAACTAGGCTATACTGACAGATTCACTCCATTATGGAGAGGAAAGGAAACGAAATACTTAAGAGTTATTATGGACATGAACTACTATTAGGGAATACTCCATCCCAGTTAGGGAAGGAATATTCTGGAGTATCTTTAACCCGGACGGAGATTAAAAATAAGATATTCTTAGAACCGTTGGGCTATAAGAATATGATTATCTGCTTGGAGTATTTTATTTTGAGTGATATCAACGAGGACATTTCGTAGGATCTGAGTATTTGTCCTACTGGGGAATCTTTGAGGCTCTATTATCCATAGCGTATTCAAGACTCTTGAATACAGATAATATATATACAGGAATGTAAACACTGTACATTTTTTTAAGAGGAGTTCGGATACTGCTCAGACGTAGTATTTCTTCAAAAATTTGCCATTTATGGGCATCATCAACATATCTCCATTAGGCTTTTCAAGCCTGTATGCACCATTGGAATACAAAGACCCCATGACGAAAGGGCCTTCCTACTAAGATTGGAATTTTCCAACCGTCTTGTGCGCCATGACCATCAGTCTTCTCACTACTAAGACAAAGTCACTGGCTTGAAATACTCTTTCCTTCACCCTCTTATTGAAGGCTTTGGAAATACGTGCTTGATATAATTCAATATGCTATTGATCTTGAAGATGCTTTACGTCTAGTGCTTCCAACTCCAGACGATGGTTATCTTTCGTTGTTAGCTGGTTAGCGAGGGCTATCCGGTGAGAGGGGACTTGGATTTTCATGGAAAGCACTGCTTCGCTCCAGTAAACAAAAGAGAATGGTGTGCATCCAGTTAGTGTCCGGACCGTTGTGTGGTAGGCCCAAAGACATTCACCAAACTTTTCTTTCTAATCATGTTTGTTGGATGAAACAAACTTCTTGAGCAGCTTGATAATTATTTTGTTGAATGCTTCGGCTAATCCATTCGCTGCTGGACTATATGTTGTTGAAGCTTTGTTCTGGATTTGATTTTTATTACAAAACTGGTAAAATGCGTGGCTTGTAAACTGTGGACCATTGTCATGGATGATACTACAGGGAAGTCGAAGCGATAGATTACATGGTATTTAATGAAGCTGATCACATTCGTTTTTTTGACTTAAATGAGCGGTACAGTTTTCGCCCATTTGGAGAAGTAATCGATTATAGCAAGAATGAATCGATGTCCCCTATTTAAGGATGGACTAATTAGAATTATAACATCCATATCCTATGCTTTAAATGGCCATGACGCGGCCGTTGGGTGTAGAAATTCTAAAGGTTGATTAATAAAGTCAGCATGAATATAACACATCCTATATTTTTTAGCGTATTCTACAGCATCTAATACCAAAGTAGGCCAATAATAACCCATGCTTCAAAGGCGATCCTAAAACTTAGGACCCGGTTGATAAGCTCCGTAGCTACCGTCGTGAGCTTCATCGAGTGCTTCTTTCGTTTATACATATAATAAGCATCGTAGCAGGAGCCCGTCATACCAACGACAATACAACATTTTTGTAGCTATATTATAGTAGAACCTAAGGTAGCATCTCTTGACAGAAATAGCTTCCTTCGGGTCATCAGGCAGACCATAGACACCGTAGTCTGAAGGGGAACTTTTAGTCTTTATTGTCGATATCTGTCTCTGTGGCCTAGCTTTGACAGTTGTGCACGTTCTTCCTAACACAGACTAATTCTTGACCATTCACCGTGATCGAATGTTGGGTTCTAATGGAAAAAGCCAGAGAAGCAGCGAGACCGATAAAAGCATCTGCCTCGATGTACTGTAACCGAGTTACGTGCTCTATGAAGAAACTAGTGAAGGTTGAAATTATATCAATTGTTGCTTGATAATATGGGATAAGATCTTCATGCCGATCTTCGTAATCCCCTCAAACTTGGTTGACTATTAGCTTAGAATCACCGTAAGCTTCTAAATAGTCTATGCCCAGTTGTTTAGCCAACTAAAGACCGATGATATGAGTATTATATTCTGCCACATTATTGGAGCACGATTCTATAAGAGATTATGCACGATGGATGACTAAATTATCAGGGAAGACAAGCTCCACCCCTACTCCTGTGACAATATTGCCCTTGAGTCCTATCCTTGAAGTACCGTTAAAGAATATTCACCAAATATATTGCTCTGTTATTGTGTTAGACTCTAACACTTCGTCCAGAATATTGTCGTAGAGTTTCGATGTTTCCGGTATTGGATGTGCTTCAAAAAAGTCGTTCAGTACTTGATCTTTGACTACTTTTTGAGGGATAAACACCATGTTATATGGGGAAAGCAACATTGCCTATATAGCTAGGCGAGAGTTATGTGCTCTTAGTTTAGTCATGAGAACTCTGACAGGGTCAACTCTCGTGATAAAGATGATCATTTTCTCTATCACATAATGACATATCTTCTGGATAACGAATATTAATGAAAGACATTATTTTTTCACAAGGTTATATTTGTGTTCAATGCCAATCATGGTTCTGCTGAGGTAATAGATAGCCTGTTCATGACCCGCCTCATTCTTTTGAGCCAACAGTGCGCCTAGAGAATGGTCCATTACACGGACATAGAGTAGGAAGGGTTTTCCTATAATCGGAGCTACCAAAACTGGAGGATTCGTAAGATACTTCTTGATATTGTCAAATACATGCTGACATTCTTCAATCCAGATAAAAGAGACTCATTTCATCATCAGCTGGGTGAACGTCTAGCACCGTCCGGAGAGATTAGATATGAATCTCCTAATGTATGCCAATCTTTTTTGAAGATGAAACCACCAAAATTAGGAGAGGAATATTTTTATCATTTCACTATTATTTGATATTATATTAATATTATATAGTTATAATTATATTAGTATCAGTTAGTATGTTAGCTAACAAAATTAATTAAGTGTTAGTTAGTGTTAATTATAAATTTAGTTAATTAGAATTAATTAGCCTAGTTGTCATAGATATAATATTCCCTTCTATAATAAAATGATTCTCCAATAACTAATTAGATTTCCCTCCAACCAATTTGATTCTATTCATGACAATTCTAGAATTAATTAGAGATTGGAGAGGAAAAAATTAGTAATTAACCAACCCTCAACGAACCATATGACATGGCCGCTGTCACGCCCCGATTCCGTAGAATTAATAGTCGTCCCCCAAGCATAATGTCGTGCGTGGCTAGGTTGCGCAATGCACAAGGCTAAGGTATTTGATATAACAAACACGTATTCAGAGTACGCAGATAATTGAACACAATATTCAAATAAGGAAAAGTTCTTTTTATTGATATTGAACATCATTTATAAACTCTTGAACAAGTATAAAAGGTTGTTGCACAGGCTTATAAAAGGGGACGCAAAATGAAATAGCCGCCCCTTACATTACATACTTTTACTAAAACTTCAAAAGCTATAGACACCTTTGGAAAAAGCTATCGCCTTGCCATGGAGCTGCATATGATATGTACTCCTGGAATTTTAAACACGCTTCAAAATTCACGGACAGGGCGTGGCGGTAGGTAGAGTGGATTGGGAAGACCTCTTAACTCCTTCCAGGGCCGCCTTGGCATGGAGAACCTGTTGCAACGAGGGTCACTACATCAAAATGCACTGGTGAAGGCAAACTAACCCAACTATACCAAACAATACGTTATTTATGTGAAGCATGCAAGTTATTATATGGTCTTTCTATCTTTCCTTAGTTCAATTTACAAGCAAGCAATGGATATGAAAAATTACTGAAATAAATATGCCACCGCTCGATGACTTTTACCTGCCCGTCTAAACCATCTGCACAACACTTACCATGACCTTCGCTGCCACGAAGACGTAGTTACCTTGCATAGTTTAAATATATGAGGGGATCACTGGCACGTTGCCATAGTGGACGAGTTATAGTCTCAGGATAGAATGACATGCAACGCAAGAAAGAGGGAAGTTATAGGCCATCCCGTCAGAAGCAGGCGACTATCACGGAGTTCTGTCCGGACCGGATCGGTGTCAGTGCCCTAGAGACCATCCGCATGAACTAAGACCTTGGGCACAAATTGTGCATGACCAAGAGAAGTCTAAACTAAGTTATTAATCGAGGAAGTTTAAGACAACACAGGCACAAGACAAGTAACATGGCATAATCTATTTTGTATAGTCTTCCTAATCATTTATCTCATAGTAAAATATTCTATACGTAGCACAATAATAGAAGAATATTGTTCTAAGTAGAATTATAATATAATGAAATAACATTCTAAGTGAACTAGCATGCAACAAGGTAACCGTTCATAAGTTAATTAACAAACATAAAGTAATCCAAGTCTATTAATTTATGTTAACATCTTTTAGTTATTATGGTATCGTTTGATCGGAACAATCAAGAGTGCAAGATTTTAGATGTGAAGACTTGGAAGAATGATCAACTAATAGAAGTATAGCCACTTATAAGTTGGTAGGGAGAGAAAAGGAAAGAGGTACTTCAAGACTCCGCTCACGCGACGCCTACTACACGATCACCTGTATTGCCACAGACAGATGATCAATACCTCTTCTCCTCTTTCCAAGCTCGAAATAAAAGTGCAGTTCATGAACTAAAATAATAAAACCATCAAAATCGTTCAAGAAAATGTAACTCAAAATCCAACTCGAAAGCACGAAAGCAATAATGCGACAACATAAACCAGGCAAGAAAATTTGTAGCGGAGAGGTCCCTCTTGACTATGTTGCTTAGTCCATTCTTGGGACACGGTCCACTGAATATGGAAATCGATTCCGAAGAAGCCAATCCATAACGAAAAAAAATCATGATTCAATCTATCTCAATTGAACGATACTGAAAGTATATCTTAGCAGCGCTCCCTGAATAAGGGGAATGGGGCACCACAGCCACCCCTCTAGTGGAGTATTTATTTATTTTTTGACTCCATTAGTTCTTCATCTTCCTTAATTCATCTTCTTCCTTAAGCCACTCCTCTACCAAACCCTAATTTTTCTAAATTTACCCCCAAATTAACCCAAATCCACTCAAATTCTTTATTCCATTGAGGTCTAGAGCTTGGAGCACAAGGAAGAGCTAGGAGGAATGTCTAGCAGGGATATTGTATCCATTTGGTGGAGATTTATTGGGATCCAACTCCCAATAAGTAATTCCTTTATTTTTCCTAATTTATATGGTAGAATACCAATTTGAACCTATAGGAACCTTCTTATAGTGATACCCAACCCCATAAGTGAAGATTTATGTGGTAGCATATCTATTTCTATTTGTTACATAGGTTTTTCTAGGCCATTTGGAGGAACTACGAATTTGTGTCTACCAACTATTTTTGTGGTGTTCCAATGAGGAATTAAAGGTCTATTGTGGTGTGTGATGGTGTCCTTGTGTCCATAATTGGATACGTAGAGTTCGTATCATGATACACCATGATACAAGTAGGTAGATTTGGTAATTTTTATGTGTTGGTGTCCCAATTTCTATTTATTTGTATTATAACTACTTATTCTAACTATATTGATGTTATATTTTATCTATAATTTGTGTTCTATAGGATTTGGTGGTGTACCATGGTGGTTGAGAGAGTATCACATGAGTATCATATGTGATACTTGTGTGTATCATGAGTGTCCATTATGTGTTTAATAATTTGGTTGTGGTTTGTGTTAGTGTATATCATGAGTATGTTTGAGAGGGGTATTGGTGGGTATTATAGTTTTCATGTGTACTAGTATTCTAGTGTTTGGCTTAGTGAAGGGTGTTCAATAGTGTGTGTGTTTAGAATTATTTGTATAAGTGTTATTATAGTGTATTAGTGATGTGTTAGGGAGTGCACTTGTGTTTGTGTGCAAGAGAGGGAGGAGTGCACTGATTTGAGATGTGTATTGGAGTGTGTCTCAGTGGGATATATTTTGATGTCAATATATAAGTTTGAGGGGAGTGTTGATTCAGAGGTAGAGGGGGGAGTTTAGCTCAGACCTTAGAGCTTGAAGCTAGTAGTGGCAGATAGCAGTAGAGAGGTATGATTGCAAGACTGCAAATGGAGTATTGGGTTAGCAGGTTGCAACAGCAGCTGCTTGATAGCAAGTTGTCTAGCAGTAGCAACCGGGTGATCGAGCAATATAGGAAATAGAAACAACAAGGTGTGTGCACCCGTGGATTAGAGTGTGGGTTGTCATGGTGCAAGAACTGTATAGCAGGAATGAATGCATTATGTGTGTTGTTGTAATCCCTTGTCCCAATTTGTTTATATTTATATTTTATTAGCCTTAAACTTTATAATCAAATTTGATGCTAATAACAATTACTATGAATATGATAAAATTTGCAATATCACCTACATATTTACCATTTATACACCTTTACTTGCAATTTTTCTTAGCAATAACATTCATGATTTCTCTAGCCTCATGGTCTTTTGGATACACTCAGCTTAAATATTCAATCAAATAACTAGTCTATACAACTTACTATTTTACTTCTCTCTTATACCACATCACACAATCTTTATAAATTTAAAAATATGTCATTTTCCTCTCACACACTATAGAAAATTTATTTTCTATCTAAACAATTTTTACAGCCATCATTCTTATCATATCCAACGAATTCATATTTTTATTAAAAAATATATACAACTCTATTTTCTATTACATGTAAGTTCAATTCAAATTACTCTAACATTATTCTTTGCATGCACCAAAGCTAATTCGACAAGCATATTAAGAGTTTCCACACTAACACACCAACTAATCTAATTCTCGATTTAAATAGCTAGCCATCCTTATTAAGTAAAATTAATATTATACCATTTTTTTATATTATTCCTAAAGCTAGCCTAATCAATTATTCCATAAACATTCAAAAACTTTCCTTATTTCTCTCTATTATTTATTATTTCCCTTACACAATCTTCTCATATTCCTTACGTACAAATGTATATTGAAACTGACTCACCCCCAGCTCTAATCCTTATATAAATATCAACATTAAGAAAGGAAAAGAAAAAGAATAGAAAAGAATAATATATTAATTAACCCATCCGCCAACTCCATTCTTGAGTTGAAGCCAACCTATAGCTTTACATAAAATAATAATAATAATAATAATAATAATAATAATAGTTATGCACACATTCAATCAATACCATAACTTACCATTTACTCTCCTTATTCCTTTTAAACTCATTTCCATCCATGTGAATCCAATTACACATCTATTTTAAATACTTATCAAAATTTTCTCCATCACATAATTATAACCCTTTAGAAATTGTTCCATATAATATTGTAGTTACCATTATTTCTCAACAACTATAGCTAATATTCCTATTAGGCACCCATAATGAAGTCTCATTTATTTTATTGAATGCACATTAAGTCAAACCTATCTTTACAACCTATTATGCATCCATATTATTAAAATATGAATCATCATTCTCATATTACATTTATATTAATTATTATATAATCAATTCTCATTCTTATTATGCATATAGAATATTGAATATGAATTCCTCTTCCAATTTTAATCATTCCCTTATCTTTATAATTGATACTTGTAAACCCTCTGATTTTTCATATAGGATTATTCTTGGTAATTAGGATTTATTTTTATATTAAAAATTATTTATTTATTAATTAAAATATTTATTATATATTTTCTTAAACCTTTGATATCTATCACCATGGTCTTAAAATCTTGAGCACTACAATAGCCATTTTCTTCCAACCAACTTTGCATGCTAGACTTAGTCGAGCCAAATTAGGCTCATGCCATGACTATCACTGATAAATTCATATTTGCATCCTTCGTTTTAGTCTCGCAATTTTTACGACATATTTTATGGGAAAACGACACTTAAACTCCTTTTCCATTGCAGGCGATTTTAATACGCAACACTAATTCAATTCTTTCTACAAATTTAATATTCATGAGACTAACTAGACCTGGTATGTCTGTTATAATTGTGTCCTATTTACTTGAGTCCTCTTATACTCCATAAAAATGATAAACCACCTTGACGTATTGCGTTGCCTTCTACGACAACTTTTGTACTATCGCACTCAACCGAGCCAAATCAACCAACCCGAACCCAATAACTACTTTCTATGACTCATGGACAATGTCTCACATCTGTTCCCTATTCTTCAACACATCCAAACCCCTATTTTCACACACAAACCCTAATAATTTAATTGTTTGAATTTAAATTCAGCTTTTCTATTTCTAGAAACAAATTATTGCACTTACCATCTTTGCACCTCATTTAAAACCAAATATTATTGATATAAATATCAGCCCCATTGATTAGGAAAGCAATGCATGCCCTATTAGGCACTCAAATGATCTCCTCTATAGGATTAAAATCTCCTCAAATCTCCACCCCCAACCCAACACCAACTCCTATATATTTATAAATATATATAACTACCCTCACCCTAACCCTAATACCCGACCCCCTCAACCACCCCACATCCGACCAACACCCCCCAACTTCTTCCCCTCATCCTCCTGCTCTTCTTCTTCCTTTCCTTCCCTCCTTCCTTTCCCCCTCCTTCACCATACACAGTCGGTCAAGGGCCGACTACACTAGTCAGCCAACCCCGATCCCAAGCAGCAGATGCTGCTGTCGCGGTTATGCAGCATGCACAATACAGTGCAATCCCCCTCCAAGCACAAGAAACCCTTTCCTTTGAAGCCCTCTGTCGAGTTTCAAGAGGTTTGGATGTCGTTTGGTACTCCAAAAGGTTAAAATTGTGACGAAAGCTTCTACCATAATCGCATTGGTATGTATCCTATTTCCTTAAGTCTTGATCTATTTATCGTGCATAAAATTATGTGAATATATATATATATATATATATATATATATATATAGAGAATAAGGGAGGTGAGGTGGCACCTCACTCCCAAAACAAGGGTGGCGGTGATGTGGCACAATCACAACCACACAAACGAGGGGAGGGGGTTAAGTGCAATTTGCCAATTATGAAATGTGTGGTTGGAATTGTGCCACGTCACCGCCACCCTTGTTTTGGGAGTGAGGTGCCATCTCACCTCCCTTATTCTCTATATATATATATATATATATATATATATATTTGGTAGTATTCTATATACATTGTCCATGTCTTGTAGAACTCAAAATATTTTATCCAAACTATATCTCAAATAGGTTGAAACCCTAGTTGCAACGTAGGGGTTAATAACCTAAAAGATGAACCTTGTTTTTATATTTCTTGTCAATATAAATAAATTCCAGAATTTTATATGTTTAAATATCAGTATATTAGGATGTTTAGAAGCATGATTAAGAGGCAAAGATATTGTTTAGACGTTGGGGATGTCTCAATGATACTTTCTTAACGTAGTAGACATGCATACATATATACCTAGACGTACGTGTTTATGTACATATATATGCATGTGCCCATGAGTATATGTATATAAATTAATATCTAAGACTCTCATTGTGTGTTAGAATGAGGCATGAAATGTATAATATTGCAAGTTGCAACACCATGCATTTGTAGGATCATTGGCAAGAACACCGAGAACTTGTCGATGTTCGGGCGACGAATTACCTAACTAACACCATGTAGGTGAGTGATTAAGTTGTTCAGATTTTAATGTAAGTATTTTATCAGGGCACTTGGGTTCCACAACACTTGCAGACATGGACATCGGGCAGACAACATCAGGATACAAGGAAGTGTACCTTGCCATATCGTAATTCAGTTTCCATTATATTACATGTATATTATTATTGTCCTATTTGCTTCTGGTATATGGTTTACTTTATGTCCGTTGTTGTTACTTAGTGTCTAAGTTAAACTCGGGTGCCAATGTCCGTTAGCGGAGTTGGGTAACGATTCTAGTGTTAGTTCCACAATTCTACGATTTACGGGTATTTTTGTACGGCAGACCTTAGGACACTTGATACAAGATTTCATGAGAATCCGTACTTGATACATTCATGAAGACCAGATTCTGCATTTGGCATTAGGACCAATGACTCGATATGTTATTATACTATGCTACTTATTATGACTCGATGTACTAGTTAGAGGTATTGACCTTGCGTGTTATGGACACGAGACGTGAGGTTAGATGGTAGGGGAGAACATACTCGGTGCATTGGGCTACCCTTCATCATATATGTCGTTGACTCTTTACCAGAGATTCGAGTTTTTCATAAATGCTACAAGATCCTTGACGGGGCCTCTAGGTTATCATAGTTTGCTGAAGTGTTTGTTGAGAGCTTCAGGTTTACACTTTGGTAGTCTACCTTATGAGTGATATTCTTACGTGCATTGCACTTAGATGGTTACTGTAGCTTTACCCTGGAGTATTTTTGTATTATTATACTGTTTAATTCTGGGATGCTATTTCTTGCACCTTGTTATATCCCTGAGGACCTCGTTCCTTACCAGGTTTAGGCGAGAAGGATTACCTTGAGTTTACGGTCTAGGCATTCACACATGAGCAGGAGTTACAGCGGAGGATGAGATTCGTCCAGAGGAGTTCACTTGATCCATGTAAGATCTCACTCGTGGGTTGATGGCATCACTTACTTATGAGACATTGGACTTATTATATTTACTGGTTCCTTTTACATTCATTATTTATTTTTAGAGGGTTGTCACCGTGAGACTCTTTTTGTTTGATGCACTCTGTCACTTTTAAGACTTATTTCTTTTTATGCTTTTAGTGGACTTGATTATCTCTATGTGTATCGTATTTTATTTGTGTGGATGAGTTTAGATATATTACCTATGCTTAGATGTTTAGACTGTTGCTTATATTTTACAGCTTAAGTATACTATAAAGTTTTTATTAAATTGGATTGGACGTTTGAGTTATACTGTTGGCCATTGCCACGTGGCTCGATTCTAAGTATTTTGGGACTCGTACATGACATAGTTTTTGTGGTGGCCTATGTAGGTCCGATAATTAAATCATCTTGGTTACCTAACTATGCCAAGCGAGCCTGCAAATAGGAATAAGCAGTAAGAAACTCATCCACTGCAAGCTTGACTCCCTTGATATCATGAGTGTCAATTTGTATCTTGTTCGTCTTATTTTTCAATATTGGCAACTATATCTTTTCAGAATCATGAATTTTCGTAACAGATATGTTGCATAGCCGGGAGATGTCCCACGGTATACTAGATCGTCTGAGGATCCAGTACCGAGATAGATTCTCATGTTGCCCCCTGCTACCTAGGGGCAGACATCTGGGCAACAACATGTGCCATCGGGCGAGCACCAAACCACACTCCTGGTAGAGCCAGAAGGCCAGTAGACCCCTGGACAGGAAGAGGAACAACTTCCCCCACCACCTTCAGTCCCACCGCAGATGCCATATAAGCCTTTTCCCTAGCCGGGACAACCGATGGATGCTCAGCAGATGTTCCAGATATTTTATGCCATGATGTTGGCTCAACAACAAGTTTAGCAACAGGCTCAACAGTAGGACCAGCAGGGTCAAGCTGAGTCCTTAAGGGAGAGCATCTTTACAACCTTGGAGCAAATGACACCACCAGCACGTCATCCAGTGACAGGGACTATTATAGATTTTTGCCAACTGAAGCCTCTACCATTCTCTGGCATAGATGAGCACACTTAGGTACACGAGTGGCTTACTAATATTCAGTACCAGTTGGAAGTTGCCGAGCTTCCAAGAGAGAGAGAGATAACCGCCGACAAGATACAGTTAATTGGCAATGTCTACCACTGGTGGTTTATTAAGAAGAAGCGACTAGGACCAGATCATGTCACTTTGGAGGAGTTTTCCATACTCTTCCAGGAGACGTTCATTACATCCACTGTCCGTACAGAACTTCATAACAAGTTCATACACCTCACTCAGGGCAGTATAACTTTATAGGAATACAACGCGTTATTTCTTTGCTTGAGCTATTTTGCCCCTACCTTGATCGAGATTGAAGAGAAAAAAGCTGAGAAGTTCTACGACGACTAGAGTTTTGAGATAAAAAAATTGATCGGACCTGTTGCCCCTACTTCCTATACTGCAGTTCTCCTAGTAGCATCACGCATGGATCACATTAACAAGAAAGATGTTAGCCAAAAATGCCTACATGGAGCAGTAGCAACAGCACCAGTTCTTGCACCACTGGTGTAGAAGAATAAAAAGTGCGCCTCTTGAAAATGGTGCACTTTTCTGCAAATAAACTACATAGGGGAAGAATGGCCCACTTTCAAGCTTCTTTTATCAACGAAGACAAGCGCATAAATCGTATGTCTGCTTTTCTTCTCGAGCATTAAATATAATGAAACTGACAGCTGAACAGCAGTCGAGGATGTCAAAAGTCATCATTACAGCTGACCTGTGGCACGCAAACCTAGGTTATTATTTAGTGACCTATCCGCTGGGCTAACCTTATCAGAAGTGTGCCGTTGTGCCAACCTCATCAAAAGTGCATCGCTGTGCCAACCTCATCAAAAGTGCGCCACTTTGCCAACTTCATCAAAAGTGCGCCGTTTTGACAACTTCATCAAAAGTGCGCCGCTGGACCTCATAAGAATTGCGCCGCTGTGCCAACTTCATCAAAAGTGTGCCGTTGTGCCAACTTTATCAAAAGTGCACCGCTATGCCAACTTTATCAAAAGTACGCCGCTATGCCAACTTCATCAAAAGAGCGTCGCTGTGCCAACCTCATCAAAAGTGTGCCGCTGTGCAAATTTTATCAAAAGTGCACTTCTGTGGCAACTTCATCAATAGTGCACCACTGTGCCAACTTTATTAGAAGTACGCAGCTGTGCCAACTTCTACAGAAGTGCGCCGTTGTGTCAAGTTCTAAAAAATTTGTGCCATCATGGATACTTCTTCATAAGAGCACTTGTATAGCCAATCTTTCCAAACGTGTGCCAATCTCCCGACCACTTCTAAAGTGCATCTACGATCCTAACTGACAAAGAGAAGTTATGATTATGTATCCTACATGCCATGTTCTTTATGAAACATTATCACTACCACATTTTCTAGGAAAAAATATTTTGGTCATTTCATAATTAATTAAATATTAGGCATATTGAATATTTATTTATTGTATTATTTAATTATTGTTAGATGTTAGATTTTATTTTGGACTTGTGTTAGTGAACCTAACTAGTTTATATTAGATCCATAGACCAACATTTAATTCTAATTAGAATTGAGCCCAATAGTAAGCCCAATCATTAGGAGGATGATTAATTAGTTAAACCAATTGGACTAGAACCTTTCCTCCTTAATTAATTCCTTCATAACAAGCCCCAAGGGATATTATGGAAATTTTATAGTACCTTGGGGGAGGGGGTAGTGGCCAGCCTAGTTGAGAGTAGGGAGAGACTCTCTCTCTTCATTTTTTATTTTAAATCTACATATATAATTTTACTCTTCCAAATTTCTGCATTCCTACACCAATTTCTACCCAAATTTCTTTTCAATTCCTTCCTTATTCATCATTGGAGCCATTAGAACAAGGAGAAAGCAAGTATCTACAAGTTGAAAGCTCTTGACACTCATTTGAAGATTTTATTGGGAATCCATCTCCCAATTGGTATAATTCAGTTTTTTTCTCTCTAATTAGACTCTAAATCTATAATTTAATCATTAGGAACTCTCCCATGTACTAAGGCTACCTACATGAATTAGAATTAGATTCATAGGAGGCCTATAGAAAAAAGTTATGTGGTTTTTTGTGTCAATTTTGGGAGAATTTCGAGATTGACACATCTTGTGTTTGTCAATAGGTCAATTAGACGAAATTGACATGTGTTTGGTTGTGTGTGACTAGTTTTATATCCATAATTGGATACGTGTAGGCCGTATCCCGATAATTTGGAGATACGGGTTGATTTGGGAGTTTTCTTCCGATACGAGAGTTTGAGCATGTCATATTTTGACACGGGCACGTAGTTGTGTAGCTAGCTCTTCGAGTTGTTCATAATTATAATTTTAGACTTGCTCATGTCCTTCGGGATACGTTTGATTAGTGGTGGAGTCGTATCGCAAGCGTATCATAGATCTAGTATGATACGGGTGCGGTGCACTCCACGTGTTTGTTTCTTTGCATTTCAATTCAATTTATATTAGTTATAGCTATTATAATATTATAATTATATATATATATATATATATATATATATATATATATATATATATATATATATATATATAATTATGTGTATGTTCTATGTTTCTTTATGATGTGTGGGTGATCATTGGAGAATAGGAGACTGCATGTGCATCTCTAGTATAGTTATGTGTTATATATATATATATATATATATATATATATATATATATGGATAAGTGTATATGTGAATAAGAGCTAAAGGGGAGAAGCATAAGCAGTGAAAAGCAGGCAAGAAGCAGCAGCAAAAGCAGCCGGATAAGCTACAACAAGCAGCAATAACAACAGAAGCAGCGAGAAGCAGTAGCAGAAGCAGCAAGCAGCAGCAGCAGCAACAAGCAGTAAGCTGCAGCAACGAGAAGCAGAAGCAGTAAGCAGCAAGCAGCAGAAGCAAAAAGTAGCAGCAGCAACAGCGATAAGCAGCAGCAGTGAGAAGCAGAAGCAGTAGCAATAAGCAGCATTAGCTTTAGTGAGTAGTGGGTGCTTAGATAAGCTAGTTAATAAGCTAAGATAGTTTATATTGATAGTTAGTTACGTATATATAATGTTAGTAGTAGTAGTAGTAGTAATATATATATATATATATATATATATATATATATATATATATATATATATATATATATATATATAAGCACTAGTTAATATTGGTTAGTATTTTTTCAAGATTACCTTGAGTTACACCAAGGTAATGAGATTTGGGGTATCTTGGGTACGGATATTAAATATCAAGGGGTATGTTAGTATATTAGTTTAGTATAGTGTTGTTATAAGTTTAAATGTATATTAGTGTATAGTGAGGTGTATGGGTAGTTAGTTATATGTTAGATATTGAATTACCTTGTGATACCAAGGTAATATCAAGGTATTGGTTTATACTCAAGGTATTGGGTTTGAGTATCAAGATGGATGTGTTGGTGGTGTGATACTGTATTTTGTTCAAAGTCAAGGTATCCACTTAGCATTAGTTAAGCTAGGAGTACTGTATATCTTTGTCTTGTATATATTATTGTATTTTGAAATCTAATAATTTACGTATCTTATGATACGATATTTTGTTGGTTTTCTAGTATCCTAAACATAGCTAGTATAGCCTAGTTACATAGTGTATGGACCCAATATCCTAGAGATAGACTCATACAACATAGAAATAGCTAGTTTGACCAAGTTTGACCTAGAGTTGACCTAGTTTGACTATTTTGACTTAAAAATGGCTTTATGACCTAGAATTTGACTACTTTAACTTATTTTTATTCTAAAACCTTATATTGATATAATATTCCATATTTAGGTCTCTGAGGTACCGTACCGGACATCTTTGATACTGTTTATCAGATTTTAGGTGAGTACATTATCTGATAGTTTCTCATTCATGATATCTTCTACGTCTCTTGTAGTTAGTGTAGATATCCTTGACATCTTGACACGATGGTTACACGGATTGGTATATCCAAATCTCGTCATGAGATGTTATTCCTTGGTATTTATGGTATACCTTGTGCAAGTCTTGTTCCTTGTTCTTTTTGTATATGTACATACATTGATTCTTGGGGAGACTAGCTACCAATCCAATAAATCCCGTATCATAACGTACTTTGGTTGGATCCACTATACCAGTCGGGGGCGGGGAGTATTTAGTATAGATTTGTGATCATACTCTACTTGTGCATGTCTTGTTCCTTGAATAATGTTAATCATATACCTCTCGTATAATTGCCCATGTCGTAATCCTTGTACAAGTTCCCAAGTCGATCATATGTTGAGCTGGTACTCACTCACTTAGTAGTAGTATTTCTTGTTCATATTCTATGATTCTTATTCTTATATTTATTTCTAGTATTCCTTTTATTGCATATCTCTTATACCTATATATTGTATCTTGTATATTCGCTCTATTTACTATTACATAGTTTATATCATTTATTAGAACTGTTGTTAGAGATGTACTTTGCTCCTTTCCTAATTGGATATTTTTTTAGATGACACTGAGGAGTGGTACCCCACTTACTATGGGCCTCAGGACGTAGTTGGCTTAGAGCTAGAGACTTTGGATCTGGAGGGTCTCATCCCGATTGAGACAGACGACCCAGAAATCGTAGCTCAGTAGATAGTTTTATTTGTACTAGATTTGTCTCCAATATCTTGTTATTAGTATTCCTTTATATGACTCATTGGATATTATTTGGTCTTATGAGTTGTATTTGACTCTTCGGTTCTTTATATCATTTTTGTGCAATTGTTCCATCTTATAAATCTATGATTGAGTATTCATATTTCATTGGTGGCATTATTATATCTTGATTGCTAGATAGATAGTTTATCCAAACATCGTTTTACCGCCGATGCTGCAGCGTAGGCTGGGTGTCATTCACTACTCGCGTCCCTACACCAGGTGCAGGTCGTGATAAACGTATACAAATAAATGTTCCATGAAGTACGTTTTTCTCGTATAGGAAGCCACGTATCAAGAAGACAACAAGTTGTGCACCCACTCACTAGATCATGGGGTGTCATCCCATGAAAAGTGTGCTTATTGTACAGATTGTCCAAAGTGCGCGCACACTATCATAACTGCTCTAAAATCCTATAAATATAGGATTATTGTGTACGTTATAGGGGAAAATTTCAAGTCTTTGAAATCTAAGAACAGAAGGAGAGAAATAGAAGCTTCTCATGCCGTTGTTGCCAAAGCTTTCTTATTGCCCAACTCTTCAAGTTGTTTACAACATTCCTCATATTTCTTTATCATCGTGTGGTACAAGGAGTAAAGTGATCACCCGCAGATCAGATCTCTACAGCTATACTTTCCCAGAATTAATTGTACTTAAATTTTTGTTTAGGATCTCTTATACTTTTCTTTCTTTTTAATAGTTTATAATACAAAAGTTTCGTATAAACGTTTTTCACAAATAAGATGGCAACTCTGCTAGGGATGACTTTTGCCGCTGACGAGAAAGTGATAGATCGACTCGACGCTGCGTCGGTCGGTTCGATGCAAAAGACCTTGGTTGTGAAGGTCGACCAACAATCATACGAAGAAATGTTCCATTCTTGGGGTAATCTAACCCCTCATCCGCACTCAAGTTGAGGAAAACCCGCAAAGTGTGGGTGGAAGATTTTTTAAGACTTTGAAATCCAAGAACAGAAGATTAGAAATAGAAGCTTCTCGTGCCACTGTTGCCAAATCTTTCTTTTTCCTCGACTCTTAAAGTTGTTCATAGCATTTCTTATATTTGTTCGTCATGTGGTCCAAGGAGTAAAGTGATTGCCCGCAGATCAGATATCTACAGCTATACTTTCCTAGAATCAATTATACTTAGATTCCTGTTTAGGGTCACTTGTACTTTTCTTTTTTTTCAATAGTTTGTAATACAAAGTTTCATATATACTTTTCTTCACAAACAAGATAGCGACTCTGCTGGGGACGACTTTCTCCTCTGGCAAGAAGGTGATAGCTCAACTCGACGCTGCATCGGTCGGTTCGATGTAGAAGACCTTGGTCGTAAAGTTTGACCAACAAGCATATGAATAAATGCTCCATTCTGGGGGTAATGCTAACCCCTCATCCACACTCAAGTCGAGAAAAACCTACAAAGTGTGGGTACCCAAGCCTCGTCATACATATCCCAAAGTTGCTACCAATAAGGGAAATAATTTTTTTAATGACAGGAACTACCTGATAAATTTTGTCAACCAAACTCAGGTCGATGACTTGGTGGACAACTCCTTTGCATTAAACAAAGGATACAAATTGCGCAACTCATGCAATATCGAACAAAGGGTAATCCACACCCAACCTTCTGAGTCCCTTGTGCTAAACAAGGTATACAAATCGTGCAACTCGCGTAATATCAAGCAAAGGGTGACCCATACCCAATATTTTGTGACCATGTATATTCGTTGTCATATGTGGGGCAAGAAAATCATAAACACCACTGTCCAAACCAAGCTCTCTACAGACGCACTCTTCAAAGAGAGACAAAAGTTCCTCCAGGATTTATGCCAACAGACGAAAAACTGCATGCGCACAAATGAGGTGTTCGTCCGGGAGAATCATTCTCTTAACATCATGATTACACGCACAGTAGAGGAAAAGTTATACGCTACTCGTTAGAAGCCTACCATTAGTGCGCCATGCCAAGACCTTCGTGCATAATCAAATGCATATAGGCAAACTGCTCCAACTCTTCCTACACTGCACAAAGTACGCCAAGTAGGATCGACCTCTTCATAATATGTTGATTATGCGCGTGTACATAAGAGGACTACTAGAAACAAATTTCTCTCATCAGTGAAGGACAAAAGCTCGAGAAGTGACGAATCATTCGCTAATCAAGCCAACACCTCACTCTACACACAGGGGACCAAAAATATACATAAAAGATTCAATGTATATCATGTAAAGAGGCAGAGTCTGCCCTCTTCCTCCTCTTCTCTTCCCTCTTTTTATTTATGTGAGCTTATTGTACACAAGCGTAAAGAGAGAGACCCTTCTGACTTTACAATGATGTTTCCTAATGAACATCATTGCAATTGTCATAGAGTTGTAATCAAATATTGCTGTACATCAATAAAATAGTCTGTGTTTAACCGATTGACCCATACTATGTCTTCTAAACCTCGATATGCAAAGTAAGTTAACAACCAGGAGTATGATAATAATGAACCTCTCCATGCTCTAGCATACATGGCTTCGCATATTTCCCGTGGTAGGAGACAATCAAGACAAAGTTCTTTAAGAACACCCAGCCAGAAGAGGTTTGACCAACTTGTCGACTCCTTTGAAGGAGTATACCAAAATACACGTTCTCGTAGACCAGAGCTTATTCTTCACAAGAATCCCTATTCCTCATAATCCGAGGTTGGGGTTAGCAATCCCCCTGATTCTGAAACTGATAATGTAGACTCCAACTACAAGGTTCTTTCTACCAATCCCTTTATCGTACACAGAGATACTAGCATCTACATCATCGATGACGAACAAGACGCTCCTCCATCAGAAGTCATCAAACAATACCGTAACTTATTAGAGGCCGCTCTTAGGGACATGTAAATTATGATATAAAATATGCATCAAATGACGATATCCCAATATTCTACTACCCCAGCTCCTATCCAAGTGGCTCTATTCTTACCTGCATAGCCTACTCCTGGAACAATACCTCCGCTGGATAACACAAATCCAGAAGCAGTCCTAAACCAAGAGTCAGCAGTGCCAACTCTTAATCCTCTCATTATTGGGAGTGGACCTCCGCCGATGATAATATATGTTCAACCAAGATCTTATCAGTCAGCTGTACCACTCCAACCAGAAGATCCTCTCAAAGATATCCAGGAGTTGCATGCACAGTTCGATATTTAAAGAACAAAGACCAACTCTGCAAGATGGGGGTAAAATAACCTTATCCTCCTTATTGGGATAATGATCCATTTTCTCCTAAATATAAACCCCAATCAATAGTCTTGTTTGGATACAGGACATCATCGAGCCAATATATTAATTACTTCAATATGATGATGGCTCATCTGCAAAAAAATGATGGTCTCCTCACTAGATTATTCGTGGGATGCTTGGCCGACATAGCCTATGATTGGTATTGTAGTTTACCAAATAACTATATATCCTCGTTTGAATATATAAAATATCTTTTTCTCTCATGATTACATAAATGAGGCATGGATATGACGATATCTTCACTCATTGATATCAAAAAAAAGAAAAAAAATCTGCTCGCGAATTCATAGAGCATTTCAGGCAAGTAACTCTAAATTTGCCCACCTGTATTCCAGATTCTGCATTTATCTCTACTTGCCAAAGGAATCTACTGTCTATAGTTGGGCTCTGGACTTGTCTAACTCAATTTCAAGACTGTACATCGTTCATCATTAGGACCAAAGCTGCTGGAGGTAACGTGAATGTGGCACATAATTTAGGGTTACAAATGATCAATACAGAAGGAAAGTACTGGTCCAACAAAAATAACAGTATGAATAATCACAACATCAAAGGAAATGAGGCCTTAGCAATAAACTTGCAAAAATGACCTACCTCTCCTCCAGCACAAAAGCCTCCTGAGTCTTCCAGGCCTAAGGAAGAATATTCCTTTTACAAGAGCGATATCCTCAAAATTTTTGATGCTTGTTAAAAAGCAAAAAGTTGCAGTTACCTGACATCAAGCGACCGAATGAGGTTGGTAAAACAGACGACCCAAAGTATTGCCTGTACCACCGATATGTAGATCACCCTACCAAGGCTTGTTACGTCTTAAAAAAAAGATACAATAGTTGATAGATGCTAAATCTATCACCTTCACAACGAAGAGAAGACAGTCACTACCAATATGGTGTCTCTTCAATTTGGCGACTTTCCAGCACAATAAATCCCAAACGAATTCGTCATTCCAATACCTCGAGCTACAATGGAAGTGATAAATCTCTCGCCTCCTCAAAGTCAAACAGAGGGGTTGGTGCCTCTTACCACAGATTATGGTGAGATTATGTGGATTTATCCCAACCTGCTACCAGATTGGGACCAGGGAGCAACATCTTCTAATCCAAAATCCAAAAATGGCAAGCAGTATAAACCATGCAATATGATTTCTTTGGATCATCAGTCAGACAGAGAATACGATCAACATCAAGAAGACATCTCTATCAAGATCAGATTTCAAAATCTAAATATTTTCCCACCAAGCTCTACTCGCAAGCTTCGTTTAACACACCGACAATGTACCATAATTGACAGTGTTCCGCTGTATAGGGAACAACAAATCTTTATTGCTTATAAATATGTTCCTATACAATTCCCCCTCTTTCTTCTACAAAAATTAGAGCGTAGACCTCAACTCAGGTGGTTGAGAAGGATCTTCCCTAATTTAGTCAATACAGCCAACAATCTGTATGCTTGATGCAAAACATAGGATAGGATTTCCAGAAAGCTGAAGGTTTAAACTTTGGCAATAAAAAACGTATTCCTCTACAACTCCGAGGATAGTTGAAGAAATCCTATAATAGATTGGGCTACGATAAGACTAACCCACAGAATTGTTCCAAGAAGAGGTATGTTAAAAAGAAACTCAAGTCTTGTAAGATTGAGCTTCTTTCTCCGATGCCCGAAGAAGAAGCCATGAATGGTGCCAAGTCTAGCATGCCTCTGTATTATACCGGTTATATCGGATCTAATAAAGTGAACCGGATTCACATCGACTCTGGTTCTTTACTCAGCACCATTCCTAAAGGACTATTGAAAGGATTGAAGATACCGATACACAAACTGTCTTCCACTAGCACTACCATTCTAGGCTTTAATGCTGGAAGAAGTAAACCGCTGGAAAATATATTCTTAAAAATTTAGATAGACAATCTATGTACTTAAGTCACATGCTATATGATCGGCTCTAACATATCTTACAACATTTTACTGGGACGACCGTGGATACACGAGTATAAAATTATAGCTTCCATCCTGTACCAACGCTTCAAATATGTGGACAATCGAAGAGAAGTCAAAACAGAGGTAGATGATCTCAACCCATTCAAAGGTCTCAAAGCCAATTTTACTGACTCTGTACTCTATACACCAGAGTGTATAAAAGAAGAAGGTAATCAAGTTGGTGATGAAGCTGAGAACTATCACGCTCCGATCTCCCGCAGGAATCGACCATCCTTAATGGGTGCAAATTACCGTGCCAGCGCTCCCACAGGATAATCTTTTCCTTCTAGATATGATGCCACACGAGCCCAAGTTGCGCCCGTACAAGGCCATGAATCGAACATGCAGAGAAATATAAAGCCACAGAGTCGCATAGATAGTTCGAATGCAGCAAAATAAGAAACGAACAGGCGATTGGTAACAAGTTCACAGAGTCGTCAAAGCGAAAGCATTGAATAACACAAGTATGGAAGTAAAATAAGCACTTTATTGATATTGAACATGTATTACAAGCGGCGCTAGGCCGAGATTACAAGTAGCTCAAGTCCTCTCTCTCGTAACAATAAAAGCGGGCCAAGTGGCTATAATTGTGGAATAATACATAGTTAATGTTCCAATATTATGTCTTGTATATGTACTTCAGCTCCGGACGCAACGCTCCAAGGCTCTAGAGCGAACTCCTTGCCTTAGCTCACACGAAAGGTTTTCGTACCGAACAAGGTTCTCCTGCACCATGCAAGCAATCTGGTTGGTTATCAGTACATGAATGCACTGCTGGGGAGGCTTCTCGCACGCTCGATAAATCCAAACACGTTATATAGGTTCCGTGCACCATCTATTAAGTTATCTTTTTATTCTTGCTTTAGGATCAGTTTTATGACAATGATGTAAAGCCTAACTCGTATGACAGTGTGCCTTATGATATTTGAGTAACACGACGATACTTACCAACTTACCATCCGTCCTTTCTTGTTCAAGGTAAACCAAGTTAAACCAAACACGAGTATATAATAAAATCCAGGGGAAATTGTACAAGAAAATACGAGTGTCACGAGCGGGGTTCTGATTCAGGTGTATGAGTTACACGGATTATCCAGAAGTGCTGCAGAAGATTGTTCTTGTGTTTAAATTAAGCATAGATGTCTTATACTTAAATTCGTTCAGGTGTTCCATATTATCATATGCGATGCAATGACTCGCACACAGATTTTTGCTAAGCGAGGATGACTTATCTATATGAATATGAGGTCACTGGCTTAGCCATAAAGGATGATGTATAGTCTCCGACGGAGACGAGGCATAGCGCAAGAGTCATGGGAGTTACCCACCATCCTCACCAAATATGGACAGACTACCATAGATATTGGATCCAAACAGGTTATCCAAGTACAGGATGCACTACCAAGGGCCCGACCACTAAATATATTTTGTCGCCCCAAACCGGGGAGCATCTTACTAATTTGGTCACGTAATACCCATATACCTTCTAGGAGGTATGATCCTGGTGCCCCAATGATCGTCCAAGGAATCCAAGTTTTTACCTCGTGCACGAGTTATCAGTGACCATGCAAGTCTAGGGTCTTAGATTCACGGGATTCATGATACGACATATTAATTCTTGTTTATTGCTCAGAACGAGTATGCTGTAAGAGCTATGATTTTTACTTTATTTGACATGATTCTCGTTCAGAGTTAAACTTGACATGGTACAATCCCCTAGTTAAGAGATGTCTTGGTGACCCAATGGTCCCGAATACTTTCAGGTTCATACTTGCACGAAACGACTATTAGATAGTCTTCCGGGGAGAACTAGATGAATGCAAGACATAGATAATGTTACTTGATTATGGCATAAATTATGTGATAAGCATTAAAATGAGGTAAAAGAGTACAAGTTAGCATTTAAGCAGGCAAGCATTACTTTTGTATGAAACATAACCATAAGGTAACTTGCGACATAGTCTACTTTAGAACATAAGCCTTTACGTTAGCACGGGTCTAAGGGGTAGTGCAAGGAGTGAAACCGTACAAGGACATATCGAGCGACATAATATATGGGACAAGCAATATAAACAATTAGGGTCGTGTACTATAAAGAGTATATATGAGCTGCTCGAAGCATTAGCGGAGTCTACTAGCATGAAGCTAAGGTAGCATGCGAGGGTCCACATTATAAGCCAAGTTTTATTTCCATGTTCGAACCCAGGAAATACAAGATGAGATTATTTCCTTATCCAGTTGTGTTGTATTCTTTATTAGCATGCAAGGGGTGATTCACCCAACGACTAGCATGTATTGTCCATATTTTTAAGTGTGCAGGCTAAGCAAAGATAGGTTCATCGTAACCACCCACCTTAGTGATGTTTTACCTCAGTCGAGCGACACTCCGAGCGAGCCTTTGAAATTCTAAGTCTGAATTCCTGAAGGGCCAAGTCTGGAATCCTTTGCCTCAAACGATTCTTTTCGGTGACTAAAGTGGGTCAGGTCGTTGTACTTGAGCCATTTGAATTGGCTATCTGCTTGAATAGAACGGGTTGTTAGATTATACACCACTCAAAAAAAGTCTCATCCTCGAGACTTCCTGAGTTCAAACTGTTCTATCATAAACTATCGAATCAATCTCAACCATAGCAATCGGTATCGCGTGTGTGCTGGGTCTGTCTCATTGAATGACTCTATCATTCAATCCAAACTCTGACTCGGCCTCTACTGTACTTTAGCATAGAACATATCGATTAACGCGGGGTATATTATAATCCATCATGAATGATGATCTAAGGCTGAGGCAAACTTATCTAAATTCTTGTACTCGTCCATGCGAATCTAATATATTAACTTGCACTAGCATTCGAGATCAGCATCACAAGTCTGGATCGTGCACATATTCAAAGCATCCCTCAAACATATGCATGTTAACCAACTTAGCGATAGTGAAGTATTTGCACTCGAGTTCAACATATCATTGAGTCTTGGATCGTGCAAACGTTCAAGGCGTCCCTCAAATATATGATTCAACCAAACTCATCGATAGCGAAGTCGGATAAGCTATATGCAAAAATCTTAAGGGTTCTCATCTTATGAATCATGATGATACCTCCAACAGGGTCAATGAAATCAAAGTCATTTCTAATCCCACTCAAACCATGTATTGTACTACCGTCAAGCACGATCTATCCGATCTACCGAATAGCGTCCAAGTCCTATCGTATATTCTATTCGTGTCAAACATAGCGTATTCTTACCATTTTATGTCTAACTCTAAGTCTTGCTGCCCCAGTCTATGGCTTGCTCAAACAATGCTCTAAAGTCTGTTACACAAGTTCTTTCACTTGGCATAGGATCATCTACCTAATTACTAGGTCATCTCATAAGGTCATAGGTATAGTTTCATCTTACAACTCATCGTACAAATTTGTTGCATGATGCTTGTCCCAATTTCTAAGGTCAAACCATTATTCATTTGCACAGGATATTCTACCCAAGCTTGTTTTACTCAGACTTCTAAACATCGAGCATAAATATCCTACTCACAATAACACGTTCATTTGTATAGGGTCCGAGTCTGTTCAGTCAAATCCATAAAATATCTATGTCGTATGTCAAGCCTAGCAATTCACATAGTCTCTCCTCAAACATGTTTGATAAAACCCACATAACCATTCTAATTCTAAACCACCAAGCCATGATTCAATTCTAAATCTTTGATCTCAATCATAACTCCAAGTCATCAACCAGATTCATGTATTCATTCACAAAACTATCAAGCATGTCTTACTCCATGTTCTAGACTAACTTATCCTTGAAACTCTTTTGATTTACTTGTATTCTCAAACTTATTTTATCATGTTGAACCACTAGTCAAGATGATCCTTCAATTGTCACGCTCCGGTCTTCCGTAAGTTCGATCATCCTTGGTGGATATGAGATCACCACACCAATGTTCCCGCTGGATAATCGTCCTAATCTGGACGTGATGCATGTACGAGCATGGAGTTATGCTCGTACAAGACAAGAAGGTTGAATGTTATGGTTATCATCAAAATGATCGAGACACCTTATCATTTACACTTTGCTCCATCGAAGATATATATCCTTTATGTCCATTCATGCCGTGATCATAATTTGTCTAACCAAATCGTCCAACTTTAGTATTACCGTTTGATCTATCCGTACTCTACTTCTATCACTCCTCAAGCAACTAGGTTCAAATCTAAAGCCAAAGTTTATCCACCTTCGATATATTTCATTTCATCGAGTTCATTTGTATAATCATCGAATATGTTCCCGTGAGTTCGATCATCCCCGCCAGACGTGAAATTACCATGCCAGCGCTCCCACAGGATAATTGTTCTATACCGGGACTGATTGTCGAGGGTTATCTTTTAAACTAGATTCAAGATTGTTCTTCCAAACTCTAGATCGAATCCGATATTGCTTACATATTTCATCGAACCACAGTATTCTTTCTCGGGGTAACTTCTATTGAGAGATATCCTACTCAAGATTTAATCCCTTTGATTCGATTTAAAATCACTCGTACGATCCATCAAGTTTCCACCAAGTTTCCTCGACCAAGATATTGATTTCCATTATCTTGAGTTCTTATTTGATATATAAGCCTTATTACTTATTCAAGACATTCTTAATCGTTCAAACCAACTATCGCACGAGACCTATGAATTCACTTAAATTTTTCCAAAATGATCCATACACCACTCAGGGATCGAGTTACCCAATTAAATCCTCAATCGTGTTCGCATCACTCTTATATTCACTAAGTAATTCTTTAGAACTTCGGCGCGATACCTAAGTGTCGCCTATTAAATCTTAGTCTCGTATATATTCCTGTTGATAATCATCCAAGTAAATCATATTTGATTTATATTTGCCGACACAAAATATAGTTTGAGCTATTTCTCAAAATCCAAGCATGATCTACTATATTTGCCTTAGCAATAAACTGATAAGGCTTCTATTGGTTGCCATTCTAAGTCTGACTTATCCTCATCTGAATGATATACCAATCTCGCTCGTAAACTAGCTCACACCAAAGGATCTTGGCGTGCGATACTTAACACAAATTAGCCAAAAGGCTGTGTGCATAGCTAACAGTCCGAACGATATTCTATCTCATACACTAACCAGCTGGGTAATCACGTATAGGTATTCGAGTCCGCACATAACTTATCGATTCTAGCATGTGTCTATTCCCGCAAGTCTAACACAGGTCAGAACAAGGGTCATTACATAACTATCCAGTTCAAGCAATCATATCAATTTTATGCACTTTTTGAAATTATTAAGACTCATTGTATTGAATATTCCAACGGGTCAACGAGAGATAGTGTATGCATATAACCCACAAACGAGCTTTCAAAACTAAAAAAATTGATACGAAGTCCAAAGACGTAAACTTAATGCTCCGATACCAATATGTCTTGCCCCTATCTCCCGCAGGAATCGACCGTCCCTGCTGGGCATGAATCACCATGCCAGCGCTCCTGTAGGACGATCTTTTCCATCTGGACATGATGCCGCACGAGCCCAAGCTATGCCCGTGCAAGGCCATGAATCGAACATGTAGAGAAATATCTAAGCTACTGAGTCACACAATTAGTCTGATTGCAACGGAATAAGAAACGAACAGGCGATTGGTAACAAGTCCACAGAGTCGTCATAGCAGAAGTATTAAATAACACAAGTATGGAAGTAAAATAAGCACTTTATTGATATTGAACAAATATTACAAGCGGCGCTAGGCCAAGATTACAAGTCGGTCAAGTCCTCTCTCTCGTAACAATAAAAGTGTGCCAAGTGGCTATAATTGTAGAATGATACATAGATGATATTCCAACCTTATGTCTTGTATATGTGCTTCAGCTCTAGACGTAACGCTCCAAGGCTCCAGAGCAAACTCTATGCCTTAGCTCGTACGAAGGGGTTTTCGCACCGAACGAGGTTCTCCCGTACCCTACAAGCAATCTGGTAGGTTATCAGTACATAAATGCACTAGTGGGGAGACTACTCGCCCGTTCGACAAATCCAAACATATTATATAGGTTCCGTGCACCATCTATTAAGTTATCTTTCTAGTCTTACCTTAGGATAAGTTTTATGGTAATGATGTAAAGTCTAACTCGTGTGGCAGTGCGCCATGCGATATTTGAGTAACACGACGATACCTTCCAACTTACCATCCGTCCTTCCCTGTCCAATGTAAACCAAGTTAAACCAAGCACGAGTATATAATAAAATCCAAGGGAAATTATATAAGCAAATACGAGTGTCACGAGCGGGGTTCTGATTTAGGTGCACGAGTTACACGAATTATCCAGAAGTATTGCAGAAGATTATTCAAGTTTTTAAATTAAGCATAGATGTCTTATACTTAAATCCATTCAGGTGTTCCAGATTATCATATGCGATACAATGACTCCCTCGCAGATTGCAGCTAAGCGATGATGACTTATCTATATGAACATGAGATCACTAGCTTAGCCATAAAGGATGATGCATAGTCTCTGACGGAGATGAGACATAGCATAAGAGTCATGGTCGTTACCCACCATCCCGACCAAACATGGAGAGACTACTATAGATATTGGAGTCAAACGGGTTATCCAAGTATATGATGCACTACCAAGGGCCCGACCACTGAATATATTGTGTCGCCCCAAACCCGGGAGCATCTTACCAATTTGGTAACGTAATACCTATATTCCTATTAGGATGGTGCAATTTTGGTTCCCTGATAATCGTTTGAGGAATCTATGTTATTACCTCATGCACGAGTTGTCCATGACCATACAAGACTAGGATCTCAGATTTATGGCATTCATTACACGACATATTAATTCTTGATTCTTGTCCAGAAAGAGTATGATCCACGAGCTATGATTCTTGCTTTATTTGACATAATTCTCGTTCAGAGTTAAACTTGACATGGTACAATCCCCTAGTTTGGAGATGCCTTGGCGACCTAATGGTCTGGAATACTTTCAGGTTCATTCTTGCACGGAACGACTATTAGGTAGTCTTCTGGGGAGAACTAGATGAATGCAAGACATAGATAATGTTACTTGATTGTGGCATAAATTATGTGACAAGCATTAAAATGAGACAAACGAGTACAAGTTAGCATGTAAGCATGCAAGCATTGCATTTGTATGAAACATAACCATAAGAAAACTTGCGGCATTGTCTACTTTAGAACATAAGCCTTTACGTTAGCATGAATTTAAGGGGTAGTACGAGAAGTAAAACCGTATAAGGACATATCGAGAGACATAATATATGGGACGGATAGTATAAACAATTGGGCCCGTGTGCTACGAAGAGTATATATGATCTACTCAAAGAATTAGCAGAGTCTACTAGCAGGAAGCTAAGGTAGCATGAAAGGGTTCATATTATAAGCCAAGTTTTATTTCCATGTTCAAACACAAGCAATACAAGATATGATTATTCCCTTAGGTAGGTGCGTTATACTCTTTATTAGTATGCTAGGGGTGATTCACCTAGCAACTAGCATGTATTATCCATATTTATAAGTGTGCAAGCTAAGCAAAGACAGGTTCATAGTAGCCACCCACCTTAGTGATATTTTGCCTCGGTCAAGCGATACTCCAAGTGTCACGACCCGCACCCGGGGTAAGGGTACTAGTCGGAAACAACGCCCAGCCTACGCCGCAGAATCGGCGGTAGAACGCTGTCTAGAAAGTCTATCTAATATAATAAACCACCAAAAGATAGTGTACTCAATCACAGAACTAAGATAGAATGAACACGAATCAGATAAGAATAGAATAGTCATCAACTCATGAGTTTAAAATAATACATCAATGAGTCTGAAGAGTAACAAAAATAAGCTGGAGACAAATCCAGTACAAAAGAATACTATCATACTACAAGCTACACTCCAGGGTCAACTGTCTCAGTTGGGATAAGTCCCTCTTGAGCCAGGGTCTCCGAATCTAAACCCACAACATCCTGGGGTCCATAATAGGTAGGGTACTCCTCAGTGTCATCTGGAAAAATATATCCAGTCAGGAAAGGAGCAGAGTACATCTCTAACAGCAGTTCTAATCTATGATAAAAACTATGTAACAGTAAATAGCTGTGGATAAACAAGATGCACAAAATAGATACAAGAAATATATAGACAATAAAGAAATATTGGAAAGAAATATAATAATGAACAATATGCCAATGAAACAATAATACTAATAACTAAGTGTGTTAGTACTAGCTTAACATGTGATCGGCTTGGGCAAGATACAATGCGGCCTGGCTAATCATACGTGCGGTGCACGATCAACACTATTCGCTTACCAATACTTTATTGAATAGGGATTTGATCACATATCTATACTAATACTCCCTACCCCCAACTGGTATAATAGATCCAACCACGGTATGCTATGGCACTAGATTCCCCAAGAAGATAGCTAGTCTCCCCGAGAATCGGTGTCTGTACATGTACAAGATAATCAATGAAACAATACTTGCACCATATACACCATATACCAAGGAATAACGTCTCATGACGAGATCTGGATATACCAATCCGTGTAACCATAGTGTCGAGAGAAACATGTAAATCTATACTAGATACAACGAACATAGAGGATATCATAAATGAGAAACTATCAGAGAATGTACTCGCCTGAAATCCAAAGAATAGTCTCACAGATGTCTGACTCGGTGCCTCGAAGACCTAGATATGGAATACCACATTAAAACAAGGTCCCGGAAAGAGAACAAGTCAAACTAGTCAACTCCTAGGTCAATAAATAAATTCTAAATCAAAAGTCAACTATGGTCAACTCTAAAGTCAACTAAAGTCAAACCAAGGTCAACCTCACAAGAAATCTACATAAATAATATAGAAATAAAATACAACAATTTAGGAATAAAAATTAGATCCCAAATCATACTCACACAAAGTATACTACTAATACAAATAATATATACCCTAAAATAATATATATACAAACCAATATGTATACAAATAACATAATATATTATTACAAATATTATACAAAACACATATATATACACATATATATATGCAATAATAATCACAATACATATATATAAATAAATAATTATATACTTATATATATATGCACATATAAATTTACAATTAAATACAAATAGTTACAACACACGCACATATTAATGTTCATATTTTACATGACTAGAAGCACACCTAAAATATATACATTAATATAAAAATAATTACATAATAATTATAAATAATATAATTACACAATTAAACACATAAATATATTTTATAAAACATTTATGTATAATTTATACTATTAACATAAGTACATATATAATTACATGCAAGAAAGCTACATATTATATTTGTACATCATATTAGCACACACAAAAATATATAGATCTACGCTACAATAATTACTATAATAAATACACAAAATAAATATATAATATCTATATATATTTACTAATTATAATTGAAGAATTTAAACCATACATAATTAGATCTATTCAAAAATCCACACAATTGGAGAGTATCACACCGTATCCCACTAGATCTAGGATACGCATATGACACGAGTCCAACACATAACCAATTGCACCCCGAAGGATACAAACAAATCACAAATAATATTTATGAATAAATCAAAGTGTCAAAAGTAGATCTATGTGTCCGTGTCAAAATACGACATGTTCAAAGCCCCGTGTCGGAGGGAAAACCCCCAAAATGACACGTATCACCAAATAGTTGGGATACGAACCATATGTACCAAATTATTGATATGACACTAGCCCCAAACACATAAGCTCATGTCCAATTGATCTATAGGATCAATTGATACACACAACAAAATATAAATTCGGAATTCCAACAAAATTAACACAAAAAGTACCATAACTTTCTCCATGGGTCTCCTATAAACACAAAACAAAGTCCTATGGGTAGTACATACATATAGGTTGATTTTACATGATTAAATCTTAGATTTAGAAGCTATTTAAATGGAAAAATCTGAATTATGCCTATTGGGAGATGGATTCCCAATGAAATCTCCAATTGAGATGAACTTGCTTCCAAATTGTAGATCCTTGCTCCTCTTTGTAGATCCTTGCTTCCTCCTTCTAGATCCTTGCCTGTCAACTTTCTAATGGTGAATTGGGAAGAATTTGGGATAAATTTGGTAGAGAATTGGAATGGGAATGGAGAGAATTTGGGAGTGGGAAATTCTAGATCTAGATTTGGAATGAGAATGAGAGGAGAGAGAAATTTCCCCCCTCTTTTAATAGGCCGGCCTTGCCCCTCTCCCAAGAAATTGTAAAATGTCCAATGTACCCCTTGGGGCCTCTCACGAAGAAATAATTAAGGAAGGAAGCTTCTAGTCTAATCACTTAATTAATTTAATCCATCTCCTTAACTATGGGCTTTCTAAATGGGCCAAATCTAACTATTTAATTCATGTTGGTCCATGGGTCCAAACTACACTAGTTGGGTCCACTAAAATAAGTCCAAAATAATTAAATAATATCCAACAACAATTAAATAATACAACAAAAATTATTTACCATGCACAATATTTATTTAAATAGAAAATTACTAAAATACCCTTTTTCCTAAAGTGTGGTAGTGACAAGTCTACCCTCCTTAAAATAATTTCGTCCTCGAAATTTAAAGATGAAAACTACCCCCATGAAAATCATAGAACAGAACTAAAGAATCACAATTAACTAATGAACAAAACATAACAATGAACAGAACATAACTAGAGAATTAACATACCTCAAGGTACAAACAAATATGGATAACGCTCTCGCATGTCATCCTCTCTCTCCCAGGTAGACTTCCCGGAGAGTGATGCCTCCATGCGACGCGTACCAAAGGAATAGTCTGGTTTCTCAGCACCTTCTCTCTCCGATCCAGAATCTCAACTAGCTGCTCTGGATAGCTAAGAGTAGGGCCTACCTCTATCTCCGAGTGATCCAATACATGACTAGGATCTGCCACGTACCGTCTCAACTGCGACACATGAAACACGTTGTGCACTCCCTCCAATGCAGGTGGCAAGTCTAGTCTATAAGCAACTGCACCGACCCTCTCTAGAATAGTGAAAGGTCCGATGAATCGCGGACTAAGCTTTCCGCCTCCACAGAAGCGAATCGGGCCTCGTGTCGGAGAAATCCTCAGAAACACCAAACCACCCACCTAGAACAAAACACCATGTTAAGAACTTAATCTATAACAAATAAAAACAAGCACAAACAAAATCTAAACTATACCTCAAACTCCAAAGGTCTCCGATGGCTATCGGCCCAATGCCGTTGTCTGTTCTGCGCCAATCAAAGTCTATCTCTGATCAACTGAACCTTCTCTGCTGCCTCCACAACCATCTCTGGCCCAAGCAAAACTCTCTCTCCAACATCGTCCCAAGACAAAGGAGTACGACACCTCCGACCATATAGAGCTTCAAAAGGTGACATCTCTATACTGGCCTGGTAACTGTTGTTGTAAGCAAACTCTACCAAATGGAGATGGTCCTCCCAAGAACCCCCGAAATCTATTACACAAGTGCGCAACATATCCTCGAGAGTCTGGATAGTCCTCTCTGACTGCCCATCTGTCTGGGGATGATATGCAGTACTGAACTTGAGCTGAGTGCCCAAACTCTCCTGCAAACTCCTCTAGAAATAAGAAGTGAAACGACTATCTCGATCTGAGACTATGCTGATGGGAACTCCGTGTATCCTAACGATCTTCCTCACATACATCTCTGCCAGCTTCTCCGTAGACAAACCCACCTTGAAAGGCAAAAAGTGGGCCGACTTGGTTAACCTATCAATAATGACCCAAATCGCGTCTTTTCCTCCTGGAGATCATGGAAGTCCGGACACAAAATCTATAGTAATGTGTTCCCACTTCCACTCTGGAATGGGTAATGGCTGAAGTAACCCTCCTGGCTTCTGCCTCTCGGCTTTCACCTGCTGGCACACTAAGCATCTGGATATAAACTGTGCCACTTCCCTCTTCATGCCATACCACCACACACTCTCTCGCATATCCCGATACATCTTGTTAGCACCTGGATGTATGGAATACTGAGAGTAATGCGCTTCCTACAATACCTCCTCTCGCAACTCCCCACTAGGCACACATAATCTAACTCCATGCCTCAAGGATCCATCCTCTGCAATAGTGAAATCATCCTCCAATCCTGCTTTCACCTGAGCTCTGATACTCCTCAAAGATACATCATCATACTGTGCTGCCTTGATCCTGTCCATCAAATCTGAGTGTATCTGCAATCCCCACATCTGCATAGCACACCCAGGAACAATCACCTCAATGCCCAAGCTCTCAAAGTCCTCCAACAGATATCGATCCTGCGTCAAGAACATAGCTACCGGATACCTGCTCAAAGCATCGGCAACTACATTGGCTTTCCCAGGATGATATTGCAAAGAGATATCAAAATCCTTCATCAATTCCAACCACCGACGCTGCCTCATGTTCAACTCCTACTGCGTGAAAACGTACTTCAAGCTTTTATGGTCTGTGAAGATCTCCACACGCACTCCGTACAAATAATGTTTCCACAACTTCAGGGCGAATATGACAGCTGCCAACTCCAAATCATGGGTAGGATAGTTCTTTTCATGAGGACGCAATTGCCTGGATGCATAGGCAATCACTTTCCCATGCTGCTGAAGAACACAACCTAAACCCTTCCCCGATGCATCACTATAAATAGTGAAACCTCCGGACCCTGATGGCAACGTCAAAATAGGAGCAGACGTCAACCTCTTCTTTAACTCCTCAAAAGCAACCTGACAATCCTCCGTCCAAACAAACTCCACATCCTTCCTTGTGAGTCTGGTCATCGGCTCGGCAATCCTCGAAAAATCTTGCACAAACTTCCTGTAATAGCCTGCCAATCCCAAGAAACTCCTGATCTCTGCTACTGAACTCGGAGTCTTCCAAGATTCTACTGCTGAAATCTTCTTCGGATCCACTGAAATACCATCACCAGTCACAACATGTCCCAAGAATTCTACTTTGTCCAAGAAAACTCACATTTGGACAACTTTCTATACAGCTTCTCCTTCCTCAGCACATCCAACACAATCCTCAAATGCTCCTCATGCTCCTCCGGTGTCGTCGAGTATATGAGTATGTCGTCGATGAACACCAACACGAACTTGTCAAGGTACTGGTGGAACACCTTGTTCATCAAGTTCATAAATACCGCCGGTGCATTAGTCAAACCAAACGGCATCACCATAAACTCGAACTGACCATACCGAGTTTTAAAAGCAGTCTTCGGTATGTCCTCCGGCTTCACCTTCACTTGATGGTAGCCTGATCTCAAATCTATCTTAGAAAACACCTTCGCACCACTCAACTAATCAAACAGATCATCAATCCGTGGCAAAGGATACTTATTCTTGATAGTGAGATTATTCAAAGCCCTGTAATCAATGCACATGTGCACCGATCCATCCTTCTTCGGTACAAACAATACCGGGGCTCCCCATGGTGAAGAACTCGATCTGATAAACCCCTTATCCTGCAATTCGTCCACCTGCTTCTTCAACTCGACCAGCTCGCTGTTGTTTACTCTATAGACATGTTGCGAAATTGGTTCTACACCTGGCACCAAGTCTATAAAAAATTCAATATCTCGATCTGGTGGCAATCCTGACAATTCCTCAGGAAACACATCCAAGAATTCTGCTATCAACGGATGTGGCAACTCTTTGTCTTCCACCATAGCTCCACAAATAATGCTTTCTCCCTGCTCCGCAGCTCCTCTAACAAACTCGAACTCTGGCTCTCCTGGTGAACCAAACAAAACTCTACCCCCTCTACAGTCTATGCTAGCACGGTGCCTACTCAACCAATCCATCCCAAGTACAATATCATAGCTTGGAAGTGGCATTACAAGTAGACACGCACTCAACTCCCGGCCTCCGAGGGTAACTCTCCGATCCTTGCAAATATCATTAACCAGGATAATGCCTCCCCCGGTCATGATCTTGCAAGTCCTAAGCAAAGACTCAGCTACCAAACCATGCTTCAGAGCAAAAGAAACAGATACAAAACTATGGAAAGTACCACTATCAAACAAAGCTAAAGCTGGAATGGAATCAAGAAGAATAGAACCTGCGATGACATCTCCAGTGGGTTCCTCCTCTTCGACGGTCATAGCAAACGCTCGTCCCTGCCGAGCACCTTCCTACTGTTGATGCTGGACAAAATGCTGCTGCTGTGTCGGAAGCGGTCCCCTCGGCTGTGCTGCAGGTGGTCTCGTCTGTGTCCTCGGAGCTGGAGCTGCTCCTTGAACTGCACGACGAGGACACTCCCTCGATTGATGCCCTTCAGTACCACAATACAAACAAACTCCTAGCCTCCTCCTGCAAACTTCCCAGATGTGGCCGAGCTTCTTGCAGAAGTTGCATGGAGCCTGCTGTAACTGTCTCTGCTACTGAGGTGCCTGGTGAAAAGGCGCTCTAGCTGGAGTCTGGTTCTGTTGTGGCTGCTAGAAAGGTCTGGACTAGAAATGAGGACGTTTGGCAGATACTACACTGCTGTTGGCCCCCAAAAAAGAATCACGGTCTCTCTTGGTCTTCAAACCCAGATCCCGCTCAACCTTGCATGCCTCCGCAAGTATCTCCGAGTATGTCTTATAAAAAGACGGAATGAGAATCTTCACCTCCCAGTTTAGACCCTCACGGAAACGAATAGCTCGAACCTCCGGTTCCCTCACCAAGTACTCTGCAAATCGGCTCAACCTACCGAACTCCGCAGTGTATTCCTCCACAGACATGCTCCCCTGAATAAGACTCTCAAATTGTCTCCCCAAGTCAAGCCTGTCTATCCGAGCAAAAAACTTCTTCTTGAAAAGGTCCTTGAATACCTCCCAAGATTGTCCTGCGTCAACTAGAAGTGGCTCATTCCTGAACCATGTGCGAGCGACGTCGATCAGTTGAAGTCCTACCGCCTCAACCTTCAGATCTTCAGAAAGACGGGACACCCTCATAAGACGCTCAATGTCCTCGAGCCAATCATCAGCATAGACGATGCCCTCCGTCCCTTTGAAAACCCTAGGCTCCAGTTTCTTGAAGTCCTAAATGTTGCCTGGCCGAAGCTGAGCAACTTGAGGAACAACCTGCTGCTGGATCAGAACCCCTCTCTCAACTACAACACGAGCAAGCTGATGAGCACTCTCGATGCCCTGCCCTAGAACGTCGGTCTGCCTCTGATGTGCCTCTGACTGAGCCCTCTGTGCCTCGAGCATCTCACGAAACAGTGTAAACATCTATGATGCCTCTGCTGGCATAGGAGGTGGAGGTGGAAGCCCCTCAGATACAGCTGGCACAGTCCTCTGAGTAGGTGGTGGACCTCCGAAAGCAGCTGACACTCCAATCACCGGAGAAGTGATTGGTGCAGGCCCTCGGGATGTCGCAGACCTCTCAGAAACTGCTCTCCCCTGCTGTGATATAGTCTTAGGCGGCATCCTGAGACAAAGCGAAAGAAAGAATCAATATGGCACAAGATGTAAGACATCAAGGAAAGGACAGTTTAAGAGATCAAGTATCAATATCAAAGAAGAATAGTTGAATCAAAAGAATTTTCCTAGATGTGATTGAGTATCTCAGCCTATATCCTATATCCTATTGCAGGCTCGCAGTAGTACAACTAAGTTGTTGCACTACCACGACATCACATACTTGTGAAGCTAGACCTGCATGGGCCACCACCAAAAATGTGTCACGACCCGCACCCGGGGTAAGGGTACTAGTCGGAAATAACGCCCAGCCTACGTCGCAGAATCGGCGGTAGAACGCTGTCTAGAAAGTCTATCTAATATAATGAACCACCAAAAGATAGTGTACTCAATCACAGAACTAAGATAGAATGAACACGAATCAGATAAGAATAGAATAGTCATCAACTCATGAGTTTAAAATAATACATCAATGAGTCTGAAGAGTAACAAAAATAAGCTGGAGACAAATCCAGTTCAAAAGAATACTATCATACTACAAGCTACACTCCAGGGTCAACTGTCTCAGTTGGGATAAGTTCCTCTTGAGCCAGGGTCTCCGAATCTAAACCCACAACATCCTGGGGTCCATAATAGGTAGGGTACTCCTTAGTGTCATCTGGAAAAATATATCCAGTCAGGAAAGGAGCAGAGTACATCTCTAACAGCAGTTCTAATCCATGATAAAAACTATGTAACAGTAAATAGCTGTGGATAAACAAGATATACAAAATAGATACAAGAGATATATAGACAATAAGGAAATACTAGAAAGAAATACAATAATGAACAATATGCCAATGAAACAATAATACTAATGACTAAGTGTGTGAGTACTAGCTTAACATGTGATCGGCTTGGGCAAGATACAATGCGGCCTGGCTAATCATACGTGCGGTGCATTATCAACACTATTCGCTTACCAATACTTTATTCAATAAGGATTTGATCACATATCTATACTAATACTCCCTACCCCCAACTGGTATAATAGATCCAACCACGGTATGCTATGGCACTAGATTCCCCAAGAAGATAGCTAGTCTCCCCGAGAATCGGTGTCTGTACATGTACAAGATAACCAATGAAACAATACTTGCACCATATACACCATATACCAAGGAATAAAATCTCATGACGAGATCCGGATATACCAATCCATGTAACCATAGTGTCGAGAGAAACATGTAAATCTACACTAGATACAACGAACATAGAGGATATCATAAATGAGAAACTATCAGAGAATGTACTCGCCTGAAATCCAAAGAACAGTCTCACAGATGTCTGACTCGGTGCCTCGAAGACCTAGATATGGAATACCACATTAAAACAAGGTCCCGGAAAGAGAACAAGTCAAACTAGTCAACTCCTAGGTCAATAAATAAATTCTAAGTCAAAAGTCAACTATGGTCAACTCTAAAGTCAACTAAAGTCAAACCAAGGTCAACCTCACAAGAAATCTATATAAATAATATAGAAATAAAATACAATAATTTAGGAATAAAAATTAGATCCCAAATCATACTTACACAAAGTATACTACTAATACAAATAATATATACCCTAAAATAATATATATACAAACCAATATGTATACAAATAACATAATATATTATTACAAATATTATACTAAACACATATATATACACATATATATATGCAATAATAATCACAATACATATATATAAATAAATAATTATATACTTATATATATATGCACATATAAACTTATAATTAAATACTAATAGTTACAACACATGCACATATTAATGTTCATATTTTACATGACTAGAAGCACACCTAAAACATATACATTAATATACAAATAATTACATAATAATTATAAATAATATAATTACAAAATTAAACACATAAATATATTTTATAAAATATTTATGTGTAATTTATACTATTAACATAAGTACATATATAATTACATGCAAGAAAGCTACATATTATATTTGTACATCATATTAGCACACACAAAAATATATAGATCTATGCTACAATAATTACTATAATAAATACACAAAATAAATATATAATATCTATATATATTTACTAATTATAATTGAAGAATTTAAACCATACATCATTAGATCTATTCAAATCCACACAATTGGAGAGTATCACACCGTATCCCACTAGATCTAGGATACGCATGTGACACGAGTCCAACACACAACCAATTATACCCCGAAGGATACAAACAAATCACAAATAATATTTATGAATAAATCAAAGTGTCAAAAGTAGATCTATGTGTCCGTATCAAAATACGACATGTTCAAAGCCCCGTGTCGGAGGGAAAACCCCCAAAATGACACGTATCACCAAATAGTTGGGATACGAACCACATGTACCAAATTATGGACACGACACTAGCCCCAAACACATAAGCTCATGTCCAATTGATCTATAGGATCAATTGATACACACAACAAAATGTAAATTCGGAATTCCAACAAAATTAACACAAAAAGCACCATAACTTTCTCCATGGGTCTCCTATGAACACAAAACAAAGTCCTATGGGTAATACATACATATAGGTTGATTTTACATGATTAAATCTCAGATTTAGAAGCTATTTAAATGGGAAAATCTGAATTATACCTATTGGGAGATGGATTCCCAATGAAATCTCCAATTGAGATGAACTTGCTTCCAAATTATAGATTCTTGCTCCTCTTTGTAGATCCTTGCTTCCTCCTTCTAGATCCTTGCTTCTCAACTTTCTAATGGTGAATTGGGAAGAATTTGGGATGAATTTGGTAGGGAATTGGAATGGGAATGGAGGGAATTTGGGAGTAGGAAATTCTAGATCTAGATTTGGAATAAGAATGAGAGGAGAGAAAAATTTCCCGCCTCTTTTAATAGGCCGGCCTTGCCCCTCTCCCAAGCAATTGTAAAATGTCCAATGTACCCCTTGGGGCCTCTTATGAAGAAATAATTAAGGAAGGAAGCTTCTAGTCTAATCACTTAATTAATTTAATCAATCTCCTTAACTATGGGCTTTCTAAATGGGCCAAATCTAACTATTTAATTCATGTTGGTCCATGGATCCAAACTACACTAGTTGGGTCCACTAAAATAAGTCCAAAATAATTAAATAACATCCAACAACAATTAAATAATACAACAAAAATTATTTACCATGCACAATATTTATTTAAATAGGAAATTACTAAAATACCCTTTTTCCTAAAGTGTGGTAGTGACACCAAGGAAGCCTTTGAAAGTCTAAGTTTGAACTCCTGAAGGGTCAAATCTGGAATCCTTTGCCTCAAACGAGTTTTCTTGGTAAGCAAAGTGGGTCAGGTCGTTGTACTTGCACCGTTTGAATCAACTATTCGCTCGAACAAAATGGGTCATTATAAGAATACCCCAAAGGAAGAGCCTTTGATGATCCGAGTTATCACTACTATATTTCTAGATGAGGATATTTTGGTCATTTAGCAAATTTATTATTTAGTAATTAAATATTTATAGTATGTGCTACTAATTAATTAGATGGAGTTATTTTATTTAATTAAATATTAGTTGGCTAGCCTATGTTTATTTAGACTTGTCAATAGTAGACCCATTGGATTATCATGACATATTGAGCCCAATATTAGACTAGACCCAATTAGACCATTCATTTAGTTAATAAGGAGATTAGCGTAATTCTCATTAGTTAAATTTTTTTCTAATATAGCCCTTCCTAATTATTCTTTATAATTAACTAGTGGGGGTACATTAGGAAATAAATATTGTTTGGGCAAGGGGAAAGAGGGGGCCGACCATCTATAGAGGGGGTTCTCACACTCTCTCATCTTCATTTCATTTAATTCAAGATCTCCAATTTAGTTCATCTCCAATTAACTTCATCCCTCCACCAAATTCAACCTAATTTATACCTAGTTTCTCTTAATTTCATCATCTAAGAATAATTGGAGCTTGGATTGCAAGGAGCACTTGAAGGAAGAAAAATTGGCAAGGGAATTGTATCCTAATTATTTCCATTGAGCATTTCATTGGGAATCCATCTCCCAATAGGTAAATTCTAAATCCACCCCTTAATTTAGACTCTAATTCATGCATTTAACTATTAGGAATCCTGTATTGCCTTAGGGCTACCCATAAGATCAAGAACTAGGTTTATATGACATTTATTGTAGAATCTATATGGGAATTTGTGTCCAATTAGGGGAAATTATGAGATTGACACATCAACTGTGTGTCATGAGACTAATTAAATCTAATTAGACTTAGATCGAGGTTGTGGGACTAGGTACGTGTCCACTATTGGGCACGATTCGAGCGTATCATAGTATTTTATGATACATTGTGATACGGGGCTCATTTTTGGGAGGTTTTTGTAAATGCTCTTCAATTCCTATTGTAACAAGTTGTATTAGTTATAAAATAGTATATTTGATATGGAGAATTGGTTATTATGGTATATTATGAGTTTTGACTCTTTATTTGGGTACGTATCATAGAGTATCATCGATTGCATGCCAAGTGTTTGACTTAATAATCAAGTATGTGTGTGAGTGTGTCATATATATAAATATGATATATATGTGTACATGCTAGATATGTATATATGTGTATATATTTATTTACTGGGGTTATGAGTTTATGGCTTGTTGATATTGTGCTTGTATAGAAGGTGATATGATACTCAAGTGTTAGAAGGAGGGGGAGTCTAGAACAAATTCGGGTAGTGGGACTGTTCAGGTCTTGAGGATGTGTACATTGTAGTAGCAAGGGTTGTTATGACAGAGAGAAATGGCTAGCAGTTGGCCATTCTTGACTATAGATATTGGGGGATTTTGAGTGCAATAATGTATACTTGCATACTAATGTGATAGTCGGTGATTCGAGTGCAGGTAAGATTGGGGCAACATATGTTGCACACAGCAACATGTTGTTCCAGCATCTTGGTGAGGTGAGTTAAGGGCAACAAGTCGAGAGAAGGCAAATAAATATTAGAGTAGAGTGTGTATATGATGCAGTATGCAATATATGATTAGATGTGGACTTGAATTCAGACTTGTGTAACAGCAGCAGAGCAAGGGCTATACAGTAAAGGGATGGTAGCATTGGGTCCAAGGCTATGTCTCACCTGTGCACTCCCCATGTTGGACTGTGAAGCACAGGCCAGTACAACTGCATTTATAGCCTGCATGATTATTGTACATGGGTGTTTCACTCCAGAGTAGTTGCTAGGAACCTAAGTCTATGCAACATGTACGAGAAGTCCGGATATATTGCACTATGCAGTAGGGGTTTTCCTGGGAGTTGACACCAGTTGTGTCAGTTTGGTAGAGGCACGGTGAGGTGTTATGGTGTAGTTTAGGTGCCTAGTGAGTGAGGTTGGTTAGTGTGTGAGTGACTAGGTAATGTGAGGCTATTAGTATTAGATTAGTGAAATAGCAATAGCTAATGTTAAGATAATAAGTACTCATAGACTAAGGTACTAAGTATTGGTCTATCAACTAAGGTTATAGTTAAGGTAAGTTATATAGTTAAGATAATAGCTTGATACTAGTCTATTATAAGTTATATAAAGTTACTTATGTTATTAACTACTATATATAAGTAATGTGCAAGATACCTAGTGTATTATCTAGATTACCTAATATCTTAAGATATCGTCCTAGTACCAACTATAATACCTTAGTATGACCTAGAATACCCTAGTAATGACTACTATTGGTCTAGAAATAAAGGTATGACCTAGTTTTGACTAGTTGACCTAGTTGGGCTAAGTATGATCTATTATGGACTTAGAAAATTATATTAGTACATTTTGCCTCATTTTTTACTTTATTACACCAAGTAACAAGATATTCCTATATAGGTGTAGGACACCAGCTCAGATACCGAGATATATTATTTTTTCAAGACCACAGGCGAGTATATTCTCTGATAGTTTCTTTATTTGATAGCCTCTATTTTCATGTATTTAGAATTGAGATATTTGATTCTTGACATGATAGTTTCACTGATTGGTATACATGGATCTTGGTCATGAGATATTATTGTCGTGGTTACTAAGTGATCGCCGTATCGTAATCGTGATTACTTAGTGATTACCGTAATATCTTAGTGATTATATAGACCATGATCATAGTGCATGATATCATAGACCGTGCAGTGTGATATACTTATTTTAATATGTCATAATTTGGATCCGTGTACTAGTCGGGGGTTGAAGAAGTATTTGTGGATATGTGATCATTCCTTATAGCCCATGATTTAGTGTAGCCCGTGATAGTTAGCAGATCATTTAACTCATGCGTGATCACGTTAGATCACCTTTTATATATAGCCCATGTTAGGCCCAAGATGATCACATTATCTTGCTAATATTTTAAGGCATATTTATATATATTGTTTCCTTTATTCTAGTTCATTACATTATTATTCCTTACCATATTGTTCTCCATTATTTACCATAATATTATTTCTTATGATATATGCTAGTTCAGTTACTTTAATTATTTATTTTTACTGCTATTATTGTTTCATAGTTTCTGTTAATTATTGGAATGGCTATTTGGGGTATACTTCGCTCCAATCTTTACTGAATATATTTTTTAGATGATTCATTAGAGGACTGGTGTATATTATTTAGATGATTCATTAGAGGACTGGTGTCCTACGTACTACGGACCACATGATGGTGAGCCAGTTGAGTTATCACCCGTAAAGCCTGTTGAGTTATTACCAGCAGTTGATGAGGCATAGTTAGTTATTTATGATATTATATATTTCAGCTAGACACTTTGGCATTGTATTATTATTTGAGATCTTGTGTTGAGTTTAAACTTGGACTCGTGATGTATTATGACTTTATTTCTTTCTTTCTATTTCCATATCGAGCCATATCTTCCTCTAGTTTATTATTGTGATTGAGTATTGTTTACCATTACTATATTATCATATTCTCCTCTATTTAGGAGATAAGATATCTTGACAGGTATATTATATATATTATATGAGATGTTTAGATAGTATAGTTGACCTAGACAGTATTTTACCGTCGATGTTGCAGCGTAGATGGACGTACCCACATACTCGTGCCCTTACACTGGGTGCGAGTCATGACAAGTTTTTGTGGTGGCCCATGCAGGTCGTCTGGTAGTACTACTCAAACTTAGAGTATTACTACAAGCCTACTATAGGATATAGGACTAGGGATATAGGATGAGAGGATACTCAATTACTACTATGAACATTTCTAATATATTAAAATTGTTACCTTTATCATTCAGAATAATTGCTTTCATTGGAATATTACCGTCCTTCCTTGATGCTATCGTATCTTGCGTAATATTGATTTCTTTGTTGAATCTATCTTCAGGATGCCGCTAAAGAATCGATCGTAGCTCTCTGGAGTAGTCTCAATGAGGTCCGTTACTTTGTCACCTCAAAGAGAGCCAGCAGCGACTGTTCCTCCTTCTTTCGCTCAGAGGATTGCTTCACCATTCCAGGTGAGCATTTTAGCAGCAGTTTTTGGGGCTACTCTACCACCAGTTCTGAGGACCGTTCCATCAGTCACGGAGGATCTTACCCTACGACGACCACCTATGCTAGCAAACTGGACACAGATATTTACTATATTCTAGGAGATGATAGCAACATCGCAGAGGCATATGAATATTCTATGTCAGGGCATCGAGAGTGCTTAGTAGTTAGTACTAGCTATTGTGGAGAAGGTAGCGCTTGTTCAACCATAAACTGTACTGCTTTATCCCGTATCGTACCAGCCGAGGCTGGGTACCATCATTGACTTCAAGAGGATGAGGCCCAAGGACTTCAGGGGCATGAAAGGGATATTGTATGCCGACGATTGGATCGAGGACGTAGAAAGGGCCGTGAGGCTAGCACAAATTTCGGAGGGCCTATTGGTGGAGGCAGTAGTGTAAACTCCCTCAATCAAATTTAGGTCTACCTGGCTTAGATTGAGAGACTAGGGTTAGATTGAATCCAATTAAAATTAGAACAAAGTGTTTTGGATTTATTGTGCAATATTTGTATCACTTAGTGCACCTTATCGTTGCTTCGATATATGGGGCGCTATACTAGCATTTGCTTTCAAACAAATTTTACATACTTTTCCTAGACGTGTCAACCTTCCATTCTGACCTTTGTGTAACTCATAAATACTCTCTTTTATGCTTTATTTTAGTCGCACAATATTCGTTACAAACGCCCATTCTTAAACCCTATTAAATCCAACTTTGCATCCTTGTCTGTTCCAATCAAAATTGGAGACATAAACTCGACCCGTTTTGTACAACCCGATTTATGACAATATTATATTTTGAGTCTACTACATCTATTATACTTATGTCCCACCAAATTTTAACCCTATATATTTCTAATTAATTAAGAAGCACCACTTACAGTAATTTTAATTAAATTAGTTTAAGGACCCAATCTAACCCAAAACTAGACCCAACTCAAATCCAAACCCCCACTCACACCCTCAAGATTCATACTAAACACCATACACCATTTTAACCCACTATATTACACCAAACATGGTATTTTTCCCCATCCAATCCTAAACTTAACTATTTGTGCAATCTCCCAATTGTTAAGGGACCTTTATACAAAAATACAATAAGGTGTCCACCCCCTATTGGATCCACTCCATGAAGAAACACCTCCCCTCTTTATTGACCGATCACATGTAATTTTTCCTATATTTTGGAGTGTGCAACACTCAAAACACCCCCTCTCCATCTTAGCCATCCATTCAAATCCACTCAATCCTAGCCCTCTAAATTTCCTTCATGTAACATCCAACCCCATCCCAAGGAGTACTTGGCCAGCCCTAATCCCTAGGTTTATATCACCCTCTTCTTCCTTATGCAAAATCTACCACCTCCACATTATTCACCACTATTCTTCAACCTACATCAAAACCTCAATCGAAACCCTAAACGGAACCCAACCACCATCAACCTCCTTCTTTCCCTCTACTGTTCACGTCGGATCATCGCCACCATCATCCTGACCTCGGCGTCCCTGACTTCTCGAGCAACCCCACAACAGCCTCCGTCTGGCCTCCATCCCGCTTGAGCACCACGTGACCACCCACAACTATACCTCCTTCCCCGATCAAGCACCGCTGAGCAGAAACCCTGACTCCAGTCAGCAACTGCCTACATCGCCTCCACCGCCGTGCATCGGACAACCCCGTCTCCTTTCACTATCATCATCCCCTCACCGCCTCCATCATCGTCCCTATCATCCAACCGCCGATCCCCGCTGACACCGCAATAGATTTTCTTTTACCCCGCGGTCATCAGCCCTGGCCATGCCATACGACCCCGATCGCTTGAGTTATCGTCCTCGACTCCTCTACTACAGTCGCCTCTCCACCATCGATCTCCATAATGACCTACCAACACACAGCAGCCTCTCGATCGTCTAGTCTCCCCGTGACCATCGTCAACATCATCATTATCTTCCCACATCACCACTACCTCGTCGGAGCACCGCCCTCCCTCGCCGAAGGCAGGCCGCCACAAGCCGCGGACATCGCCCCCCTCGGTTGTGATCAAGACTAGGTACATTTTCCTTTCTTTCCGTCATGTATTGTTGCTTCGATATATTATTGATTGAATCATGTTGTGAACCCTTGTGCATTGTGTATAGATGTACATGTTTTAAAATAATATTTGAGTTAGTGTTTACCTCATAGAACTTGATTATTTAATGTGTCATACTTACGTTGACCTAAGGGTTTAGACAAACTGGCTTCTTGCACACTAACATGTTATATAGGACTTGTATTTTTGTATTATACGTTATTTAGTTTCGTAACATATTTTGATAACTTGTTGTCTTGCTATGCACGGAAATTAAGGATGTGACACTTGTACGTTTTAGCTGCGTACACACGCGACCCTGCTAGCTGACCAATTGTGACCCCCCTGTGTTAGTTCCTAGGTACAGTATAGTTATAATTACCGTACGTACTAGTATAATGATTGATGATTATATTATATTATATTATATTATATGTATAGGGTCACTGGACCATTCAGGCGAGACTTCGGGAACAGGTTATTGGCACTCGCATCTTGAGGACCCAGGCAAGTATACCTTGCCTTGTTGGACTGTTTAAATTCAGATACTATCTAATTGCATGTTTATTTGTTTTTAATATTATATAACTGTGCGCGTCCGAGAAAGACTCGGGTGCAGTCAACGAAGGCGTTGACGTTAGGACTAGTGTCTGACCTAGTATCTAGTGGACGCATCTAAAGTTGTGGAGTTATCAATATGACTCCCCAGGCCTTGACACGTATCATTGTATGTCACAGAGTGAGTTTATGTAGGGACGTGTGCTTTATGCTTGACTGGCCATCGGTGTGAGCAGCACGTGTGTCGGTATTTAGCTTAGTTGTATATTTCTTTAGTGACTTGCATTATAGTACGAGATGTCCATGTCTCACTTGAGATTTATACATTGGCATTCGACGGGGAGGACGACTAGTAGGCGTATGGGATATCCACCTCCTTTATTCAGATTCTACATTCTTCGGAGCGATACAGGCGTATATATTTATAAATACCTCATTATTTGGAACGTTGGACGTTATTACTTATACAGATACCACGCTTCTCGGAGCTGACGTTATTATGCAGAGTGCCCTAAGATGGGGGACATATGTGGCATATACTAGCAAGTCTCGGCGATTGGTTTATTATGTCAGCATATGTCTAGCCTACACTTTTCATATGCACTAAGTTGTCCTCAAATTGTATTTCACTTAGCTGGTTAGTTCACCCTCGAGTTTTTACAATATTTACTTTATGGCATGTATTTTTGTATCTTGTTACATCCCTCTGAGGACCTGGTTCCCTTCCAGGTTATTTATGCAGTTGTATGATACTTGATCTAGTGGAGCATGGATATCATTGCAGGTATCTTTATATTTTCAGCTATTACAGTCATGTACTACTTTCCATTTTTGATTCTGCTTTTATAGCCTAGTATTTATAGGCCTATTTGTTCTTTTGGTCTATTCAAACGGATGTATTATTGGGCTGCAGACTGATGATACGTATCGTTCTTTCTTGAGATTATTTACCATGGATTGAGAATTAGTATAGTTGTTGGATGTTAGAATTAGATTATCAACTGGATCACTTAACCGTGGATAGCGTAAGTGCACTTCGTCGGGTCCATTAAATTGGAATGCCCTATGGAGTCGTACCAGCTGGCCATTGCCACATGTCTGGTCTGATATATTTTGGGACTGGGGCATAACAAGTGGACAGCCAGTTGTTCCACATTGCTCTGACATGGTTACATATTGACCCGAGGATCGCGGTGCCATGACTGACTTGGGAAGATTTCAAAGAGCATTTCAAGAAGAAGTTCTTTCCAGATGTGGTTCTGAGTGCTCTAGAGAGCCAGCTCCTATAACTCGTCTAGGGGAACATGACGGTGGATGAGTATGCAATACAGTTCTACAGACTAAGTAGATTTGTAGAGGGACATAATCCTCTACGGAAGGCCCGAAAGTTTCAAAAGGGTTTGATCAGGGAGATCAAATCTCTCACTAGAGGATACCGTACCTAATATTTGAGGATATCCTGATGGATGCACAGAGGGAAAAGGATAAGTTGGACCTCAAATCCAAGAGGATATGATACACATCAGGAGGAGCTAGCAGTAGTGTGGGTCCAGCCAAACGTCCCCACTTCCATTAGCAAAGGACCTTCCAGCCACAGCGACAACAGTTTTATGCACCATTCTGAGCACCAGCACAACAAGTATACCAGGCCTCAAGACCAGCATAGAAGGCCCTGCAGTATACACATTATAGAAAGATTGGACATATATGAGAGGTCTACATGAAGAGGATTGGAGTGTGCCTCTACTGCGGAGAGCCAGGCCACCAGTTGAGGGAGTGTCTAGTAGCTCCAATTCGACTAGGCCAGGAAGAAGCACCGGCACAGAGGGCACCAGCGAGGACACCTGCAGGACAGAAAAGGGGACCTCCTTTACAGACTCAGCATCATCGTTTTATCCAGCAGCAGCAGCAGCAAAGAGGTACACCGCGAGGGCGAGTTTTGTCATGGTAGTTGAGGAGGAGGAGCTAGTTGGAGATTTGATATCAGGTTTAGTTCTCCTTGATTCTATTCCAGCTTATGTTTTATTTGATTCTGTTGCTTTCCATTCTTTTGTAACTTTATCTTTTGCTCTTAAGCATCGATTAGAATCTAAACCTTTGGCTAGGACTCTTAAGATCATGACTTCGAAAGGGATTATCCTGGTCAGTGATGTTTGTAAGGATCAGAGAGTTATATTAGAAGGTAGGAAATTGAGCACGTGCTTACTCGTAATGCCACTTTCGAGCTACGATATTGTACTTGGGATGTATTGGTTGAGTAGGCACTATGTTAGTATAGATTATTGTGGAGGCAGAGTTTTGTTTCGACTGTCAGGAGGGCCAGAGTTTGAGATTGCCATAGGAGCAGCAGAGCAGAGTAAGAATGCCATCTGTAGAGCCATGGTAGAAGAGAAGGAGTTGTCACATCCGTTAATTGCAAATTTTATAGATTTTTTCTGGAAGAGTTATCGGGTTTGCTGCCAGACTGAGATGTCAAGTTCTCTATTGATTTGGTCTCAAGAGCAGAGTTGATAGCTCAGCATGTCTATAGATTTAACAGTAGCGAACTGGTAGAGTTGAAGAAGCAGATGGATGATTTGCATGACAAATACTTCATTCGATCCATTTCATCACCATGGGGTACTATGGTATTATTTGTACCAATGAAGGATGGGTCGGTATGCATGTGGATCGACTACAAGGCTCTGGATAACCTTACTATCAAGAACAAATATTCGCTGTCGAGGATTGATGATCTCTTTGATCACATGAGCCGGGAAAAGGTATTTTCGAAGATAGACTTGAGGTCAGGTTACCACCAGGTGAAAGTGAAGAATAAAGATATTCCAAAGACAACTTTTTTGACTCGGTATAGCTAGTTTGAGTTCATGATGATGCCGTATGGGTTGACTAATGCACCGATGATATTCATGAATATGATGAAAAAGGTGTTATACCAAGATCTTTATAAGTTTATAGTAGTATTTATTGATGATATTATGGTGTATTCGAAGACCCCGGAGGAGCATGAGGAGAATATGAGGATAGTTCTAGAGACTCTCAAGAATGAGAAGCTTTATGGCAAGCTTTCGAAGTGTGAGTTCTTCCTTGACAAGTTTGAAATTCTTGGTTATGTGATTACTTGAGACGAGATCTTAGTGGACCCAAAAAAGATTTCAGCAGTAGAGTAGTGGGCTACTCCGAGTTCAGTGGCATAAATTAGGAGTTTTCTGGGACTAGAAGGTTATTACCTGCGGTTTGTACATGAATTTTCCAAGATTGAAGAGTCGATAACTAGGCTGACTAGGAAGGATATGGAGTTTGTCTGGACATAGGAGAGTCAGGCCACTTTTGAGGAGCTGAAGAAGAGGTTGACGATAGCTCCAATATTGACGTTGCCATTAGGATTACATGGATTCACTATCTATAGTGATGCTTTAGAGAAGGGTTTGGGTTGTGTCTTGCAGTAGAATAAGAAGGTGATTGCCTATGCTTTCGGGAAATTATGTCATCATGAGAAGAATTATCCTACCCACGATTTGGAGTAGGCAACGGTCATCTTTGCTCTAAAACTGTAGAAATACTATTTTTGCGGAGAGCGCGTGGAGATCTTCACAAACCAAAAGGGCTTGAAGTATATGTTTACACAGAAAGAGCTAAACATGAGACAATGACGGTGGTTGGAGTTGATGAAGGACTTTGACATATCATTGCAGTACCATCCAAGGAAGGCCAATGTAGTCGCTGATGCATTGGAAAGGTATCCAATGGCTATGTGCTTGACTACGGACATACATTTATTGGCTTATCTTGAGAGCTTGGGTATTGAGGTGCTGGTACCAGGTGTCAAGATCCACATCTGTGGACTACCGATACAGTCTCAGATGATGGATATGATTCAAGCTATGCAGTATGACGATGAGTCTCTGAGGTGCATTAGAGCACAGGTTCAGATGGGATTATCCGAGGACTTCACTATTGTTGAGGATGGATCACTACGGCACGGTATCAGGTTGTGTGTGCTAAGTAAAATATTGTACGAGGAGGTTATTTAGGAGGCGCATCAATCGTAGTACTCTATGCATCCATGTGACAACAGGTTGTATAGAGATATGAGGGAGCATGTATGGTGGTATGGTATGAAGCGAGAGATGACACACTTTGTATCCAGATGTTTAGTTTGCTAGCAGATAAAGGAAGAGGCCAAGTGGTTTACTTCAGCCTTTACCTATTCTAGAGTAGAAATCGGAGCATGTTACTATAGATTTTGTTTCAGGGCTTCCGCATTCTCCAGGAGGTAAAGATGTAATTTTGGTCATCGTAGACAAGTTGACCAAATCAGCCCACTTTTTGCCATTCAAAGTAGAGACATCTACATAGAAGTTAGTGGAAAGGTATGTGCGACAGATTATCAAACTAAAGAGAGTTCCTATGAGCATCGTCTCGGATTGGGATAGTCGCTTCATATCCCACTTTTTGTGGAGTTTACAGGATATCTTGGGCACTCATCTCAAGTTCAGTACCGTATATCACTCCCAAATAAACGGGTAGTCAAAGAGGACTATTCAGACTCTCGAGGATATACTTCACACTTGTGTTTTGGATTTTAGATGCTCTTGAGAGGATCATCTTTACCTGGTAGAGTTTGCTTACAACAACAGCTACCAGGCCAGTATGGAGATGTCACCATTCGAAGATTTATATGGACGGAGATGTCGCACTCCTCTATCTTGGGATGATGTTGGTGAGAGAGTCTTATTGGCACCGGAGATGGTTGTGGATGCAGCTGAGGAGGTGAAGCTACTCAGAGATAGACTCTGGGTGTTGCATGACAGACAACGGCATTAGGCCGATGGCCACCGGAGACCTTTGTAGTTTGCGATATAGATTTTGTTTGCTTTTTTGTGATTATTTTGTTTTAGGTTGAGTGTTAAGGCTGTATTTTGTTCTAGGTTGGTGATCTGTTGTTCTTACAGATTTCTCTAACATGAGGTACTATTCGCTTTGGTAGAGGCAAAAAGCTTAATCCATGGTACATCGAACTCTTCGATATTCCTGCGAGGGTCCGTGCAGTGGCCTACAGACTAGACTTATAGCTGTATTAAAGGGAGTGCATGATGTGTTCCATGTGTCACAGCTTAGACGGTACATGGAACATCCTAGTCACGTATTGGATCACTCAAAGATCGAGGTGGGTCCGACTCTCATTTACCCAAAGCAGCCATTGTAGATTCTGGATCGTAGGAAGAAAGTGCTACAGAACTAGATGATTCCCTTGGTATGTGTCGCGTTGAGGCATCACTCTCCGGAAGAGTCTACCAGGGAGACGGAAGCCAAGATGCGCGAGCGATGCCCTTATCTCTTTGTGCCGTGAGGTATCATTATTTCTTGCTTGCTTTGCTTACTTGTTGTAGTGCTAGTTCTTCCCCAAATTTTGAGGACAAATTTTTTCTAAGGAGGGTAAACTTGTCACTACCATATTTCAAATGAGGGTATTTTTGTCATTTAGTATATTTATTATTTAGTGATTAAATATTTATATTATGTGCTACTAATTAATTATATTGAGTTATGTTATTTAATTAATTGTTAGTGGACTAGCCTATGTTTATTTAGAATTTTCATTAGTGGACCCATTGGATTGTCATGATATATTGAGCCCAATATTAGACTAGGCCCAATTAAACCATTTCTTTAGTTAATTAACTATATTAGCTTAATTCTCATTAGTTAGAAGCTTTCCAAATATAGTCCATCCTAATTATTCCTCATAATTAACTAGTGGGGGTACATTGGGAAATTAATATTGCTTGGGCAAGGGAAAATAGGGGGCTGACCACCTATGGAGGGGGTTCTCACACTCTCTCCTCTTTATTTTATTTAATTCTAGATCCCCAATTTAGTTCATCCCCAATTAACTTCATTCCTCCACCAAATTTAACCTAATTCATACCTATTCCCTCTCAATTTCATCATCTAAGAAGTATTGGAGCTTGGATTGCAAGGAGCACTTGAAGGAAGAGAAATTAGCAAGGGAATTGTGTCCTAATTGTATCCATTGAGCATTTTATTAGGAATTTATCTCCCAATAGGTAAATTCTAAATCCATCACTTAATTTAGACTCTAATTCATGCATCTAACCATTAGAAATCATCCCTTGGCTTAGGGCTACCCATAGGATCAAGAACTAGGTTCATATGACTTGTATTATAAAATCTACATGGTAATTTGTGTCTAAATAAGAGAAATTACGAGATTAACACATCAAGTGTGTGTCATGAGACCAATTAGATCTAATTAAACTTATATCGGTGTTGTGAGACTAGATATGTGTCCCCTATTGGACACGAGTAGAGTGTATCATAATATTTTTTTATACGGTGTGATACGGGACTCATTTTTGGGATATTTATGTAAATGCTTTTTAATTCCTATTGTAACAAGTTGCATTAATTAAAAAATTGTGTATTTGATATGTAGGAATGAATATTATGGTGTATTATGAGTTTTGACTCTTTATTTGGGTACGTATCATTGAGTATCATAGATTGTATGTCAAGTGTTTGACTTAAGGATCTAATATGTGTGTGAGTGTGTTATATATATGATATATATATATATATATATATATATATATATATATATATATATATATATATATATACATATATATATATATATATATATATATATATGTACATGCTAGATATGTATATATGTGTATATATTTATATAAGGTTATGAGTTTATGGCTTTTTGATATTGGGCTTTTATGGAAGGCGATGTGATACTTAAGTGCTAGAAGAAGGTGGAGTCTAGAACAAGTTCGGGTAGTAGGACTGTTCAAGTCTTGAGTATGTGTACACTGTAGTTGCAAGGGTTGATGTGACAGTGGGGAATATCTAGCCGTTGGCCATTGATGACTGTAGACATTGGGGAGTTTTGAGTGCAGCACTGTATACTTGCACACTGATATGAGAGTTGGTGACTCGAGTTTAGGTGAGATGGGGCAACACATGATTCACACAGCAACATGCTGTTCCAGCATCTAGGTGAGGTGAGTTGAGGGCAACAAGTCGAGATGAGGTAAATAAAGATTAGAGTAGAGTGTGTATATGATGCATTGTGCAATGTGTGATTAGATATGGACTTGAATTCAGACTTGTGTAACTGCAGCAGAGCAAGGGCTATACAGTGAAGGGATGGCAATAATGGGTGCAAGGCCAGGTCTCACCTGTGCACTCCCTTGGTTGGATATTGAATCACAGGCCAGTGCAACTGCGTTTAGGGCATGTAAGATTATTGTACAGGGGTATTTCTCTCCAGAGTAGTAGCTAGTAGGAGCCTTGGTCTATTCAATATGTTAGAGAAGTCCGAACACAGTGCACTATGCAGTAAGGGTTTAACTAGGAGTTGACACCAGTTGTGTCAGTTTGGTAGGGGGCATAGTGAGGTGCTCTGGTGTAGTGTAGGTGCCTTGTAAGTAATGTCGATTAGTGTTATTAACTAGTATATATAAGTGATGTACAAGATGCCTAGTATATTATCTAGATTACCTAATATATTAAGATATCGACCTAGTACCAACTAGAATACCTTAGTATGACCTAGAATACCCTCGTAATGACTAGTATTCGTCTAGAAATAAAGGTATGACCTAGTTTTGACAAGTTGACCTAGTTTTGACTAGTTGACCTAGTTGGGCTAAGTATGACCTATTATGGACCTAAAATATTATATTAGTGCATTTTTCCTAATTTCTTACTTTATTACTCCAAGTACCAAGATATTCCTATATAGGTATGTGACACCATATCAGATACCGAGATATACCATTTGCTTAGGACCACAGACAAGTACATTCTCTGATAGTTTCCTTATTTGATAGCCTCTATATTTTATATATTTAGTATTGAGATATTTGATTCTTGACACGATGGTTTGACTGATTGGTATGCGTGAATCTTGGTCATGAGATATTATTGTCGTTGTTATTAAGTGATCACCGTGTCGTGATCATTATTTCTCAGTGATTACGGTAATATCTTAGTGATTATATAGACCGTGATCATAGCACATGATATTATAGACCATGCAGTATGATATATGTGTTCTAACGTATCATGATTTGGATCTATGTACTAGTCGGGGGTTGGAAAAGTATTAGTGGATATGTGATCATACCTTAGAGACCGTGATTTAGTGTATCCTTTGTTAGTTAGCAGATCATGCAAATCATGCGTGATCATGCTAGCTTACCTTTTATATATATCCCGTGTTAGGCCTAAGCCGATCATATTATCTTACTAATATTTTAAGGCACATTTATATATATTATTTTCTTTATTCCATTTCATTATAATATTATTTCTCACCATATTGTTCTAAGTTCTTGCCATTATTTAACATGATGCTCTTTATCATGATATATGCTAGTTTAGTTACTTCCATAATTTATTTTTACTGCTATTACTGTTTTATAGTTTCTGTCAATTATTGGAACTACTATTTGGGTTATATTTCGTTCCAATCCTGACTGGATATATTATTTAGATGATTCATTAGAGGATAGTTTTCTACGCACTATGGGCACAGGATGGTGAGCCCGTTGAGTTATCACCTGTATTAATTTAGTACCAGCAGTTGATGAGGCATAGTTAGTTATTCATGATATTGTATATGTCATTTAGGTATTTTGGCATTGTATTATTATTTGAAATCTTGTGTTGATTTTATAGTTGGACTCGTGATATTTTATAACTTTATTTCTTTCCTTCTATTTCCATATCGTGCCATATCTTCCTCTAGTTTATTATTGTAATTGAGTATTGTTTACCATTACCATATTATCATATTATCCTCCATTTGGGAGTTAAGATATCTTGATAGGTATATTATATATATTGTGTGAGATATTTGTATTATATAGTTGACCTAGACAGCGTTCTACCGTGGATGTTGTGGCGTAGGCTGGACGTACCCACGTACTCGTGCCCTTACACCGGGTGTGGGTCGTGACATGAGTCAAAGGACGTACTACTCGTCTGACTCCTTTGAAGCCTCTCGTCATTAACCTGGAGAAGTCATCTCCATTGGTTATCAACCTTCGATATAATGAACAATCAATACCGAAGAATGAGCAACTTGTTATCGACCTTTATCGTAACAAGCAACCAACATCAGTAAATCAACCTCTAGTCACCAATCTTGCTAAACCTCCTATTAAGGTTGAAGATTCTGCTGAATATATGGAAGATGAAGAGATCTTGAATTTCATGAATAAATAAGACACTACTTTGTACTACGTTGATGTTGAACCCTTTGCTAAAAAATTCTTAGAGGCTCTTCATCTTGATGAACCTCTGTCCATACTCATGGCATCTCCATTCAAATATAATTCATTATATGAATAATATGAGGATGCATACCTAATAATCCCAGTAAGATTGATCAAGCAATGTCAGATAATTTTTGGCAAAGCTAGAAACAAAAAAGGCATACAGACTAATGATTCTAACGAGGATATTGGAAAGATACAATCGTATCATTACAGCCAACATACCAAGAACATTATGAAAGAGATAGGATACAACTTAAAATCTGGTTTGGGAGTGAATTATGGAAAAGGCAAACGGAGTCTTATACATCACTTCTCTCCAAAAGGGAAGCCAGAAATATACTACCAGTGGACTGGTCAGGGTTTAGGATATGTTACACCACCAACAAGTCCTGAAGGTTCAGAATCAGAAGAAGAGACGCATTCTCATTCCTCTGACTCATCATTGTGGGATTCTGACAAAAGCATGGGTGACGTATTCAAGTAGGCTTTCTTTGTAAATATGGTGTCAACTGACCAGATGATAAAAACGTTGAACTATTGGAACTATTCGAGAACGATCATTAGGCACAACAGATGGATACTCAATAGGAACTTTGGTTTGAGCAAAGTAAACCACCTACAGAGGATTAAATAGTCCAAATTAATGTAGGCGGAGAATATTCTCCAAGGCCAATCTTTATTAGCAAGAGTCTTCATGAAGAAGATCAACATGCTTTACTCCAGCTAATAAATGAGTATATCGATGTGTTCGCTTGGAGTTACTAGGATATGCTTGGCCTAGATCCTCAAATTGCCACACACAAGCTCAATATTCTTCTAATTGCTAAACCGTTGAAACAACAACAACAACGTTTTTGTCCGGATATGATGGATGCAATTGAAACAGAAGTCAAGAAACTTATAGCATATAGCTTCGTTCTAGAAGCGCAATATCCCGACTGGACAGCCAATGTCGTTTCAGTCATGAAAAAAATAGAAATGTCCGGGTATGTGTAGATTATCAAGATCTGAACTTGGCCTATCCAAAAGATAAATTTTCTCTTCCTATCTTATATATCCTGATCGAAAATACAAGTGGCTTTGAACGTATGTCCTTCATGGAAGGATTCTTGGGATACAATCAAATTAAGATGTCTCCAGATAACAAAAATATACCTTTTTTCGTAAACCATTGGTAGTATACTGCTATACACTCATGCCTTTCGGCTTGAAAATTACGGGAGCACCGTATCAACGAGCCATGAGTATAATTTTTTGAAAGCATTTACAAAAAATAGTAGAATGCTACGTTGATGATATTGCTATCAAGTGTCATATCAAAGATGATCACCTTTATTATTTGAAGACTCTGTTCGAATAGATGTGCCACCACAAATTAAAGATGAATCCAACTAAATCCTTTCTAGGAGTCTCAAGTGGCAAGTTCCTCCAATTTGTTATAACTTCTAAGGTTATCCATATTGATCCCGATAAAATCAAAGCTATCCTCGAAATGTGGCCTCCACACAATCTCAAAGAACTTCGTGGTCTGCAAGGCCGTTTGGCATATATTAGGAGGTTCATCTCCAATATCTAGGGACGATGCCGACCCTTCACTCAGTTAATGAAGAAAGGCATATCCTTTGTCTGGAATGAAGTATGTCAACAAGAATTCGATAACATCAAACAATATCTCACAAATCCGCCAGTTTTGGTATCTCCGATCGTAGAAAAACCTTTTTTACTGTATGTTCGAGTAGTGTATCACTCTCTAGGAGCTATTCTTGTACATAAGAGTAACGAAGGCCATGAACAGGCGACTATTATCTCAGTCGTATGATTGTCGATGTTGAACATCAATAAAATCTAGCTGAAAAAATGCCTTACCTTGATTTTTGCTATTCAAAAGATAAAATACTAAGTGTCAGGTCAAACCATTCATGTCATATCCAGAGTAAATCCTCTCTGTGTATTGATAACTAAGCCAAGCACACTCAATTCTCGTTTAGCCACATAGGCAATGTTGCAATCACCTTATGATATGGTATATGTCTCGCAAAAAGCAGTAAAGGGTCAAGCGCTAGCTAATTTCCTCGCGGCTCATCCTGTACTGAAAACTTCCAAACTATACGATGATATTCCAGATGAAGTCTTAGAGTCTAATATGGTAATAGAAGATGCCAGTTGGCAACTATTCTTTTATAGCGCATCAAGAATAGGACCCAAAGAAAACATAATAGCTAGAGTTGGCATAGTCCTAGTATCTCCTAACAAACTACTTATTCATCGAGCATATTCTCTCATTGAACTATGTTCCAATAATATGGCAGAATACAATGATCTAATAATTGGTTTCTAATTAGTTAAAGAATTGGACATAGAATATCTTGAAGCCTACGGAGATTTGAAACTGATAGTCAATCAGATCAGGGGAGAGTATGAGGTGTGGCATGAATACCTCATCCCTTATCATCAAACGACAATCGAATTAGCTTTTACCTTCAAAGGTTTCTTCATCGAGCATGTGCCTCGGTCACAGAATATAGAACAAGATGTTTTGGCCGGTGTGGCAGCATCATTGGCTGTTCCCCTAAAGAGACGACGCTCAATTATGCTAATAGGATGTGAGTTATTCTGTACAAAAAATAACACACACATTGAACAGAGTTATGTCATAAATTCAACTTTCATGGATAAAGATTAGAGAGACTCTTTTATAGACTACGTTGCTTATGGGACTCTTCCAAAATATCCGAAAGAAGCCACTTCTATTAAAAGATGCTCACTCTGATTCTACTATAACACCTCATCCAAAATATTATATAATCGTTCTTATGAAAGATTACTGGTATATTGTCTTTCTAATCCTAAAGGAAGACAATCACTCTGTGAAGCTCATGATGGCATTTGTGGAGCACATTAGCTAGGTCCTAAATTACAAGACCTCCTTAGAAGAATGGGTTATTATTAGCCTACCATGGTGGCAGATACCGTAGATTACGCTCATAAATGCAGGACATGCCAAATCTATGCCAATTTTATCCACCAACCAACATAGTTCTTACACCCTACAGTTGCGATCATCGAAGTTAAGACGTCCAACGTAATTAATTTCGTCAAACACCATATTATCTATCATTTTAGTGTTCCTTAGAATGTAGCATCTATGGCCTACAATCCAACAGTCAACGTCTTAGCGAAAGACTTCAACAAAACCATAATTAAACTCCTTAATAAGTTTTCCTCATGCAACAAACGAGATTGAAATGAGAAGCCCGGGGAGTGTTTATAGGCTTATCGTACAAAAGTTCTAACTCTGACTGGTTGTACACTATTCTCTTTGGTCTACGGATGTGAAGCATTATCTTCTCTTAGAATAGCTATTGATAATGAGCTACCAGTAGAGAATAATGATCAATTATTCCTGCAAGAATTAAAGGCATTAGATGAAAAGCGCCTGCATGTTCAACAGCATATTGAGCTATACCAAGCATGCATTTTCAGAGCTTTTAATCGAAAAGTCAAGAAAAGAATATTCTAGGTCAGTGAATTGGTCCTTACAGTAAGGAGACCTATGATCGTAACCCATAAGTGAAAAGGCAAATTCCAAGATAAACGGGAAGGTCCTTATGTGGTGGAGACAATATTCTCTAACGAAGCCTATAGGCTCGCTAAGCCTAATGGAGATTTGATAATGATGTCTATCAACGATAAATTTCTCAACAAGTATTATGTCTAAGCACAACATATTATTCTCTATCTCTAATAGATTAAAATAAGATGTATAGAAAATACATTTTTTTAATCCCTAGCAACTCGTAGCATATGCGGTATCTCAAACTATTACCTATATTCATTCTTGAATAAGACATGGGTAATGGGTCCTCAAAGTTTCGCAGTGGGATAATACTCAGATCTAACGTAATACACTCGTTGAGATCATCTAAATAATTCTCTCCAAAAAAATTCTATTTTAAAGCCCAGTTATTTTAAGGATATCCTATTCTTGATCCCCAGTTGGGTTAGGAATAATCTCACATGTTTTCTTACCAGCCAATAAATGTAATATAATTCATGTCCATATTACCTCTGAATCATATTTTTTTTATCCCCAAAAGAGAAGACAATAATTCTCCCTTGATTTACTCTTTCTTCTTTTCTCCAGCCGAGTAAATTAGCAAGCTATCACATCTATATCACCTCTGATAGTATTGCATCCTGTAAAATTTGTCATTTGTACTAAGCATGAGTATGCCTTTGGTGATAGATCTACCAAATTCCCCACATAACTATATTCTGCCATATCCATAATACCTCTAAGCAGATGTATATTCAATGGGTCTCGATTTGAAAGTATCACTAAGGTAAAATAAAAAAAAATTATTGATGGAAAAAAAGGAAAGGATAATACAAATACTTAAGAAGAGGATGGGTCAGAATCATCCTAATTATTTACAAATATTACATGAGCATACATAATACAGACGTCTGACGATGCAAGCAGTCGGCATAGAGCTTCTGTTTCGGCATGTTCTTCTTATTTGTTCGAATCAATAGAAGAATGGCGGGAACCAATGATCTCATTCTGGAGTAGGGTAAGGCTATCCAATGAAGGGCTAACAAGGTCTTGAAGAAGGTCTGTCCTACAGGCTTTTTCTTTTCCTTAGCAGGAGGCAGTCCAGGAGCAGTAAAGGTGTAACCAAAATTAGATGTAATCGGTGGAAGAATAGCCGATTCATCAGACTTTCTTTCCTTCTGTAAAGAATTATTTTTAGAAGCCATCAGCATACTCGAATGAAGAACGTTGAAATTGAGTAGCCAACTCTCTTATTTATAAACTAGTGGAGTGACGGTTCAAATTTCCTGATATGATTCATCGAGAAAAGGGGGTAACGATTCGGAACCCTACTATTCATAAATAAGGCGAAGGTTAGTTTCCCGAGCAAAGAGTGAAATTTGAAAAGCCAAGTATGACGATTGGGACTTTGTGTACTAGTCAAAAATTTTACTGTTCCCACATGCACACATTTGATCTCTTGTCAGAAAGAGTATCATAATACGCATAACAGAATACACGTATCGGTCAGTTGGTATAAATGCTTGTAAATACATATACTATTTGGATGACAGAAGAGGCATAGTGCGCACTATACTCCGTCCATTTCAAAGAATACTTTTGTGGAGGTAAAAACAACAAAAAAAACTCATCAATAATACGCACAATGAAGCCAAGCTAAAATTTTATTGATGCTTGATCATGATTACATATGATGGAGATCTATCATACCTAGATTTTTATTCTAAAAATCTTGATTATACATATTAAAAATCTATTATATCTGGATATTTATATGATGGGGATCCATCACGGTGCCATCCCCATCTCTGTGCCACATCTGCTCCCGATGTAGATGAATTAAGGCATGGAAGGAATGAGCTCCTCAGTGCAAACCGTAGTACAGAGAGAAGAAATCGATGTCGTAGGCGAGGATGATACACGAGATTGGGCCTATCTAAATTAACAAGGACCCATTTTTGTACATATATTGGATCACCGTTAGAAGTCCCAGTTGGGATTCTAATCCCAACCCTATAATCACCACATGATCCATATTAAGAGAGTGATTCCAGAGAGCTGGGTTTGAAGACAACAAACAGTCTTCAGGATAATATATCAGTTCAGCATGAACGATGAAGCTTATAATATCCTTCCATGCTCCATCACACGAAGAGCTCGACGAAAATGACCTCCACACGAACCCCTCACCCATTCTTGGAAAGCATCTTCTCTTGCGTATTCTCGTAGCCAGCGAAACCAATGGTGCCATGCTGCTAAGTTCATCTTCGTAGGCTCACACTTAACGGCGGCCATGCTCAAGTCTAACAGCAAGATAGAGATAAGTTTGGGAATATTGATAAAGATTTAATTTTATTCATAGGAGAAGACGTGCCAAATTCAGCATAGTTCTCAAAAACTTCTCCTGAAAAGCCGTTTGTATCTCCTCAAAGACTACATAAAAACCAAAGAGCAAGTCAAAGGTAAGTGCATTCTCCGCGATCACGTTAGAAAAACTATTGGAATTCTGCCCAGAGTGTGTGCACAAATATCTCAACAACTTGTATGATTCTAATTCAAAGTATTTTTAATTCATCTGAACGAATTCAAAAACTTTGAAGGGGATCTTGTAGAAGCATAAAAGTGCACCTCTTGAAGATGACACAGTTTCCTACAAATAAACTTATTAGGAGAAGAATGATGCACTTTCACTCTGTTTCAAAGGATGACGCACTTTCAAGCTACTTTAATCAACGAAGAAAGGCGCACAACTCGCATGTCTGCTTTTTCTCCCGAGCATTAAATACGATGAATTTGAGAGCTGAGCAGCAGTCGAGGATATCAGAAATCAACATTACTGTTGAACTGTGGCACACAGACCCAGGTTGTCGTTTAGTGACCTATCCGCTAGGCCAACCTCATCAAAAGTGCACCATTGTGCCAACCTCATCAAAAGTGCGCCACTGTGCCAACTTCATCAAAAGTTTGTTGCTGTGCCAACTTTATCAAAAGTTCATCGCTAGGCCAACCTAATCAGAAGTGCGCCACCATACCAACTTCATCAAAAGTGCGCCACTGTGCCAACTTCATTAAAAGTGTGCCGCTGTGCCAACTTTATCAAAAGTGCGCTGTTGTGCCAACTTTATCAGAAGTGCGCTGTTGTGCCAACCTCATCAAAAGTGCACCGATGTGCCAATTTCATCAAAAGTGCACCGCTGTGCCAATTTTATCAAAAGTGCACCGTTTTGCCAACTTCATCAAAAGGGTGCCACTGTGCCAACTTTATCAGAAGTGCACCGCTGTGCCAACTTAATCAAATATGCGCTGCTGTGCCAACTTTTACAGAAGTGCACTGCTGTGCCAACTTTTATAGAAATGTACCGCTGTGCCATCTTCTACAAAAAGTACGCATTATGGTTACTTCTTCAAAAGAGGGCTTGTATAGCCAATCTTTCAAAAGTGTGCCAATCTCCAGACCACTTCTAAAATGCATCTACGATCCTAACTGACAAAGAAAAGTTACGATTACGTGTCCTATATGCCATGTTCACAAATAACTTTTCCATGACCTACGCTTTCCTCTTATAGAAAGCCACATGCCAAACAAATAACAATTTATGCATCCACTTACTAGATTATGGGGTGCCATCCGATCAAAAGTACGTGCACAGTACGGATTGTCCAAAGTACGTACACACTGTCATAACTGCTCTAAAATCCTATAAATATATGATCATTGTGTACGTTACAGGCAAATTTTTAAGTCTTTGAAATCCAAGAACAAAATAAGAGAAATAAAAGCTTCTCATGCTGTTGTTGCCAAAGCTTTCTTATTTCCTAACTATTCAAGTTGTTTACAGCATTCTCCGTATTTCTTCGTCATCATGTGGTCCGAGTAAAGTGATCGCCTGTAGATCAGATCTCTATAGCTATACTTTTCCAGAATCAATTGTACTTAGATTATAGTTTAGGATCTGTTGTACTTTTCTTTCTATTTAATAGTTTATAATACAAAAGTTTCGTATAAACTTATTTTTTGCAAACAACAGGAAGGGCCCGTGAAGTGCTCACAGATGCATCAACTGTAGATATCAGTTCCACCAGCAGCACCAGGACTTCCTACTTGTCATTTCTGTGGCAAGGTAGGTCATCATGTGAGGGACTATCAACCCAAACTGGGACTGTGTTTTATTTACGGGTCCGAACAATATTCAGCTCTAGACAATACGGAGCATCGAGGAGGAGCACAATGGTATACCGACCATCTTTACCAACACCGAGGTCAGTTTAGCAGCCACCTAGGCCAGTTATTCTAGCACCGAGGGTGCCACCTGTATGAGTTGGAGGGATGCGACCACCAGCACCAGGAGGATATCAGCATAGGCCACCCTTAGTTCCACAGGCAGTACTCTTTCAGTAGGTCTAGTAGCAGTAGAGAAGAGCACCAACATAAGGTCGTGGTCAGGGTTTTGCGATGACCATTGAGGAGGCAGAGATCATAGAAGAAGTGATCGCTGGTACTATACTAGTAGCATCATTACCAGTAGTAGCATTATTTGATTGTATAGCCTCACATTCTTTCATAGTTGTTAGTTTTGTAGCCACCCATAGAGTAGCAACTTTATCCCTTCCAAAGATCATGGAAATTCTTACGGGAGGTAGAATAATATAGGTTAGCGATACTTATAGATCATGTTCGGTTGATGTATGTGGTCGAAAGATGTGAGCTCTCTAGTATTCTCCAAGATGGACTATGATGTTGTGGTTGGTATGGATTGGTTGAGCTAGTACCATGCGACATTAGATTGCCGACGTGGCCGTGTTATCTTCAAACTACCGGGTTACCCCTAGTTTAAGTTTATAAGGGGTTCCCAAGAGCAGGTGCCCAACCTACACTTAAGGCACATACTACAGAAGGTTAGCTAGAATACCAATAAATTGTGTCAGAGTTTGAGGATATATTTTTCGAGGATCTTTCCATCCTGTTACATGATCGGGAGATAGAGTTTACCATAGAGTTGACTCCAGGAGTCGAGCCTGTTACTTCCCCTTTGTACAGATTGGCACCAAAGGAGTTGGTTGAACTGAGGTATAAGTATATGGCCTCTTAGATAAGTATTTCATTTGGGCTAGTATTTCCCCATGGGGAGCTCTGATCTTATTTATGACGAAGAAGGACGGGTCGGTACACTTGTGTATTGATGACAGAGCACTAAATGTTGTAACAATAAAGAACAAGTACCCTTTAGCACATATTGATGATTTATTTGATCAGCTGAGAGACTCATGTATGTTCTCGAAGATCGATCTTATGTCCGAATACCATCTGATTAAGGTGAGGAAGGAGGACATCACGATGATAGCTTTTCGAATGATGTACGGACACTATGAGTTTTTAGTTATGCTATTTGGTTTGACCAATGCGCCAGCCGTGTTTATTATCCTGATGAACAAGGTGTTCACTAGTATTTGGGTCAATTCATAGAGGTGTTTATCGACGACATCTTGGTATACTCCAAGTGTTACGAAGAGCACGAGGAGTATCTCAGGATCGTACTGGAGACGCTGAGGCAGAAGAGGCTGTATGCCAAGATCAACAAGTACAAGTTCTGGCTAGATTGAATACCTTTCCTTAGTCACATAATCACTGGGGAAGGACTATCAGTTGACCTAGAAAAGATTATCGTAATGGAAACATGGCCCACCCCTACATCAGTTGCGGAGGTTAGGAGTTTCCTCGAACTTGCCTGGTATTACCAGAGGTTCAACAAAAACTTATCAAGGATCGTTGCGCCTATGACACGAGAGATACGTAAGGACGAGGAGTTTATTTTGACAGAGGAGCGTCAAACAACTTTTGATAAGTTGAAGAATCGTTTGACGACAGCACCAATTTTGATACTTTCTTCTAGATCGGAAGGATTTGTGGTGTACAGTGATGCGTCTGGGATTGGACTGGAATGTTCTGATGTAGCATAGCAAGGTTATAGTTTACGTATCAAGACAACTGAGGGAGCATAAGAAGAACTACCCGACCCATGATCTGGAGTTGGCTGCAGTGATATTTACACTAAAGCTATGGAGATATTACCTTTATGGATAGCAAATTAAGATTTATACTGATCACAAGAGTCTGAAGTATGTCTTCACTCAAAAAGAGCTCAATATGAGGCATAGACGTTGGTTGGTGTTGATGACCAACTTTGATATCGAGTTGCAGTATCATCCTAGCAAGACAAACATTATAGATAATGCTTTGAGCAGGAAGCCTATGGCTTACTTCTTGATGACTTAATACCATTTGTTGGAGGATCTTCAAGAGCTTGGGATAGATGTTATCTTGCCAGGCATGGATGGACAGTTGGAAAATATTGAGGTGCAGTCTTCATTAGTCGAGAGGATCAAGGAAGCCTTATCTATAGATATGAGTTTTCAGAGACTTAGAGAGAGGACATAGGCTGATATACAAACAGGACTTCAAATTTTTGAGGATGGTACATTGAGGTATAAAGATCACCTATACGTTCCAAATGGTAAATTATGCCAGGAGTTGATAGCTGAAGAGCATAGTTCAATCTACTCTATTCATCCGAGAGGTACGCGAATATACCAAGATTTGAGACAATATTACTGGTAGCATCAGATAAAAAGAGAGATTGTGCGATTTGTGGGAAGATGTTGGGTCTGTCAGCAGGTCAAGGGTGAATATCAGAGGACTGTAGGACTGTTAAGCCGCTTTCCTTTTCTGAGTGAAAGTGGGAACACATCACCTTAGACTTTGTCACTGGATTTCCAAGGAATCCTAGCGAAAAGGTTGCTATATGGGTTATCGTGGACCAACTCACCAAGTTGGCACATTTCTTGTCCTTTAGAGTAAGGCAGTCTATGGAGATACTTGCTGACAAGTACATAAGACAGATTATGAAATTGCATGGAGTACTTATTAGTATAGTATCGAGATTCTAGATTTACCTCTTATTTCTGGCAGAGTATGCAGGGAGGGGTATTTGGGGACTCGTCTTATGTTTAGCACTGCCTATCACCCCCAGACTGATGGCCAATCAGAGCGCATGATTCAGATACTTGAGGAAATATTATAATCTTGTATGCTAGATTTTGGAGGATCCTGGGAAGGCCACTTGCATCTGGTAGAATTCTTATACAACAATAGCTCTGAATATGTAACACCCTGTTCCTCTCAAGCGGACTGTCATTTCAACCGGCAATAGTACATGTCCCGACCCGCTTTGCTTAGGCAAGAATACTCGTTTGAGGCAAAGGATATCCAGACTTGTACCTACAGGATTTCGGCTTAGGGTTTCAGAGGCTCGCTTGATGTATCGCTCTACCGAGGTGAATCATCGCTAAGGTGGGTGGCTACGGTGAACTTGTCTTTGCTTATCCAGCACACATAAAATCTGAAATGATATATCCTAGTCGCTAGGTGAATCAACCCCTGCATGCTAATAAGAATCCAATGCACCTATCTAAGGAAATAATCCCAACTTGTATTGCTTATGCTAGAACATGGAAATAGAAATACTGCTTATATTCAGACCCTCGCATGCTAAGTCCCTTACGATTTTATCCCTCGGCTTACCTTCGGGTCCAAGCAAACGTATATGCTTATGTCCCTTAAAAATGTGTGCTTGCCTGCCTACGAATGTCTAACGTTATTGTATTATGCATGCATTCTTGTTAGCCAGGAGACTATCAAATAGTTCTTCTGTATATTTGAACCTGCAAGTATCCGGGACCGTTAGGTCACCCAAGGCAAATCCCCGAACCAGGGGAATGCATCAAGCAAGAATGAATGTTGAACGTGAATCACACTTGAATGATAATCATGCCAAGTATGCATCTGAACGAGGATCGTGTCATGTACAGATTGAATCCTATCTCGTGGAGCAATATGCTCATTCAAAATAAGTTTAAGTTTCATGATTATCATGTCATGCTATGGAAAAAGGATAGACCCTGACCTGTATTGTCGTGGATAACTTGTGCACAAGGTATGTTATGTTGAGTTCCGCAGACGGTCGTCGGAGCACTGGGACCGATCCGATCCAGACGGGACGTATGAGCAGTCGTATATTATGGGGCAAGGTATTATACAGCGGGGCTCGCCACCTGCGATGCATATTATTCTGTGTCTTGAGATTGTGAACCATCGTTAATGGCTATGCCAGCGACTTATGTTCATATAGATAAGTCATCCTCGCTTAGCGGCTATCCGCGTGCGAGTCATTGCATCGCATCAATGAACAACTGAATACCTGAACAATCATGATATAACGACTCTCGTGTTGCATATGTTATTGCCCCTGAATGTTTATACTTGTTAGTGCTTGAATTAACAATATTTGCCTTGGACATGGAAGGACAAATGGTAAGTTGGTAAGTCTCGCCGTGTTTCCTCTCATGTCGCACGGCGCACTGCCACACGAGTTAGGCTATTCAAATCTTGCATGAAACTTATCCTAAGGCAACTAGAAAGACAACATAATAGTTGGTGCACGGAACATATATTACGTGTTTGGATTTGTCGAGCAGGCGAGTAGCTTCCCTACCAGTGCATTCAATGTACTGATAATCCACTAGATTGTATGCAGGATGCGGGAGAACCTTGTTCGGTGTGGATGCTCCTTCGTGCGTGCTAAGGCATGGAGATCACTCCGAAGCAGCGTTGCATCCAGAACTGAAGCACATATACAAGACATAATATTATGAACATTGCATGTACAATCATTCCACATTTATAGCCACTTGGTACACTTTTACTGTTTCAAAGAGAGAGGCTTGAGCGACTTGTAATCTCGGCTATACGCCACCTGTGATACTTGTTTATATCAATAAAGAGCTTGTTTTACATCAACTTTTGTTATTTAATGCTTTCGCTATTGTCGATTCAGTAAACCTGTTACCAAATCGCCTATGCATTTATAATTCTGCTGCACTCGGACAATCTGTGCGACTCTGTGGCTTAAAAATCTTATCGCCAGCCAATGAACCACGGCCTTGCACGGGCGTGGCTCACGCTCGTGCAGCATCACGCCCGGATGGGTCAAAACGATCGTTTCGCGGGAGCGCTGGCGCGGTGATTATCGCCTAGCGGGAACAGCCGATTTAGCCTGCGGGAGATCGGGGCATGACAGAATAAAGCATTCATATGGCACTATTTGAGGCAATGTACGATAAAAATTCTACGTCTCTTGTTTGTTGCAGTAACGTAGAAGAGCGTCAAATACTGGGCCTGCAGCTAGTGACGCAAACTGTAGAGAAGGTAAAGTAGATACAGAGACATCTCCGAGCAGCGCAGGATAAAAAATATTATTAGACAGATGTGCACCATCGACCTTTGGAATTCAAGGAAGGTGGCAATGTGTTCTTGAGGATATCACCTACTCGTGGTACCATTCGATTTGGGAGCAGAGACAAGCTGAGTCTAGGGAATATTGGGCATTTTGACATCTTGGAGCGAGTTGGTGAGGTGGCTTATCGTCCTGTATTGCCTCCATTATTAGAAGGTGTATATATCGTATTCTATATATCATAGTTGAGGAGATACATGACTGATCCTAGTCATGTGATCGATCATTCAGAGATCAAAGTGGATCTGAGTTTGCCTTATGAGAAGCAGCTAGTTGAGATTCTTGACAACAGTGAGAAGGTCTTATGAGGGCAGACTATTAGACTAGTACGGGTTGCATGGAAGCATCATTTATCGAGCAAATCTACTTGGCCGCATGAGGATTATATGCTTGAGATTTTCCCTCACTTGTTTGAGGATTCAGGTTTGAATTTACGTACCACAATTAGTTTCTGATTCATTTTCGCTTAGTTGTGGTTGTATTCTTAATTTCGAGGATAAAATTCTTCTAAGGTGGGTAGATTGTAAGTCCTATGATTTTTCATATAAGGTTATTCTTGGTATTTAGGATTGATTTTTATATTAAAAATTATTTATTTATTAATTAAAATATTTATTAGATATTTTTTTAAATATTTGATACCTATCACCATGGTCTTAAAATCTTGAGCACTACACTAGCCTTTTTTTTCAACCAACTTTGCATGCTAGACTTAGTCAAGACAAATTAGGCTCATGACATGACTGTCACTCTAAATTCACATTCCCATGCTTCATTTTAGTCGCACAACTTTCACGACACATTTTACAAAAAAATGATATTTAAACCCCTTTTCTGTTGCAGGCAATTTTAATACACAACACTAACTCAATTCTTTCGACAAATTTAATATTCATGAGCCTAACAGGACCTACCATGTCTATGATTATTAAGTCCTATTTATTTGAGTCCCTATATGCTCCATAAAAATTATAAACCACCTTGACTTATTTTGTTCCATTGTGCGACAACTTTTGTACTTCGCACACAACCATGCCTAATTAACCAACCCGTACCCAAGAAATACTTTCTATGACTGATGGATAATGTCCCACATCCATCCCCTATTCTGCAACACATTCAAACACCTATTTGCACACAAAAACCCAAACAATTCAATCGTTTGAATTTAAATTCAACTTTTCTATTTCTTGAAACAAATTATTGCACCTACTATCTTTGCACCTAATTTTAAAATCAAATATTATCTATATAAATATCAGCCCCAATGATTAGGGAAGAAATGCATGCCCTATTACTCTCAAATGATCTCCTCCATAGGATTAAAATCTCCTCAAATCCTCAAATCGCCACCACCCAACCTAATACTAACTCCTATATATATACAACTACCCTCACCCTAACCCTAATACACGACCCCCTCAACCTCCCCACAGTCGACCAATACCCCTCCAACTTCTACTCCTTCTTCCCTTCCTTTCCCTTCTTCCTTTCCACCTCCATCACCCCACACAGTTGGCCAAGGGCCAACTGCACCAGTCGACCGACCCAAACCCAAGCAACAACCACTGATGCTGTTGCGGCTGTGCATCATGCACATCATTGTGCAAGCTACCTCCAAGCCCAAGAAACCCTTTCCCTTGAAGCACCCTAGCACTTCGTCGAGTTCCAAGAGGTTTGGATGTCGTTAGGTACTCCAAAAGGTTGAAATCGCGACAAAAGCCTCTACCATAATCGCATTGGAACGTGCCCTATTGCCTCAAGTCTTGATTTATTTATCATGCATAAAATTATATATATATATATATATATATATATATATATATATATATATATACTTTGTTAGTATTCTAGATACATTCTCCATTCATTGTAGAACTCAAAATAATTTTTCCAAACTATATCTCAAGTAGGTTGAAACCATAGTTGTAACATAGGGGTTAATATCCTAAAAGTTAAACCATGTTTTGATATTTATTTTAAATATCAATAAATTCCCTAATTTATATGTTTCAATATAAGTATATTAGGATGTTTAGAAGCTTGGTTAAGAGGCGAAAATGTTGTTTAGACGTTGGGGATGTCTTAATGATACTTTCTTGACGTTGTAGACATGCATACATATATACCTAAACGTATGTGTTTAAGTACACATATATGCATGTGCCCATGAGTATACGTATATAAATTAATATCCAAGACTCTCATGGTGTGTTCGAACGAGGCATAAGACGTGTAATATTGTAAGTTACAATGCCATGCATGTTAGGATCATTGGCATGAATACCGAGAACTTGTCGATATTCGGGCGAACAATTCTCTAATTAACACCATGTAGGTGAGTGAATAAGTTGTTTATATTTTAATACAAGTATTTTTATCAGGGCACTTGGTTCCACAGCACTTGTAGAAGTTGGCTTTGGGTTGACGACTTCACAACATCAAGATACAAACAAGTGTATCTTGTCATGTCATAATTCAGTTTCTATTATATTATACGTATATTATTATTGTCCTATTTGCTTATGGTATATGGTTTACTTTAGGGCCGTTTTCGTTACTTAGTGTCTAAGTTAAACTCGGGTGCCATCGTCCGTTAGCAGAGTTGGGTAACGATTCTAGTGTTGGTTCCACGATGCCATGATCGTGCGGATATTTTTGCACGTCAGACCTTAGGACACTTGACACAAGATTTCATGAGAATCCGTACTTGATACATCCATGGAGATCGAATTCCACATTTGGCATTAGGACTCGTGACTCGATATGTTACTATACTATGCTACTTATTATGACTCGACGTACTAGTAAGATGTATTGACCTTGCGTGTTATGGAGACGAGATGTGAGGTTACACGGGAGGAGAGAACATAATTAGTACGTTGGTCTACCCTTCATCATAGATGCTGTTGACACTTTACCAGAGCTTCAGTTTTTTCATAAATGCTATAGTCACCTTGAAAAGGTCTATAGGTTTTCATAGTTTGCAGAAGTGCCTATTGAGAGGTTCAGGTTTACACTTTGGTGGTCTAGCATACGAGTGATGTTCTCATATGCATTGCACTAGGATAGTTATTATAGCTTTACCCTAGAGTATTTTTTTACTATTATACTGTTTACTTCTGGCACGCTATTTCGTGTACCTTTTTATGACCCCTAAGGACCTGGTTCCTTGACAGGTTTATGCGAGGAGGATTACCCTGAGGATTACGGTCCAGGCATTCACACAGGAGCATGAGTTGCAGTGTAGGACGAGATTCGTCCAGAGGAGTTCACTTGATCCATGTAGGGTCTTACTCGTGGGTTGATGGCATCACTTAGTTAGCAGACCTTGGACTTATTCTATTTACTTCTTCCTTTTACATTCAGTATTTATTTTTAGCGGGTTGTCACCGTGAGACTCTTTTCATTTGATACACTCTGTCACTTTTGAGACTTATTTCTTTTTATACTTTTAATGGACTTGATTATCTTTGTGTGTATCGTATTTCATTCATGTGGATAAGTTTAGATATATTACCTATGCTTAGATGTTTGGACTGTTGCTTATATTTTATAGCTTAAGTACACTCTAATGGTTCCAATAAATTGGATTGGCCATTGAAGTTGTACTGTTGGCCATTGCCACGTAGCTCGGTTCCAAGTAATTTTGTGTTCCCCTGCTACCTAGGGCAGTCATCTGGACAATAATAGGTGCCACAGGGTGAGCACGAAACCATACTTCAGGCAGAGCCAGAAGGCTAGTAGACCCTGGGACAGAAGGAGGAACAACTGCTCCCACCAACTTTAGTCCCACCGTAGATGCCATATATGACATTTACCCAGCTAGGGAAACCAATGGACGCCTAGCAGATGTTCTATACCATAATGTAGGCACAACAGCAAGTTCAGCAGCAGGCTCAACTGTAGACCTAGCAGGGCCAGGTTGACTCCTTGAGGGAGAGCATCATGATGTGTCATAACCTACACCCGGTTTGAGGGCACGAGTACATGGGTATGTCCATCCTATACCGCAATATCGGTGGTAGAACGCTGTCTAGATCAACAATACTATCTAATCATCTCACATAATTATGTATAAAATCTGTCAAGGATATCTCAAGTCCATACAGTGGACAAGATGTCAATATATTATGATAATCAATACTGAATCACAATAACTAGAGAGAGATAATGTGTCATGACCCGTATCTGGTGTAGGGGTACGAGTACGTGTATATGTCTAGCCTACGCCGTAACATCGACGGTAGAACACTATCTAGGTCAATAATATTATCTAAACATCTCACACAATATATATAATATACCTGTCGAGATATCTCAACTCCCAAATGGAGGATAATATGATAATATGGTAAAAGTAAACAATACTCAATCACAATAATAAACTAGAAGAAGATACGTCACGATTTTGAATAGAAAGAAAGAAAGTCACAATACATCACAAGCCCAAGTCAAATCTTAACACAAGATCTCAAATAATAATACAATGCCAAAGTGGCTAACTGACATATACAATATCATAATTGAACTAACTAAGTCTCATTGTCACGACTCGCACACGGAATAAGGGCACGAGTAGTGAACAACGCCTAGCCTACGCCGCATCATCGATGGTAGAACGCTGACGGGGTCAACCATACTATCTAAATATCTCATACAATAAATATATGATACTTGTCAATGTCTACTCAAATCCAAATGGAGAAGCAATATGATATATGATATTTGTAAATAGTACTCAATCACAAAGCACACTAAGAAAGATAAAGCAAGATATGGAATAAAGAAGGAAAAGAGTCATAATACATCCACAAGTTCAAAATAATATATATACATGCCAAGAACCTCAATAAAAGTCTATTACAAGTCTAAACAATAAGCCTAAGCCTCCCCAGCATCTGGTACTAGGTACTCCTGCTCTAAAAGATTTTTCCTCTAATGGTATGCTATTCTACGGCCCGTAGTAGGTAGGACACTAGTCCACAAGAAAATCATCTGAAAAATATATCCAGTCAGGATTAGAGCGATGCACATACCTCTGAAAGCAGTTCCAAATACATAATCGAGCATATATAATAGATAATAGAAAAGAATACATGATAACTAGCCATAGGAAATGGAATGAACTAGAGTAAACAGGTAATGTACTGGAATAAAAAATAGATAATATGAATAACTATAATTTAATATAAAATAAAGCTAACTAATGTGTTATAGAGTACAAGTTCATTATATGATCGGTTTGGATTGAACACGAATACAATATGGTAACTCGATTACACGTGTGATATGTAATTGACATGTACACAAATATACTCGGGCTTGATCACATAACCAACTCCTACTCCCCCATCCCCAACCAATAATTATGGATCAAATTATGACACATTACAAACACGAATATAGGCACACTGAACACGAGCAGTATGTGAACACGAAGTACACGATAATTAATACCCAATACACAATAGGAGATAATATCTCCTGACAGAATCCATATAATACCAGTCTGTGTAACCACTGTGTCAGAATCAAGTATACAGTTCTAGAACATGCGATATATACACTATCATAAAATAAAAACTATCAGGGAGATATACTCGTCTCTGGTCCTGAGCAAAGTTATAACTCGGTGTCCGAGCTGGTGTCACACGTACCTATATATGAATGTTATGTCAATTGGGGGTAATAAAGTAAGAAATAAGCTAAAATGCATTAAAATATGCTTTCTAGGTCAATACTAGTTCTCACTAGTCAAACTAGGTCAATGCTTGATATTAGGTCCAATTCTAGCTTCTAGGTTCATAACTAAGGTAACTAGTCCATAGTAGTTACTAACTAACTAACACTAGCCAATATTAACTATATTATCTAATAGCACCAATACATATTTATATACTAGATACTAGGATACTCTATATTTCAACATATCCATAACTTGACACTATATACCTGAGTATCACACCGCAAACTTACCTCTAACTCTAGTTCTCAAACATCCTTTACACCACTTTCATGCCTAGTTACGCACCCAAGTATTTCTGATGCACTCTCACTCTCCCACATACACTGGATATATAACACCTTAATATGATACCATCACTTGTCTATGACTGATACAACATACACTTCTACCTCTTAGTTGCTGATACCACACACTCAAGCTTCACTGACACCACACATACCACTGAACAGGTTTATCTATATATCTAACCATATTCCTCATATTCATACCCAGAACTCACATGATTTGTCAACTAATCCAATAGCCTATAGATTTGAAAACCCTAATGTCAGTCATTACCATTCAATTTATACTGAATCCCTCCATAGACCTAGGTCTGATAAACGTATACATATAGGTTCTGATTTCCCTAATCATTCTCCAACTGAACACAGTGTGTTCCCCCTTATTAATCACTTGCACAGACATAAACCTCTCTATCTGAACTTTAAGTGCACACTGATATGGATGGAATTTCAAGTTGCTGTGGATACCCCTCTCTTCTTAACTCACTGATAGTTAATATAGTCAATACTTGATATACTAACTTATGCTCATAGTACTCAATTTGTACACAGGCACTGCTTGTGCATTCCAACCTTGGCTTGCACCCCACTCTTTTATAGGTAAGCTCCTGTCTTGTCGCACATACCTAGAACCACTGCCTCCCATCTCCAACGACCTTCAATAAAAGGCACCATAATGCACTGCCTGCATTATTGTGTAAGAGCACATTTTTCAGACCAATCATTGCATAATCCCCCCTAGTACTAAGTGTACATTAATGTGCTAAACACTCGAGTCCCTCACAGTATACCTCACAGTTGCAGCACCATAAGGTTGCAATAGCACAACTATAATTATCTAAGTTCTTTCCTTGCAGTATTCAGAAAACTGCACAAGCCCCTTCACATGAACTCACCTTAACACTAAACCTCACATAGTAAAGATCACTAACACATCTGACACCAGGCGGTACCAAATACACACTTGCACAGATCCCACTACTTCTCCATATTGCATATTGCACCACCAAGTCCCCGCTACTGCTCCATATGTCACTTGTTGCTACTGCCCTTACTCAAGCCTGCAACCCGACTGCCCAGGAAACCACAGCACACAAGTACACACAGAACTATGTATCAAATATATATATATATATATATATAAACACTCAATATCATAAACACATATATATAATATATTTGAGATATTAAAACAAATACCTAAAGTGTGTATTTGAGAAAATTTATGATACACACCCAAGTGAGAAGCCACAATCCTAATTTCTCCACAATGATTATATATATATATATATAAATAATACATCATAATACAATAAAATTAACTTGCAACAAAAGAAAATGAAGGATAATTACACAAAATGCCCAAAATAGAGCCTTGTATCACACCGTATCACAAAATTACCGTGATACGGCCTACACGTATCCATTTGTGAACACGTACGTAGTCCCATAACCCCGATCTAAGTCTAATTAGATCCAATTGGTCATATGACACACAATTGATATGTCAATCTCATAATTCCCCCAAACCACATACAAAAACCTATTTAGAATCTATATTTGGTGTCTAAATAGCCTAAAACTTGTCCCTATAGGTAGCCTATGCAAATAGGGTGGTTCCTAGAGGTCTCATGCATGATTTAGAAGCTAGAATAAGAAGAATTTCAGAAATTACCAATTAGGAGATGAATTTCTAATAAAAATCAAAGTGGACACAATCCGGGCACGATCTCCTTGCCATAAGTTCCTCTTCCTAGTGTTCCTTGCCAATCCAATCTCCAATGCTCCTGTAATGGTGAAAGTGAGAGGGAATGGGAGTAAAATAAGAGGGTAAATTGATGGAGAGAAATAATAAAAAGTGGGGATCTAAATTCTAGATCTACAATAAAGAAACAAATGAAGAGAAGAGAGAGAGGAGAGGCTTATATCTTAGTCGGCCCCTTCCCCCTTCCCCAAGTTATATATAAATGTCCAATGTGCCCTCCAATAGTAAATTATGAGTAATAATTAAGGGTAGGCATTTTGGGAAGTCCTACACTAATTCAAATTAGGCTAATTCATCCAAATTAATTAATGAGGATGGGTCAAATAAGTTTGGATCCAAGCTAGGCTCCCTAGTTGTCATGACAAGTCTAATTATTGGACTAGACTCTAACAAAATAATTAACACTAGTCACATTTAATCTATAACTCACTAATCGTTAAATAATTAATACAATCATCACACTACTATTTAATATTTATTCCTAAAATTATTTACCTATGCCAATTTACCAAACTACCGCTAGCTCGAAAAGTGAGGGTGGCAATCCTACCCACCTTAGAAAATTTTTGTTCTCGAAATTAAGGAAAAACTAACTACCAATAGCTATCAATACAAGCAAGAAATAATTATACCTTATGGCTCAAACAGATAAGGATATCGCTCGCGCATCTCGGCTTCTCACTCCCAGGTACTCTCTCCTGACGATTGATGTCTCCATACGACGCATACCAAAGGAATTGTCTGGTTCTGCAACACCTTCTTTCTGCAATCCAGAATCTCCATGGGATGCTCTGCTTAGTTGAGAGTCAGACCAACCTCGATATCTGAGTGATCTAATATATGGCTAGGATCTGCCACGTACCGTCTCAACTATGACACATGGAACACGTTATGCACTCCCTTTAATACAGGCGACAAGTCTAGTCTGTAGGCCACTGCACAGACCCTCCCAAGAACACTGAGGGGTCTGATGTACCGTGGACTAAGCTTTTTGCCTCACTTTGGCTTTTTGCCTCCACCAAAGTGAATCATGTCCCGTATTGGAGAAATCCTTATGAATACTAGATCACCAACGTAGCATGAAACAGAGCCTTAGCACTCTAATAAGCAATCACAAGCAATACAAAATAAAAATCTATACCTCAAACTCCAATGGTCTTCGGTGACTATCGGCCCAATGCCGTTGTCTGTCCTGGGCCACCCGAAGCCTATCCCCGATGAGCTTCACTTTCTCAGCTGCATCCATAACCATCTCTGGTCCCAATAAGGCTCTCTCGCCAACATTATCCTATGATAATGGAGTACGACATCTATGTCCATACAGTACATTAAATGGTGACATCTTATTACTGGTCAGTTAATTATTGTTATAAACAAACTCTACAAGGTAAAGATGATCCTCCCAAGAGCCTCCAAAATCTAAAATATATGTGCATAGCATATCCTCGAGGGTATGGATAGTCCTCTCTGACTGCCCGTCTGTCTGAGGGTGATATACAGTACAAAACTTGATCTAGGTGCCCAAGCTAGCCTCCAAACTCCTCCAAAAGTGGGACATGAAGCAACTATCCTGATCTGAGACTATGCTCACAAGAACTCCATTCAATCTGACTATCTGACACACATACAACGTTGTGAGTTTCTCCATAGATGTACCTACTTTGAATGGCAGAAAGTGGGCCAATTTGGTCAATCTGTCCACAATGAACCAAATTACGTCTTTCTCCCCTGGAGAACGCAGAAGCCCTGAAACAAAGTCTATCGTCACATCCACCCACTTCCACTCTGGAATAGATAAAGGCTTTAGCAATCAACCTGGCCTCTATCTCTCTACATTTACCTGCTGGCATACCAAATATCTGGATACGAAGCTTGCCATCTCCTGCTTCATACCATACCACCAAACATGCTCCCATATGTCCCTATACATCTTGTTGGTACCTGGATGCATAGAGTACTGAGATCGATGTACCTCCTAAAGAACCTCATTGTGCAACGGTCCACTCGACACACATAATCTGCTACCTTGCCGCAATGATCCATTCTCCTCATTACTGAAGTCCTCTGCCAATCCGATGCAGACCTATGCTCTGATGCTCCACAGAGAATTATCCTTGAACTGTGTGGCTCTGATATGGTCCATCAACTCAGACTATACCTAAAGTCCCTATATTTTTTTGTAACTCCAGGAACTAGCACTTTAATACCCAAGCTATCAAGATCGGCCAATAAATATCTGGCCCTAGTCAAGTATATAGCCACTGGATATCTACTTAAGGCATCAATGACTATGTTGGACTTTCCTGGATGGTACTACAAGGAAATATCGAAGTCCTTCAACAACTCTAACTACCGCCTCTGCCTCATGTTGAGCTCTTTTTGAGTAAACACATATTTCAAGCTCTTGTGATATGTAAAGATCACTACCCGCTCTCCATACAAGTAGTGCTTCCACAGCTTAAGAGCAAAAATAACTGCTGCCAACTCTAAGTCATGGGTAGGATAATTCTTCTCATACGGGCATAATTGATTGGAAGCATAGGCAATCACCTTTTCGTTCTGATGCAACACATATACCAAGCCCTTACCCGAGGCATCACTAAATATAGAAAATTCTCCTGTCCCTAATGGCAACGTCAATATTGGAGATATAGTCAACCTCTTCTTCAGCTCCTCAAAAGCAGCCTGACTCTCCTTAGTCCAGTCGAACTCTTCGTCCTTCCTGGTTAGTCTAGTCATCGGTTCTGCAATCCTGGAAAAATCCTGAACAAATCTCCAATAATAGCCTGCTAATCCAAGAAAACTCCTGATCTCTGCACTGAACTCAGGGTAGACAATGACTCAACTGCTAAAATCTTCTTCGGTTCAACTGTGATCCCGTCTCTATAATCACATACCGAAGGAATTCAACTTTATCAAGAAAGAACTCATACTTTGAAAGCTTGCCATAAAGCTTCTCCTTCCTGAGGGTCTCTAAAACTATCCTTAGGTGTTTCTCATACTCCTCCAGGATCTTCAAATAAATCAATATATCATCAATGAATACCACCACAAACTGATCCAAGTACTGATGAAATACCTTATTCATCAGGTTCATGAACACCGCCGGGGCATTTGTCAACCCAAACGGTATTACCAATAACTCGAACTACCCTTACCGAGTCCTGAAAGTTGTCTTCAGAATGTCTTCCTTCTTTACTTTCACCTGGTAGTACCCGACCTCAAGTCTATCTTAGAAATTACTTGTGCTCCTCTTACCTGATCAAATAATTATCAATCCGCGACAAAGGATATTTATTCTTGATAGTGAGGTTGTTGAGTGCCCTATAGTCGATACACATGCGTACAGAGCCATCCTTCTTCGGTACAAATAACACCGGAGCACCCTACGGTGATGAACTGGAGCGAATGAAGCCCTTGTCTAGCAACTCATCTACCTGCTTCTTCAATTTTACCAGTTTGCTATTGTTCATCTTATAGACGTGCTGTGATATTAGCTCTATGCCTGGCACTAAGTCTATAGAGAATTCTATATCTCTGTCTGGTGGCAACCCCGACAACTCCTTCGGAAAGACGTCCATATACTCTGCAATCAATAGATATGGCAGCTCTGTCTCTTTCATATCTCAACAGAAGTCTCCCTTACTCTACTATGCTCCTTCTCTGATGAACTCAAACTTTGGCTATCCTGCTGCCTGAAACAAAACTGTACCTCTATGACAATCGATACTAGCATGGTGCCTACTCAACCAATCCATCCCGAGTACTATGTCATGGCTTGAAAGTGGCATTACGAGTAGGTGCACGCTCAACTCTCGGCCTCCCAAGGAAATTCTTCGATCCTTGCAAACAGCACTGACCAGGATAATTCTACCCTCGATCGTGATCTTGCAAGTCCTCGCTAACTGTTCAGCCTCAAGATGATACTTTAAGGCAAAAGATACAAATACAAAACTATGTGAAGCACCAGCATCAAGTAAGGCATGAGCTGAAAAAAAATCATGATAGACTGAACCTGAAATGACATCACCAACTGGCTCCTCCTCCTCAACGATCAAGGCTTAAGCTTGCCCCTATCGCTGGGTACCTCTCTGCTGGTGCTGGTGCTGAGAGAACTGTTGCTATTATGGTAGTAGGGGAGGTCCTCTCTGGTATCCCACTCGTAGTCTCGTGGGTGCTCTCTGTGCCTGGGCTCCACCCTGAGTTGGACGAGCGTGAGCTCTAGGACAAGCCCTCAACTGGTGGTCTCCTGCTCCGCAGAATAAACACTAGCCCAATCTTATCTTGTACGTATCCCATCCATGTCCCGGCTTCTTGCAGAATGGACAAGGAGTAGCTGGCCTTTGTGTAAACCTTTAGATTTATTCGGTAGATAGTTATGGTGGATTTGGAAAATTTTAGTTTTTGGTAGCAGAGGTCGAGGTTTAGTGTGGAGATAAATTTATTTGGTATTTAATTCTTTTAATTAAAACCCTTGGCGCGCCCTATCATTATTTGATTATTCGGAGCCCAATATTAGCCCATAAATTTTGTTCAATTACTGTACTTCTGACTTGACCTGCCAAATTAGGCACTGGACTTTTCCGTCGATCAAAATCAGCTTTTCGTTGTGCTCTAAACTAATTGCACAATTTTCTGAAACCATAATCCATATTTAATTCCGTGTCGGACACCTGTATCGTTACCCTCAATTTTGAGATACCAACTTAACCCGTTAAGCCGGACCAACTAAAGGGTCAAAGACTGAGTCCAAGCCCCCACTATTTTTGGCCTTTGTGTCATCTTCAAATTTTGACCCCAAGTGCCCCCATTTAATTTAAATTCGCGGGACACTATTTCTATTTAAATCGGGGATACCAACTTTGTCAATCCTATTTTTTTTTTAATCCTTAATTAATCCCAATGCCATTTTAATTACACCCGTGCCTAACGCACAACACCCCCTCGACATGCAAACCATCACCCGTATTTTTCTCCATAATTTTGGCATCATTTTATGTGTTCATGCAATTCACCGAATTTAGGGGGCTAAGTTGCAATTTGGGGATTTTAGGTGCCCTCACCCCATTGGCCAAAACCAAATGTTGAGGTTACATGTCTGGTGACCGAATTAGACTCACCCCCCTTCTTTTCTCATGAAGAAATAATTCTTCTCATGAGAAATCTTGGCCCTCTATTTTGGATGGGCTAATCTACACCCTCCATCAATTCACCACTCCCCTATAAAACATCCCATCATCTCCCTCTCACCCTCACAAACCCTAATGCCGGCCCTAATCCCAACACATGGAGAACCCCACCCTCTCTCTCTCCTTCCAGCTCCATTATTATTCTACATGCAAACTCCTTCTTCTCTATAATGAATTCTTCTCCTTCCTTTCTTCTCCTTTCTTCTTTTCTTCTTGGAAGAGGAACACCGAACTCCGATCGACTGACTTCTCCCGACTCCGGCGGCCCGGCCCACTTCCGGTGCCTTTGCGTCCCACTGTCCCGCGTCCCAACTGATCCGACCCCCTCCCCGCTCTGAGGACTCCGGCGCTCTGAGGACGACCGGCTCGTGTGGTTCTTTCCCCCCAGCGGTGGTGCAGCCATCCCCCTCCCCGCTCTGATCCCGCTGTGCCAACTGATCCGACCCCCTCCAGCCTGATACTCCCCGTCCGACCGGCTGAATCCCCCGCAGTCCGACTTCAGACCACCCTCGTGACCCGCCCAGCCAGTGCAGCACTCCCTGACCGCAGCATTCCGACTGCTCCCGACTCCCGTGTGGCCTCTCTCTTCCGGCCATCTCCACTCTTTCACCACCACCTGCTTCCACCCTTACCATCACCATTATCATCATCACCACCAATACACTACCACCAACATTACCACCTTCACTACTACCACCCCGTGGCCACCCTCCACCGGCCGTACTCCGGCGTCATCGGCGAAGTCGACTCTCCCCTCTCTTGCCTTTTATTTCCAGAAATTAATATCATTTTAAATAGGTTTTTAAATATATATGGATGTGTGAAATGCTAGCTAGGGTTATGGTTATATAGTGTTGATATAAATGATTAGTGTAGTATAGTACTTGAAGTACGGGATTAAGGTTTATATTGGCTAAAGCTAATGATGATTAATGCGAATATGGATTTTAATGACTTGAGGTTGTGTTTAATGAGGTTGAACGGTTTTAGAGTTTATGTAGTGTTTTAAGCATATATGTATAGATAGTTGTTAGGGTTTGATGGTTTAATAATGTTGTGTAGTTGTGGTGAAGCATAAATAATCTTGTTCCAAGTGATGATTAATGTTTATGTTGAATAAAGTGAATGTGATTTAGGTTAATGATGACTAAGACCAATGATGATTAAGGTGAATATGAATTATAATGACTTGAGATTAAGGTTTAATGGTGAACTTGGGGTTTATTCGTCATCAGTATATTAAAGTACAATTGAAGATAGACATTGAGATTAGGGTTTAACGTATTTACTTATGTGCATGGTAATCTGTATTGATGAGAAGTGATTGTGGGTGAAATGATACCGAGGGTTGAGGAAGACCTAATACTTAATAAGTAAATACTGTCAGGGATTGAACATTGATGAATACCGAGGAGCACGGGATTGATGAAAGATTTATGTGTAGTGTAAAATGCTCGATTTAAATGTATGATTAGTAAGAATAGTAGGTGAATGACTGATAGAGGACTAGTGTGATCGGTAAATTAGAAATTGGAAATTTAAGGTGATTAACTTAGGGAGGCACCTGGTGATTGGTAACAACGATTTATAAACGAAGAAATTAAAATCACAAACTGTGTTTTGAGGATGGCTTGATGTTGTGGTACTAATGATTAGTTGATTGGACCATCGTACCGATAGTCAACTGTGGTCAACCCCCTAGTGACCTGTCCCTGTGAGTCGTGGCTGAGACTGAGTTTAGGTGTAGATGTGTGTAGCATCCCTGTCTATCGTAGAATAGATTATTGATTGTTGGTTTGTATCTATCTCTAGGTACTACGGTACCTGAAGACTTGGGCGTGGTACCGGGACCCCGTCATCAGCAGCCGCACGCAGGCAAGTGTACCTTGCCATCCTGTATTTCAGATTTCAGATATTTGTAGTTCTTTATGTACATTGTGCACGTACTTATGATGACGCTCGATACTTCACGTCCGGATCACAACCGGGTGCTGACATTCGTCGTAACATATTAGAAAAATTGTTAGATGCTTAGTAGCACCTCGATGTACGTAACTGAGTATATCGATACCCCAGGACATACTCATACACTGTGATTGTGCCAGATTCCTGTATCCTGATACTGACATCATGACCAGAGACTGGGACGACCTTAGGGTCGCGTCTGTTGAGTTATCTTTCGTGTGTCACGACTGTTAGATAGAGGTTCAGGTTCAGCGCATAATCGTTGACCGCTTGGGAAGGGGAAGACAGATACTAGACGTTTGGGCTACTCTGTACGCACTTATATATATGTAGTATTTTGTAGTGATACCTGTATCTAGTGTAGCTGTTTCACCCGTGTGACTCTTTGCCCGGAGCTGCGGTACGTGCCGTGTGTTCGTTTTCGGAGCTACGGTTTTATTTTAGAAAGCCCATGCGTCGAACATTATCTTTAAACTGTGTCACACTTGTTTGGTTATGATAGAGTACACTGTTGTGCACTTGTACTTTCTGTTTACTTGGCATGTTGTATTTCTGTACCTTGTTACGTCCCTCTGAGGACCTGGTTCCCTGCCAGTTTTGCAGCATAGATGATTACGGAGCATTTGGAGTTGCTGTTGGAGTTGCAAGTCTTGCGGGCATGGTACCAGGTACTCATATTATATCTACCGGCATTATGGTTATTGTTTATTTCATCTGCTGTTGTAGCCTAGTTTTTATAGACTCATACTTCTTCTCGAGCCTATTCGAGTTAGTGTATTATTGGGCGGCCGACACTAGCACATATAGCTCTTTCTTGTATACTATTGTACATTGCGGATTGAGACATAGAGGTTTATATTTTTGGAATATCTAGATAGTGCCCTTTATATTTTACAGCTTATACGTATTCGAGTCAGACCAGAGTCTGGTCGAATGCGTAGCTGGCGTATCACGTATTCCTGGTCCTACTTATTTTGGGACTGGGGCATAACATGTTTTTGTGGTAGCCCATGCAGGTCCGATTTAAATCGTCTTGGTCACCTGATTGTGCCAAGCGAGCCTGCAAATTAGGAATAGATGTTATGATTGTTGCATAGGATCTCAATCCATAATCGATTTTAAAACTCTTTGTACGTGATTATCGCCCTTGGACTTCCAATTTGCATTCGTTCAATCTTCGTCAATATCGCTATCCTTGTTTCTCGTCCCCTATTATTCGGGGAGACGAATGCTTGTGACTGATGATTTCCCTCCAGAAGAAGATCGAAGACCAGACGACAGGAGATAGAATTCGTATACCTTTTTCGGAGAAGATTGTTACCTTATCAGGATAGATCGATGAGTTCTTTGGATTCTAGAACTAGTCTGGAAGGTTGCCAAGAGAGTTGGACCTAGTAGTACCCTACCCGTGCTTGAGGTAACAGTGATCTTGGAAGTACTAAGAGCTGGAAGGATTAATGATCATGACCTAGAATAATTGAGGGAAATGCATAGCCTGATGTTGGAAACTAGTAGTTGTATATGATAGCAATGCTAGGAACGATGATTATGAGCTAGAGAAGATAAAAAATTTATGATCTCACTTGGAAGATAATAATCGGATTCCAAGAAATTCTAGTATGTGCTTGAGTGATACCATTATTGTACTATGCGACTTGTGGAGATAAATAACAAAAAGAAGAAACTCGAGGAATAAAAATTTTAGGGAAAATTTGAGGAGAAGAGAAATTATACTTAAGGCAGGGGAGAAAATTTTCTTTTAAAGGATTAGTGTGGTAAACAGAACAGGAGGATTTATTTTGAGGTTAAGTCTGGATGATGACACGGTCCTAGCATGAGTTGATTGAGCCAATACCACGCGATACTAGATTGTCGACATAGTTGCATTTATATTTTTAAGCCACTAGGTTACCCTGAGTTGAGTTCATGGAGCCCAGGAGTATGGTGCCCATCTACCTTAGGGGTATACAATGAAGGAGGTGAACCAGTATACCACCATGTTTTATCAAGAGTTGAGGATGTTTTTCTAGAGGATCTTCTAGGCCTGCCACCTGACCGAGAGATGGAGTTTGTTAAAGAGTTGACTCCCAGAGCCGAGCCAGTTATTCTCTCGTCTTCAGACTAGCACCGATATAGTTGGTTGAGTTGGAGATCCATAGTAGAGGATCTCCTAGGCAAGGGTTTCAGTTGGGCTAGTATTTCCCCATGGGAAGCAACTATCTTAATAGTGTCAAAGAAGGATGAGACAGTATACTTGTGTATCGATTACAGGGCATTAAGGGTTGTAACGAATAAAGAACAAGTACCCTATGCTGCGCATCGATAATTTATTTGATTAGCTTAGCGGCGCATATGCATTCTCGAAGATCGGTCTCAGATCAAGTTATCACCAGATCAAGGTACGAAGAGAGGACAGTCCGAAGACGGTTTTTCGTACGAAGTATGGACACTGTGAGTTTCTAGTCATATTGTTTTAACCAACGTGCCAGTAGTATTTATGAGTTTGAGGAACAATATTTTCCACCAGTACCTGGATAAGTTCTTGGTGGTAATTATCGATGATATCTTGGTGTATTCTAAGGGCCAGAAAGAGCTCAACATGAGATAGAGGCACTGGCTAGAGTTGATGACAGATTATGATATCGAGTTGCAGTACTACCCTGGCAAGGCAAATGTAGTAGTAGATGCCTTGAGCAGGAAGCCTATGGCCTATTTTAATGACTCATCGCCAGTTGTTGGGGATTTTCAAAAACTCAGGATTGAGATTGTATTGCCAGGCATGGATGGACAGATGGTCAATCTCGAGGTTCAGTCTACATTGATTGAGAGGATCAAGGCAGCCTTGCCTACATATACGAGATTTAGACGATTGCGAGAAAGGACAGAGGCCGACATACAAACAAGACTCAAGATTCTTGGAGACGGAACATCGAGGTATAGAGATCGCCTATACGTTCCGAGTGGTGAGCTACGCCAGGAGTTGATGACCGAGGCGCATAGCTCGACTTGTTCAATTCATTCCGGGGGTACGAAGATGTACCGCGACTTGAAGCAATAATTCTGGTAACATGGGATGAAAAGAGAGATTACGAGATTCGTAGCAAGATGCTTGGTATGTCAACGAGTCAAGGCAGAATACCTGAGAACTACAGGACTATTGCAGCCGCTTCCCATTCCCGAGTGGAAGTGGGAACACATTACCATGGACTTCGTCACATGATTCCCGCAAAGCCCAAGCGGGAAGGATACAGTTTGGATTTGTCGTAGACAGACTCACCAAGTATGCATATTTCTTGCGCTTCAGAGTTGGGCAGTCGACGGAGATATTAGCTGACATGTGTATGAGGCAGATAGTACGATTACATGGAGTGCCTGTTAGCATCGTATCGGATCGTGATTCCAGATTCACGTTGCATTTTGGAGGAGTATGCAAGAGAGCCTAGGAACTCGTCTCAAGTTCAGCACCGCATATCCTCCATAGACTGATGGCCATTCAGAGCCACGATACAGATATTAGAGGATATGTTGAGAGCGTGCATGATCGATTTTGGAGAATCTTGGAAGGAGCATCTATACTTGGTGGAATTCTCCTACAATAACAGTTACCAGGCCATCATACAAATGGCACCTTATGAGGCACTGTACGGCAGGAAATGTAGGTCGCCAGTTTGTTGGAGTGACATGGGAGAGCGTCAGATACTTGGTCCAGAGTTGGTGACACAGACGGTAGAGAAGGTTAAGCGGATTCAGAGCCACCTGCATGCAGCTCAGGACAGACAGATGGGCAGATGCGCACCGCAGACCATTAGAATTCAAGGAGGGTGACCATGTGTTTTTAAGGATATCGCCCACTCGTGGTACCATCAGATTCGGAGGCAGAGGCAAGCTGAGTCTGAGGTACATCGGACCTTTTGACATTTTGGAACGAGTTGGCGAAGTGGCTTACCGTCTTGCATTACCTCCATCATTAGAGGGTGTACATGACGTATTTCACTTATCGCAGCTGAGGAGATATGGCGCAGACCCTAGCCACGTGCTTGATCATTCAGAGATTATAGTCGGGCCCAGTCTGAATTACGTAGAGCAGCCAGTTGAGATCCTCGATCGTAGCGAGAAGACTTTGAGAGGGCAGATGATTCGACTGGTCAGAGTGGTATAGAAGCACCATTCACCAGGCGAGTCTACTTGGGAGCGCAAGGATTCTAATCGGCAGCAATTCCCGTACTTATTTGAGGAGCAAGGTACGAATTTACGTACGATATTTGATTACTAGTTGTTTTAAAATTCTTTTAGATATTATCGTGCTTTACTTTTAATTTCGTGGACAAAATTTTTTTAAGTTGGGAAGAATGTAAACCCCCTCGATTAATTCGGTAGATAGTTAGGGTGGATTTGGAAAATTTTAGTTTTTGGTAGCAGAGGTCGAGGTTTAGTATGGAGATAATTTTATTTGGTATTTAATTCTTTTAATTAAAACCCTTGGCTCGCCCTATCATTGTTTGATTATTCGGAGCCCAATATCAGTCCACAAATTTCGTTCAATTACTGTACTTCTGACTTGACCCACCAAATTAGGCACTGGACTTTTCCGTCGATCAAAATCAGCTTTTTGTTGTGCTCTAAACTAATTGCACAATTTTCTGAAAACCTAATCCATATTTATTTCCGTGTCGGATACCTGTGTCATTACCATCAATTTTGAGATACCAACTAAAGGGTCCAAGACTGACTCCAAGCCCCCACTATTTTTGGCCTTTGTGTCATCTTCGAATTTTGACCCCAAGTGCCCCCATTTAATTTAAATTTGCGGGACACACTATTTCTATTTAAATCGGGGATACCAACTTTGTCAATCCTATTTTTTTAATCCTTAATTAATCCCAATGCCATTTTAATTACACCCGTGCCTAACGCACAACACCCCCTCGACATGCAAACCATCACCCGCATTTTTCTCCATAATTTTGGCATCATTTTATGTTTTCATGCAATTCCACGAATTTAGGGGGCTAAGTTGTAATTTGGGGATTTTAGGTGCCTTCACCCCATTGGCCAAAACCAAATATTGAGGTTACATGTGTGGTGACCGAATTAGACTCACCCCCCTTCTTTTCTCATGAAGAAATAATTCTTCTCATGAGAAATCTTGGCCCTCTATTTTGGATGGGCTAATCAACACCCTCCATCCATTCACCACTCCCCTATAAAACATCCCATCATCTCACCCTCACCCTTACAAATCCCAAGGCCGACACTAATCCCAACACATGGAGAACCCCACCCTCTCTCTCTCTCCTTCCTCCTCTATTTTTATTCTACATGCAAACTCCTTCTTCTCCATAATGAATTCTCCTCCTTCCTTTCTTCTACTTTCTTCTTTTCTTCTTAGAAGAGGAACACCAAACTCCGGCCGGCTGACTTCTCCCGACTCCAGCGGCCCAGCCACTTCCGGCACCTGTGCGTCCCACTGTCCCGCATCCCGACTGATCCGACCCACTCCCCGCTCTGAGGACTCCGGGGCTCTGAGGACGACCGGCTCGTGTGGTTCTTTCCCCCCAGCGGCAGTGCAGCCATCCCCCTCCCCGCTCCGATCCCGTTGTGCCGACTGATCCGACCCCCTCCGGCCTGATACTCCCCGTCCGACCGGCTGAATCCCCCGCAGTCCGACTTCAGACCACCCTTGTGACCCGCCCAGCCAGTGCAGCACTCCCTGACCGCAGCATTCCGACTGCTCCCGACTCCCGTGCGGCCTCTCTCTTCCGGCCATCTCCACTCTTTCACCACCACCTGCTTCCACCCTTACCATCACCATTATCATCATCACCACCAATACACTACCACCATCATCACCACCTTCACTACTACCACCCCGTGGCCACCCTCCACCGGCCGTACTCCGGCGTCATCGGCGAGGTCGACTCTCCCCTTTCTTGCCTTTTATTTCTAGAAATTAATATCATTTTAAATAGGTTTTTAAATATATATGGATGTATGAAATGCTAGCTAGGGTTATGGTTATATAGTGTTGATATAAATGATTAGTATAGTGTAGTACTTGAAGTACGGGGTTAAGGTTTATATTGGCTAAAGCTAATGATGATTAATGCGAATATGGATTTTAATGACTTGAGGTTGTGTTTAATGAGGTTTAACGGTTTTAGAGTTTATGTAGTGTTTTAAGCATATATGTATAGATAGTTATTAGGGTTTGATGGTTTAATAATATTGTGTAGTTGTGGTGAAGCATAAATAATCTTGTTCCAAGTGATGATTAATGTTTATGTTGAATAAAGTGAATGTGATTTAGGTTAATGATGACTAAGACCAACGATGATTAAGGTGAATGTGAATTATAATGACTTCAGATTAAGGTTTAATGGTGAACTTGGGGTTTATTCGTCATCAGTATATTAAAGTGCAATTGAAGATAGAAATTGAGACTAGGGTTTAACGTATTTACTTATGTGCTTGGTAATCTGTATGGATGAGAAGTGATTGTGGGTGAAATGATACCCAGGGTTGAGGAAGACCTAATACTTAATAAGTAAATACTGTCAGGGATTGAACATTGATGAATACCGAGGAGCACGGGATTGATGAAGGATTTATGTGTAGTGTAAAATGCTCGATTTAAATGTATGATTAGTAAGAATAGTAGGTAAATGACTGATAGAGGACTAGTGTGATCGGTAAATTAGAAACTGGAAATTTAAGGTGATTAACTTAGGGAGGCACCTGGTGATTGGTAACAACGATTTATTAACGAAGAAATTAAAAACACAAACTGTGTTTTGAGGATGGCTTGATGTTGTGGTACTAATGATTAGTTGATTGGACCATCGTACCGATAGTCAACTGTGGTCAACCCCCTAGTGACCTATCCCTGTGAGTCATGGCTGAGACTGAGTTTAGGTGTAGATGTGTGTAGCATCCCTGTCTATCGTAGAATAGATTATTGATTGTTGGTTTGTATGGTTTGTATCTATCTCTAGGTACTACGGGACGTGAAGACTTGGGCATGGTACCGGGACCCCGTCATCAGCAGCCGCATGCAGGCAAGTGTACCTTGCCATCCTGTATTTCAGATTTCAGATATTTGTAGTTCTTTATGTACATTGAGCACGTACTTATGATGATGCTCGATACTTCACGTCCGGATCACAACCGGGTGCTGACATTCGTCGTAATGTATTAGAAAAATTATTAGATGCTTAGTAGCACCTCGATGTACGTACCTGAGTATATCGACACCCCAGGACACACTCATACACTGTGATTATGCCAGATTCCTGTATCCTGATACTGACATCATGACCAGAGACTGGGACGACCTTAGGGTCGCGTCTGTTGAGTTATCTTTCGTGTGTCGAGACAGTTAGATAGAGGTTCAGGTTCAGCGCACAATCGTTGACCGCTTGGGAAGGGGAAGACAGTTACTAGACGTTTGGGCTACTCTGCACTTGCTTATATATATGTAGTATTTTGTAGTGATACCTGTATCTAGTGTAGCTGTTTCACCCATGTGACTCTTTGCCCGTAGCTGTGGTACGTGTCGTGTGTTTTCATGTCCGGAGCTACGGTTTTATTTTAGAAAGCCAACGCGTCGAACATTGTCTTTAAACTGTGTCACACTTGTTTGGTTATTGTAGAGTACCCTGTTGTGCACTTGTACTTTTTGTTTACTTGGCATATTATATTTCTGTACCTTGTTACGTCCCTCTAAGGACCTGGTTCCCTGCCAGTTTTGCATCATAGATGATTACGGAGCATTTGGAGTTGCTGTTGGAGTTGCAAGTTTTGCGAGCATGGTACCAGGTACTCATATTATATCTACCGGCATTATGGTTATTGTTTATTTCATCTGCTGTTGTAGCCTAGTTTTTATAGACTCATACTTCTTCTTGAGTCTATTCGAGTTAGTGTGTTATTGGGCCGCCGACACTAGCACATATAGCTCTTTCTTGTATACTATTGTACATTGCGGATTGAGACATAGAGGTTTACATTTTTGGAATATCTAGATAGTGCCCTTTATATTTTACAGCTTATACGTATTCGAGTCAGACCAGAGTCTGGTCGAATGCATAGCTGGCGTGTCAAGTATTCCTGGTCCTACGTATTTTGGGACTGGGGCATGACACTTTGGATCTAGTGCGTCTGCTCCACGGTGCTCTAGCTGGTACAGGGTACTGCTTCCTTAGCTGCTGGAAGTGTCTCTGATGTTGTTGCTAAAAGTGTGGCTGCTTCGTTGGACCCGTGCTAGTACTGGATCCTCCTATGTCCCTCGGCCTCTTGGAGCTAAGCTCTAGATCATCCTTTGCTCGTTGTGCCTGCCTTAGAATCTCCTCAAAAATAACAATAGGGTCTCCATTCGTATGTGATTTGATCTCCTTGTTTAGGCCCTTCCTGAACTTCCTGGCCTTTCCTCTGGGGTTTTGCCCCTTCACAAAGTGGCCTAATATGTAATATTTTGCCCCATACTCATCCACCATCATACTTCCCTGAATGAGGTACTGAAATTGGCTCTCAATAGATGTCAGAGTCATATCTAGAAAGAACTATTCCTTAAAGAGCTCCTTAAAGGCTTCACAAGTAAGTCCCGATGCTAAGATCCTTGGGTCCGTTCTGAACCAAGTCAATATGATATCAAACATCATGTTTCATGCTTCCTCTTCTACCTGTAACCTCTTCAGAATCTATGCTTGTAGCAGGTTCCTCTCAATGTCTTCTATCCAGTCATCAGCATAAATAATCCTCTCAATGCCTTTAAAGTCCTTCGGCCCCATCCTCTAGAAATCTGTGATAGTTTTCAGCCTCGGCTGTTGCGGGGTAAACTGAGGTAGTATCGTCTGTGGCTGGACTAAGGAGACTCTCTCGACTGCGGTGAGCACAATATGGTGGGTATTCTCATTGCCCTATCTCATAACATATCATGCCCCAGTCCCAAAATACGTGGGACCAGACACGTGATACTGGCCAGCTGGTATGACTCTGTAAGGCTTTCTAATTTAATCGATCTTATGGAGTGCACTTACACTATCCACGGTCAAGTAAACAAGCTAAAAATATAATTTTAACATGCAACAACTAAACTAAATCTCAATCCAGATTAAATAAATCTCAAGAAGGAACGATACGCATCATCAGTCTGCAGCCCAATAATACATCCGTTCGAATAGGCCAAAAGAATAATATAGGCCTATAAATAATAGGCTATAACAGCAGAATCAAAAAATAGAGAGTAGTACATGACTGTAATAGCTAAAAAATATAAAGATACCTGCAACGATGTTCGTACTCTACTAGATCAAGCATCATGCAAACTGCACAAATAACCTAGAAGGAAACCAGGTCCTCAGAGTGACGTAACAAGATACAAAAAGTATATGCCATAGTATAAATACTGAGTAAAGTAAGCCAGGATAAACTATCCTCCTAAGTAAATGCAATTTGAGGACAAGTTATATTCCTTAGAAACACATGCTTGTCTGCTTGTAATGTTGCCCTGTTTTTATCCAAACCACGGAAGACTACTATGTAGTCGTTCCGTGCCTGAATGAACCTGCAAGTATCCGGGACCGTTAGGTCACCCAAAGGCAAATCCCCGAACCAGGGGAATGCATCAAGGCAAGTTAATCACCTTACAGAATCATGATTCAAGCATCTCCTGTACTCGTGCACTACTGTACTACTGTTCTACTGTACCACTGTACTCTTGTTCTAAAGTACTCGTATATCTCGTGAAATTGGAAAAGACCCTGACCTGCATGTCGTGGATAACTCGAAAATGAGGCATAGTTCCACGGACGGTCTCTAGGGCACTGGGGCCGCTTCGATCCGGATGAAACTCCATTGTTTCAGCCTACAGTACTGGACGAGATAGTGTGCAGCGCCTACCGTTCTTTCGTTGCATACTATCCGCTCCACGGCTAAACTCTACTGCATAGTCTATTATACTAAACGAGATAGCTTGTAGTGCCTACTGTACTTTCGTTGCAAGCCATTCTCGTTTAAGACTAGTATCCTTAATGGCTATGCCAGCGACTCATGTTCATATAGATAAGTCATCCTCGCTTAGCGGCTATCCGCGTGCGAGTCACTGCATCGCATCAAATGAACAACTGAACACCTGAACGATCATGTTAAAATGACCCTCGTGTTTGCATATGCTATGCCCCTGAATGTTTATACTTGTCCGTGCTTGAATTAACAAAGTTTGCCTTAATATTTGCCTTCGACAGGGAAGGAGATGGTAAGTTGGTAAGTCTCGCCGTATTTCCTCTCATGTCGCACGGCGCACTGCCACACGAGTTAGGCTATTCAATATTTGCATGAAACTGATCCTAAGGCAACTAGAAAGACAACTTAATAGTTGGTGCACGAAACTTATATTACGTGTTTGGATTTGTCGAGCGGGCGAGTAGCTTCCCCACCAGTGCATTCAATGTACCGATAATCCACCAGTTTGTATGCAGGGTGCGGGAGAACCTCGTCCGGTGCGGATGCCTCCGTCGTGCGTGCTAAGGCATGAAGATCACTCCGAAGCAACGGTGTGACCGGAACAGAAGCACATATACAAGACATAATGTTGGAACTCGCCTGAACATCGCCTGTACAATCATTCCATAATTGTAGCCACTTGGCACTCTTTTACTATTTCAGATAGAGGCTTGAGCGACTTGTAATCTCGGCTATACGCCGCCTGTAACACATGTTTATATCAATAAATAGTTGCTTTACTTCAACTTGTGTTATAATGCTTCCGCTATATTGTCGACTCAGTGAAACTGTTATCAAAATTGCTATGCGTTTATGACTCCGCTGCACTCGAACAATCTGTGCGACTCTGTGGCTTAGAACTCTTGCCGCCAGCCAATGAACCATGGCCTTGCACGGGCGTGGATCACACTCGTGCTGCATCACGCCCGGATGGGACAAGCGATCGTTCTGCGGGAGCGCCGGCGAGGGTGATTCTCGCCTAGCGGGAACGGTCGATTTGCCTGCGGGAGATCGGGGCGTGACAACTTAGAGTACGTCCACTAGACGCTAGGTCAAACACAAGTCCTAACGTCGACGCCTTCGTCGACTGCACGCGAGTCATTCTCGGATGCATACAGCTATATAATATAGAGAGAGCACAATATATAATATTAACTTGAATTTAAATAATACAACAAGACAAGGTATACTTGCCTGGAAGCCAGGTGAAGATTCGAACACGAACTCTCCATGGAAGTAGCAGCGCAGCAATGGAAACTGGAGTTGATATCCCTGGATGCTAGCACAAAAATTACCAACTGTCCCAGAATGAGTGAGATACTCAGAAAAGCATATACATACGTCCAATTTGGACACAGGAACAAAAATGTAGTTTTTGGTCAACAAGGGATCCACAAGTGGGCAAAAAATGTGCAGTGACAAAGTTCTCTAAATTTGTCAAACTTAGTGTCTACGAGTCTAGAACGATGATACGAACCCAATAGAACATCCAGAACTGGATTCTGATGAGCCAATCATGAAATCGCCTGTCATGTAGAACCGTAGGGCCAACAAAATGATATTTCGTCAACGTTCTCAGAATCGAACCAAAATTGGGTCATAGGACCAGCGTAACACTGTGAATCTGATGGCATAAGTTCCGTTAAGAAACGACATACACACACAAAATTTGGATGAGTGTTAAAATCGGTCGATATTGTAATTTTCGACGAATATGCGTTGATTCTGGTGTGCACGCACATCACAAAAGCCCACACGTCCACGTTAATGATACACGCCTTTCGGTGCAATCAGTACACGACGAGGTTGCCCGAATTGACGGGACCAACTCCTTATCAGAGAATTTCATTATTTTAAAACTATTTTTTCTCATGAATTGGAACTCAAATAACTACCAACCTAAATCAAACTAAAATAATGTAATTAAAGGTGTTGGAAGATGGTCAAGTGGAGATTTAACCAGAGGTGGCGGTTCGAGGATTGAACGAGCGAGGGGGGTTTAATCGCCTCATAAAACAGGTGGTTGGAACTTGGTTCTCACTCGTCTTTGGGTGCTCGCAGTCATAGAGTGTACTCGGGTCCTCCATGGGTAGCCAACCGTGGTTGGTGGCGGTCGGGGATGTCGCGGGTGGGTCGTCGTCCGTCGAGAGGTGGTCTCCGATGGTCGGGGTCGCCGAAGGGTATCGGGGAAGAAAGCAACAACAGGCGCAGCAACAACAACATATGTAGTCGCAACAGCTTCAACATGCAGCGGCATAGGTGGGTTGCTGGTGGCGGTGGTTGGCGGAGGTGATGGTGGTGGTGATGATGAAGGTCGCAGTGGTGATGTTCGTGGAGGCGAGGGTGGCGGTGGTCGTGGAGGTGAGGGTGGCGGTGGTCGTGGAGGTGAGGGTGGCGGTGGTCGTGTGTTAGAGGGAAGAAGGAAGCTCGGGTGGTGATGTTGGTCATGGAGATGATAGTGGTGGTGGAGGCTGTCGATGGTGGTGGTGGTGGTGGTGATCGTGAGGATGACGGTGGTGGTGGAGGCTATCGATGGTGGTGGTGGTGGTCGTAAGGATGACGGTGGTGGTGGCGGGTCGATGGAAAGGGGAGGAGGTGGTGGTGATGGTGGTATAAGTGGTGGTGGTGGAAGTTAATGTAGGAGGAGGTGGTCATGGTTGATGGTCAGAGGTTGAGGGGTGCTTGGGACTGTGGTGGTAGTGAGGGGACAATGTGGTAGTGATGAGGTAGATGGTGAGGTTAATGGTGGCTGTCATGAGGCTCGGGTGGAGGAGGAGGAGGGGACTACAGTGGTTGGTGATGGAGGTGATTGTGGTGGTGAGCTATGGTGGTGAGGGTGATGTAGAAAGGAGGAGAAGAAGAATGATAAGTAATGAGAGAGTAAGATGTATATTTAATGAAGAGGGCGGTGCATTGGGATTAGGGCCGGCTAGGTTTCCAAAGAAAATGGGTGATGGAGATGTGTTGGGGGTTTAAATGAGTGGTTAGGATTTAATGTAGGTTGAAGAGTGTCATACAAAGAGGGGAAGATGCACATATGACCGGTCATGCATGCCAAAGTAGGTTTTTTTCATTTATCCTAACCAATAGGAGGTGGACACATGGCTAGTTATTTGCACAAAAGTTCCTAATAGTTTAGGACATGCAGAAAGAGGAGAATTGGGATTGGATGAGGAAAATCATCATGTTTGGTGTGTTGAAGTGGAGAAATTTGGTGTGTGGTGTTTTGTATGAGCTATGAGGGTGTGGGTGCGGGTTTGGATTTGTGTTGGGTTTAATTTTGGGTTAGGATGAGTCATTGCACCAATTTAATTAAAATTAGTGTCAATGGTGTTCTTTAATTAATTGGAAGTGCATAAGATTAAAATTGGGTAGGACACAAGTGTCATGGTCGTAGTAAACTCGGAATAGGTTATTGTCATAAATTTGGTTGTGAGAAAAGGGTCGAGGTTGTGTCTCCAATTTTGATTGGAATGTGCAAGGATGCAAAGTTGAAATTAAAATTATAAAATAAGCACGGATATTGTAAATTAAAATGAAGCACGAGAGAGTGCATTCACAAGGGACACAAAGGTCAGGATTAATGATTGGATTGTCTAGGTCAAAGATGTAAAATTTGTTGGAAAGCAAATGCTAGCGCATTGATCTAGATATTTAAACAATGGTAATGTGCACCAAGTGATACAAAATTTGTACATTAATTTAAATCACTATTTTTAATTCTAAATTGCTCCAAACTAACCCTAGTTTTTATATCTAAGCCAGGTAGGCCTAAATTTGGTCGAGGGGGTTTACATAACCTCTAACTGGCACTACTGTGACTCAATCATTTGCTGAAAGAGCACAAATATCTGTATCTGATCGACTACGGGTGGTGGAGGTAGAAGATCTTCTGAGACTGTTGGCAGCCCTATGTACCGGACGTGTAGCACCCCCGAAAGCTGCTGCAGAAATGCCCACCTAGATCGGTGAAGTGGACCTCTAAACTTTAGCTGCTGGAACAGTGTCTGCTGGTGTTGCCCTCAGATGACGAAGTGACCGACCTCGCTGATACTGTGCCTAAGCGCTGGGAACGCATCTTCGACAGCATCCTGATGATTGATTGAACAAATGATTAATTATTGAGCAAGATATATATCATCAAAGAAGGACAAATTTATTTAAAGTAAAGCAAGCATTCATATGGATAAGGATAGCAAAACAGATATTTGAAAATATTTTCTAGTTTTGATTGAATATACTCTCAGCCTATATCCTATATCCTATATCCTATATCGTAAAGCTGGCTCGTAGCAATACTCTAGGTGAGAACTATTACGATATCGCTCTAATTGTGACTCTTGACCTGCATGGGCCACCACTAAAAATATCCGCACACAAAATAAGGGCACGAGTAGTGAACAACACCTAGCCTACGACGCAACATTAGCGGTAGAATGCTGTCGGGGTCAACCATACTATCTAAACATCTCATACGATAAATATATAATACTTGTCAATGTCAACTCAACTCCAAATGGAGGAGCAATATGATATATGACAATGGTAAATAATACTCAATCACAAAAGCAAACTAAGAAAGAAAAAGCACGATATGGAATATAGAAGAAAAGAGTCACAATACATCCACAAGTCCGAAATTATATATATACATGCCAAGAACCTCAATAAAAGTCTAAACAATAAGTCTAAGCCTCCCCAACAACTGGTACTAGGTCCTCCTACTCTAATGGAGTATCCTCTAATGGTATGCCGTCCTGCGGCCTATAGTAGGTGGGACAATGATCCATAAGCCAATCATCTGAAAAATATATCCGGTCACGATTGGAGCAAAGACATACCTTTGAAAGCAGTTCCAAATACATAATCGAGCATATATAACCAATAATAGAAAAGAATACATGATAACTAGCCATAAGAAATTGAATAAACTAGAGTGAACAAGTAATATACTGGAAAAAAAGACAAAATAAATAACTGTAATTTAATAGAAAAAGATAAAACTAACTAATGTGCCATAGAGTACAAGTTTATTATGTGATAGGTTTGGGTTGAATACGAATACAATATGGTAACTCAATTACATGTGTGATATAAAATCGACATGTATACGAATACACTTGGGCTTGATCACATAACCAACTCCTACTCCTCCATCCCCAACCAATACTTATGGATCCAATCATGACACATTTCGAACACGAATAGGGGCACACTCAACAAAAGCAGTGTGTGAACTCGAAGTACACGATAATCAATCCCCGATATAAATGATAAAATAATGTAAAGGAGTACCCGTTGAACACGGTAGGGGATAATATCTCCTGACAGGATCCATATAGTACCAGTCCGTGTAACTACTGTGTCAGAATCAAGTATACAGTTCTAGAACATGCGATATATATACTATCATGAAATAAAATTTATCAGAGAGATGTACTCGCCTCTGGTCATGAGAAAAGGTATAACTCGGTGTCCAAGATGGTGTCACACGCACCTATATATGAATAAAATATCAATTAGGTATAATAATGTGAGAAATGAGCTAAAATGCATTAAAACATGCTTTCTAGGTCAATACTAGGTCTCACTAGTCAAACTAGGTCAATGCTTGATATTAGGTCCAATTCTAGCTTCCATGTTCATAACTAAGGTAACTAGTCCATAGTAGTTACTAACTAACTAACACTAGCCAATACTAACTATATTAGCTAATATCACCTATACACATTTATATACTAGATACTAGGATACTCTATGGATACTCTATGTATCTATGTATCTATAACTTGACACTATATACCTGAGTATCACACCACAGCCTTACCTCTAACTCTAGTACTCAAACATACTTCACACCACTATCATGCCTAGTTACACACTCAAGTATTTCTGACGCACTCTCACTCTCCCACATATACTGGATACATAACACCTTAATATGATTCCATCACTTATCTATTACTGATACACCATACACTTCTTCCTCTTAGTTGCTGATACCATAAACTCAAGCTTCACTGATACCACATATACCACTGAACAGGTTTATATATATATCTAACCATATTCCTCCTATTCATAACCACAACTCACATGATTTATCAACTAATCCAATAGCCTACAGATTTGAAAACCCCATTGTTAGTCATTGCAATTCACTTTACACCGAATCCCTCCACAGGCCCAGGTCTAATACACGTATACATATAAGGTCTGATTTTCCTAATCATTCTCCAAGTGAACATAGTGTGTTCCCCCTTATTAATCACTTGCACAGACATGAACCTCTCTATCTGAACTTAAGGTGCACACTGATATGGATGGAATTTTAAGTTGTTGTGGATAACCCTCTCTTCTTAACTCACTGATACTTAATATGGTCAATACTTGAGATACTAACTTATGTTCATAATACTCGATTTATACACAGGCACTGCTTGTACACTCCAACCTTGGCTTACACCCAACCCTTTTATAGGTAAGCTCATGTGCTGTTTCACATACCTAGAACCATATCCTCCTATCTCCAACGACCTTCAGTACAGGGCACCATAATGCACTGCCAACATTACTATGCAAGAGCACAGTTTTCAGACCAAACATTGCATAATCCCCCTAGCACCAAGTGCACATCAATGTGCTAAACACCTGAGTCCCTCACAGTATACCTCACAGTTGCAACACCATAAGGTTGCAAAAATATAACTTTAATTGTCTAAGTTCTCCCCTTGCAGTGTTTAGTAAACTACACATACCCCTTCACATGAACTCACCTGATCAATCAACCTCACACAGTCAAAATCACTTACACATCTGACACCAGTTTGTACCAAATACACACATGCATAGAGTCAACTACTTCTCCATATTGCACATTTTACCACCAAGTCCCCGCTACTGCTTTATGTATCACTTGTTGCTACTATCCTTAATCAAGCCTATAATCCGACTCCCCAGGCAACCACAACACACAAGTACACACACAACTCTGTATCAAATATATATATATATATATATATATATATATATATATAAACACTCATTATCTTGTACACATATATATCATATATTAGAGACATTAAAACAAACACCTAGAGTGTGTATTTGAGATAATTTATGATACACACCCAAGTGAGAAGCCATAATCCCAATTTCTCCACAATATATATATATATATATATATATATATATATATATATATATATATATATATATATATATATATAATACATCATAATACAACTAAAGTAACTTGCTATAAAGGAAAATGAAGGGTAATTATACAAAATGACCAAAATAGAGCCCCGTATGACATCGTATCGTAAAATTACCATGATACGATCTACATGTATCCATTTGTGGACACGTACCTAATCCCACAACCCTGATCTAAGTCTAATTAGATCTAATTGATCTCATGACACACAATTGATATGTCAATCTCGTAATTCTCCTAAACTAAATACAAAAACTTATGTAGAATCTATTTTTTGGTGTCCAAATAGCCTAAAACTTGTCCTTATTGGTAGCCTATGCCAATAGGGTGGTTCCTAGAGGTCTCATGCATGATTTAAAAGCTAAAATAAGAAGGATTTCAGAAATGACCAATTGGGAGATGGATTCCCAATGAAAACCAAAGTGGACATGATCTCCTTGCCACAAGTTGCTCTTCCTAGTGCTCCTTGCCAATCCAAGCTCCAATGCTACTCTAATGGTAAAAGTGAGAGGGATTGGGAGTGAAATGAGAGAAAAATTGATGGAGTAAAAGAAAGAAAATTATGGATCTAAATTCTAGATCTACAATGAAGAAACAAATAAAGATGAGAGAGAGAGAGAGAAAGAGAAGGGGCTCATATCATGGCCAGCCCATTCCCCCTTCCCCAAGTCATATATAAATGTCCCATGTGCCCTCCAATGGTGAATTATGAGGAATAATTAAGGGTGCACATTTTGGGAAGTCCTACACTAATTCTAATTAGGCTAATATATCCTAATTAATTAATGAGGATAGGTCTAATGAGTTCGGATCCCAGCTAGGTTCACTAGTTGTCATGACAAGTCTAATTATTTGGCTAACCTCTAAAAAAATAATTAATACAAGTCACATTTAATCTATAACTGACTAATAATTAAATAATTAATATAATCATCATACTACTATTTAATATTTATTCCTAAAATTATTTAACCATGGCAATTTACCAAACTATCACTAGCTAAAAATGTGAGGGTGACATTCATCGACTACTGGTACTATCTCAACAGGCTCTACGGGTGCTAACTCAATTGGCTCACCATCCTATGGCTCGTAGTTTATAGGATACCAGTCCTCTAATGAATCATCTAAAATATATATCCAATCAGGATTGGAGCAAAGATCAATCCAATAGCAGTTCTAATAATTGACATAAACTATAAAATAATACTAGCAATGACAATAAATGATGGAAGTAACTAAACTAGCATATATCACGAGAAAAAGTATCATAGTAAATAATGGAAATAAACTGAGAATAATATGATGAGAAACATCAATGTAATAAACTGGAATAAAGGAAACAATATAATAAATGTGCCTTGAACTTTTAGTAAGATAATATAATCGGCTTGGGCCTAGCACGGGCTATATATAAAATGTGAGCTAGCATGATCACAAGTGAGTTGCATGATTTGCTAACTATCATGGGCTATATTAAATCATGTGGTATAAGGTATGATCACATATCCACTAATACTTCCCAAATCTCCCAACTAGTACATGGATCAAATCATGACACATTATAACACGTATATCACACTGCACGGTCTATAATAACATACACTATGATCACAGTCTATTTAATCACTAAGATATCACAATAATCACTGAGTAATCATGAAGCACGACATGGTGATCACTGAGTCATCACAATAATAACATCTCATGATCAAGATCCACGTATTCTAATCCATGTAACTATCGTGTCAGAAATCAAATATCTCAATATTAAATACATGAAATATAGAGGCTATCAAATAAGAAAACTATCAGAGAATGTACTTTCCTTTGGTCTTGAGCAAATTATGTAACTCGGTGCTCAAGCTGGTAACACACAATCCTATATATATAAATAATTCTGTCAATGGTTGTAAAGAATGATAAATATGCTAAATGAGTCAAAATATGCTTCCTAGACCATTTCTAAGTCAAAATATTCAAACTAGGTTAACTCTTGGTCAACTAGTCAAACTTGGGCAAACTAGTTATTTCTAGGTTGCACACATGCTCATAACAACATACTTTCACTTGCATCTGAACTGACTAACATCCCCCACACATATACACTTACATACATCTACAATCCTAGGTACTGCTGCACTCATACACTCAAATATTGATATGCTCATGCATCAAGGACACAAATACACCCACCTACTAGGCTATATCTATATAATTATATCTAACCTACACTATCAATAATACACTATCACAATATTAACAATAAATCTGATACCAACACAGAGCATTCCCCTTTCCCCAGCCATGACTGATACCACCTCAGTCTATATATCTGGACTGATACCCGACCCTATGTCTATACACTTAACTCCCTGCCTACCTAGTACCCCTTCACTCACTCAATATCAAATATCCCCTCCCTTAATACACACATAAGTGTATCCCCTCTAGACTCATCTTGCTGCTAATGCTATTCTTACCGACATCTAATCTCCCCTCAGCTACTGTACAACCTGCACAAGTACACAAACAGAAAATACACATCACTTTGTTGTGTGCACAACTGTGCCAACCTGACCCCTTGTTGCTTTAACTATTTATTACATATATTACCTGCATATACCCACATAAATACACTGATGTTACTCATGCACCTCACTCATCGATACACACTCTAATTACCCATACCTAATACATAAACAATTCTCAACATACTCTTAGGTCTGGGCTCACCTCCCTCTTTCTACTCTACTTGCTGAAGATCCGATTGCCCTTGTAAAGATATGCTGCTAATGCAGCAAGCTACTGTTGTTGTTGCTGGCACCCTCTTCTCTTTGCTATTCCTGATCCTACCCTCCTCTTATACTTGTTACCAATGCAAAAAACTACAACAATATAGAACATCCCACTAGTACAGACCCACAACATAAACCAACACCATACTACACTAATATCTTTGACACATTAATATTCATGTCACCAATAAAACCTATTAGACCAATCGCTAGTACACATATCCTCACACCTATTTGATGTTCCTCTTCGTATTCAACTTAAACACTAATACACCACACACACATGCATAGCAATATACCAACATCTTGAGCTAAAACCCACGATACCCTCACCAAAACCACTCACCACCAGAATACTGTTTCGGATAATAAAGGAGAAAAGATTTGATGAATACGGAAAACGAGGTCTTGTACGAAGACCCGCCCTTCTTTTATGTTTACAAACAAGATTGTACAAATTTGATCCTACACGAGGATATCTAAGTACAATTTATTTAATCTGGGTGAATATTGCTATAGGTGTCTAATCTGCAGTCGATCACTTTAGCCCTTGGGCCACACGATGTTGAAGAAGTGTCATGGAAGACAGGTAGCAGCTTCGAAGGTTGCTAAAGAGGGTTGATGCCTTTTGCCTGAGCTCTGGATTCTCCTCTCTCTCTCGACCGTTGGATCTGGGTGAATATTTGATGCCGATCAATTTTTAGACCTAACTTCTTCGACCCTCCAATTTGTCGACCTTTTTCTCTGTTGATAGAGGTCTCTATTTATAGAGTTTTAGTGACAGTGACCACTCAATCGATGTAAAAACCGAGTTATGGAAAGTACAGCACCCTTTTACACAACGGTTAAAATAACCAATGCCTGCGTATAGATGATCTTTTGAATGAGCGTGTGACGCGGGTCCAACTAAAGGACTAAATACGTATAACTGCTACAAAGATTATGGCGTAGAAGCCACGTACGTAGGTATCCCTCGTGTAGAAGAGGTTGGCATAAAAGCCAATGTCTGTCACCATTGCATAGAAGCCAAATAGTTATCAAACCGGCATAGAAGCCGAATAGGCGTAGAATCCGAGTAGGCGTAGAAGCCGAGTGGTCATAGAGGCCGAGTGGGCGTAGAAGCCGAGTGGTCATAGAGGACGAGTAGGCGTAGAAGCTGAGCAGTCATGGAGGCCGAGTAGGCGTAGAAGCCGAACAGGCACCAAAGCTGAATAGGCGTAGAAGCCGCTGCGTAACGTGCCAGAATAATGATGTGGACGTCTTAGCCGGAATTATGGCTCTTGGAGATAATCAGATCTCTTATATTAAATGCAGAGATCTGCCCCCATCTTGTGCATTAAATACAGATACTTGTCTTTTAAGATTTGCCATCATTCTGCGCATTAAATGCAGATACGCACCCTGAATCCTGTGTAAAGAGTAATCATTGTTGTGGCAGTCTGTTAGTCTTCTGCGGAGCGTAAGGAGCTCATGTTTGCCTGTGTAAAACTAGGCAGCGTATTCCCTTGTATGCGTAGGAGAAGCTCTCGCAAAGGGGATGTCACTAAACGATGGTTTGGTGACATTTAATCAAATCTCCTGCATTAAATGTGGAGATTCGCCATCATCCTGCGCATTAAATACAGAGGCATGTTTTGAAGGTCTGCCACCCTTCTATGCATCAAATGCAGAGACGTGCCTCAGGCATCTGTCAGTATTCGGTGCATTAATTGCAAATACGTGCCTTGAGGGCCTGTCACCACCCTGTGCATTAAATGCAGAGACGTACCTCAAGTCCCGTACGGAGTACAGCTTTTGATGTGGCAGGCAGTTTGTCTTTCACGAAGCATAAGGAGCTCTCATCTGCCTGTGTAAAACTAGGCAGCGTATTCCTCTGTGTACGTAAAAGCGGTTTACGCAAGGGAAATGGCAGTAAATGACAGCCTGGGTTGCAATGCCGCGCCATTATTATAGCCATCGTCTGGGTAGTCGAGCAGTATCCCTTTGTCAGAAGTCGAGACGTCAGGTTCATTGCAGGATCTGACAGGTTCATTTTGGAGAATATGAAGCATCCCTCGTACACTTCAATGCTGCATTAAAAGCGGATGAGTTTTACGCCATAAAGGCGATGAAGCACCCTGTTTACGCTGAAGCAGCGTGGATATACTGCCCTACGCGGATGGTCCTCGAGCCTATATTTCATGCTGTGCTTGGCGAAGAAGCTCTGTTTGCACGTTGAAGGCTCTGAAGGCCTTTTTTTACGCTGCTTTGCATCAATTTGCTGCGTAGATCTATCCAGCGTATTTTTCATGCTTCTACAAGACCCCCTTCAAAGCTTTTAAATTCCTCATAATTTGAAACCCTTTGAATGAAGCATGACCCGCTCCTCGTAACTCGAAACGTTTCTAAATGGAGTTTAGAAACGGTCGAGACTGCTTTTATGGCGGATTTATTGGCGATCGATGCTCTCTTTCGCCTATAAAAAGGCTGAGGAGTTCTCCTGTTCTTCCCACACTTCCTTTATCATACAGAGATGATGGCCGAAGTTCGTCGGGTCGACTTGAGGAAGAAGGAGATCATGCTCTTCCAGCATGTAAGGAGCCAAAAAATACGGCATCTTTGAGCAAATGTCCTCTGCAATGATGGATCATGGAAGGATATTATAGCCTCCTTTGCTCGGGATAATCAGCAACTTTGTATGGTGGTTCTTCGGGAGAGAAGAAGAATCGTATTTCACCACGCTGCTTGCAAGTGGCACCTTCTCCCGTTTTCTCCGTGGCGCGGATGTAAGAAAACAGATTTACTCTTCTTTTCTTCTGTTGGAGGATGGGTCTATGCTCATTTTTGTATCCTTCCGCCACTGATCATCTTCTTGTTCATCGACTGTGAATATCGACAAACCGTCTTGGAAGAAGAGGAAGACCTTCACCAATGTGAGAACCTGGCAGAACAGCTTCTCGGTACGATCTTTAGACGATGATGGGGAAGTCCTTTTTAGACTAGATTTCCCTCATATGTAATCATGAAAATGAAGAAAAAATTCTTGTAGATTGGATTTCCCTCATATGTAATCATGACTTTAATTTTTAATAAAATCGTCTTTCTTCTTCATATGATCATGTTGCCATACTTTGCTGTGAAGTCTGAATATGTGTAGCTTCGACACGTCTGATTCTTTACACCGACACTGTTTAGAAAGAGTGCTGGGTCCTGTCCTGTCTTTTACGCATAACTTAGGGATGCGTAGAAAGCTACTTTAGCATTCGAGTGTTCGAACCGTCCTGCTGTTTAGGAGTGAGGAACCGCATAGAATTCTGAACTGTTACTTCTGATAAACAGAATTTCTTTGTTCAGACATCATCTTCAAGAATGATTTCTCAAAAATCCCTTTGGAACAGGGCGAGAAATGGCTGTCAAACTGATTTGCCATCTTGGTAGATAAAATATTCAGACTGGATTCTGGATGAACTTCGAATCGACCCATGAAGAAGAGTAATTTTTCAATGTTTAACTTTGTATGCTTCGGGCACTTGGGATATCTTAAGGTCAAGGAGGAGTATCTTCTGTATGAAGTCCTGTAATTGACCACCTTGAGGATCGTTCAGATGTACGCGTACTCTGGCCTGCATATCTTTCAGGTGTGCGGGAAGTCATGGAGCGCAAAATCGTAAGTTGGCAGCCTCTGAGCATAAAACACCATCAAGCGTGAAATCATAGACTTATAGTTCCTGAGCGTGAAGTCGTAGGTTTGTAGCCTCTCGAGCATAAAAGCTACCAAGCACAAAGGCATCCGGGCGTAAAACCCGACTTGTAGCTGTCGAACGTAAAGCCGTAGATTCGTAGCTGTCGAGCGAAGAAAGCTCCTTAGCGTAGAACTGTAGATTTGTTGTTTCCGAAAAGAAAATTTTCCGAGCGTGAAGTCGTGGATCCGTCGCCTTTGAGCGTAAACTAAGCGCCACCGAGCGTGAGATCATCGATTTAGTATCTGCTGAGCGTGAAGTCGTAGGTTTGTAGCCTCTCGAGCATAAAAGCTACCGAGCACAAAGGCATCCGGGCGTAAAACCATAGACTTATAGCTTGCAAAAGTAAAACCGTAGATCTGTAGCTGTCGAGCGTAGAAAGCTCCTTAGCGTAAAAACCACGAACCTGCTTTGCGCAAAAAACTCTTCGAATTCGCTTACTGGCCGCCTTCTCTGAATAAATAGGCTGACGTAGCACCCAATCATAATCGAATATTAATTAGGAGATTTGGTTCGGGGTCCGAGGAGTCCATCCAAACTCTATATATATCCCAAGTTTCTGAGAGAAAAACTTTTCATCCGTCTTCTGCGAGAGAAAGCTTTCGACTGTTCAAGTTCTTCTCCGTTTCTTCTTCGAGTCTTTCAAAGTTTCCAGTAATGGCTTCGAAACAAACTTTCTCCACTAAGGGAAAGAAGGTTGACTCTTCTTCTCGTTCTTCGGCCCAAGCGAGAGACTCTCTGGTTGGACAAGGCGAACTTTATTCTGAGCGGAGCATCCCGCCGACGAGTAGTGCACCCGGCCTGGAATGTAAAGCTTTTGGGAAAGAGAGAATGACTAAAAATCCTTCGCACACGTTGAACGTGACCGCGCTAGGTCATCTTCTGTGCTGATAGCCTCTTTGAGGAAGATGATGCACAGAGATATTTTATCTTTATATGCCCACATTCCCAATGTGTCAGCATAAAAACTCCATTTTTTCGCAGTCGAGCGTAAAAGTATTGACCGCCGAAAACTTGGTGTATACTATTAAAATTTGAGTTTATGCTTGTAGATGAAAATCCTGGCATAATAACTCAGTTTTAATCAGTCTGGCGTAAAGCACAGACCGTATACTGCCGATCTTGAATTTTACGTCTAGGGAATGGATTCAAGCGTAAAATACTCAACTTTTACAGTATCGGCGTAGAGCACGGACTGTTGATTTTTTTGCGGATACTACAAGTCCTGAAATGTCTAGTTAGGAACTAACATATTTTTTTTGTACTTTTGCAGTTAACTTGCATGAGTCTCCGCTAGCTGAAGTGATGGGCTCTGCCGCCGGGATGCTGCACTCCAACTATCTGGAGGATCTGTCGTACGTGACATTTCCTATCTCCGGGCCCCAGTATCCCGAAGGAAGGGCAATTCTGATATCGGCTCAGGTCGAGCGAACGCTGGTGAACTTGATCAACGGGGATCCCCTAACGTACGTAGACAGGGAGCAATACCTGAAGCCGGCTTTCCTCTTCGGGGACATGATTGACAAGCAGTCCCAGACAAAGCCCAAGAGAGAACTCTGGGTTTTTCCTGCCGAGGGTTTGGTTTTGTACCTGCCCAATATGCCGAGAGACTACCCCATCTCGGCCTTCTTCCATGCTACGCATCCCAGGAGGATGTCGTGGACGCTGACCTCCGATCTTCACGGCAAGCCAGGAAAGATCTTTCATCTGAGAGGAGCTGACCAGGGGTCGTTTGTCAGCCGCCATTCTGGCTCTATGACGCTGTTCAGGGGGCTGTACCCGGGTAGTGTCCCGAGTGAAGACAGTTTAGTGATCCAGCTGGTCCAGTTACCGACTTTTTGTAATGATTTTATGGGGCATGGGGGACTATACCCTAAGGTGAACCCTCGGTGTGGCGGGTGGATCACCCCCACAAATCTTCGATGGGCTCGTTTAATTGATTGGGCCCTGAAGCATTTCGAGACCGAGTTGGAGAGCATTGGTCTATTTGCCGCTGTGAGTGCCACCAGTGTTGGGTTACCTCCTAACCCTAACCTGTTTTTGGCACTGATGGAGCGATATATTTCGCTTACCGGGACCTTCGCCACTCCACTGGGGGAGTTAGGATTGGCCCTGAATGAGATGGCAGAGATCTCGAGACTGCCAATGGGAGATACTCCATATGAAGAGTATGTTCCCACGAACTGGGAGCTGGGGGGTTCAGACCCTCAGGTAGTGGAAGTGTACCAGGAGTTGATGTGCCACTACCTTGCTTGCACCACTTTTTATGATGAGCCCTCAGATTTGGCTCACATCAGCAAATGGACGTCCTACCTCTTCTTTCATCGGTCCAGGACTGCTAAGCCGGAGAAGGTATTGGAGGGCAAGGATCTGCTTGTGAATCCCCTGAGTGCGCTTAATGCTCAGGTAGTTGACGATCTCATTGTGGATGCTGGTGCCCCAGACCGGTTTCTCGATAAAGGGACAGGAAATTATCCTGAAGGCACTAAGGCCTATAGTTATTTGAGGCGCTGTAGCAGGCCTCTGTCCAGGGAGGCTCAACTGGCTGGCTTCCTCTCTATATGGCTGCGCCGAGTAGTAGTGCCTGGCGTCGCATCTGCGGACCACATTCACCGCAACACGCTCTGGCCTGCAGTGCGTCTAGTGTTCGGGGCAAGACTGGGCTTTCTCCCTGCCATGGTGTGCCATATACAAGCTAGCCTGAGGGCCATGATTGACGGGCTGCTCGTCGATGAAATTCGGCGTGATAGCTTTCCCAGGATAGAATTATCATACCTGTACTTGATGGGGTAGTATTTTCTCCATAACCCCCGGGTGATGTCTCCAGGTTCCGGCACTAGTTCGGGGGGTAGTTTGGGTATGATCAGTTGTATAGGCTTCAGTCATAGTTGGAAGCTTTTCAGTATCATCCCTTCTGTACATCGTAATCAATCGGGGATTAGGTTCGAGGATTCGGGTAGAGAGAAGACCATTCTTTCTTCTAAAGCTTTTAATTGGTTGGTCTATATTAGACCATCCCATCTGTTGTACAGAAGCGAAGATCATTGCTTCTTGGAGCCTTACTTGCCCAGTCGGTTTGCCCGGTAGTTTGGGTATGATCAGTTGCACGTGGGCAATGCCGTCACCAGCTTCAGGTCCAGAGGTGGACTCATTGATGGAGCGAGGGGATGGCAATATTTTATCATGGGCTGTACTGGGACTATTTTACTGTGCCCGTCATTACACTCTTCAAGGAGCTGCGCATCCTGCATTCGTATGCCCAGTTCTATGTGGCAACAAATACCTTCTATCGCGATTTTGATATGCATAGAAGCTTTAGGGTGCCCTCTTCCAAGCCTGGAGGAAGAGTTGAAGTCCCCTCGGTTTCTTCCGACGAGGGTGAGGAGTCTGTTACCCCGGATGAGCCTCTGGTGTCGGTCCCTAGGGGTGAAGTGCCTCCGCCTGCGGGGGCTTTGGTAGTTCTTGGGAAGCGAAGGGCTCCTGCTCCCAAGGAGGCTTCCCCTCGTAAGAGGAAGAAGAAGGCAGTAAATCGTCTTCTCCGGATTCCTGGCATTGAGGCTCCTGGAAGTGAGCTCGTATCTCCCCGTGTTGGGGATGGTCCTTTGATTGGAGGTTCCTCGCCTTTTAGAGAGGGACCATCTACAGTTCTGGCTAGTGGCGCCAGAGAATCTCAGCTGGACGCCGCCGTCGTTGCTACTGCTTCAGGTAGTGGAACGAGGTCGCCTTCGGGGCTGAGTATAATAAAGTTCCGTATACCTCTAGTCGGATCGGCATCGGGAGGGACTTCTGCTGCACCTGGGAGCGCACCTAGCGAGATTCCAGATGATGAGCCTAGGTTGGATTTTGAGGAGGACCTGGAAGACTACTTGCTAGTGTCAGTTCGCAGACCCCTTTCTCCAGGTATGACAGCTCGACTAGCATTATTAAGAAATGATTTAGCTGTACAGGCTGCAAATACGACGTATATGCCGTCGGCCATGGGTAAATGTCGTCTTTTATGCCTCTTCTTTGGGAAAATTAATATTACGTTGATATTAACTTCCTTTTGTCTTCTTTTCAGGGGAAGACCTCTTCGGAGAGGGTGATATAGACACGCCCGTTGGCTCTGTGTCAGGTCCTAGTGGTGACACGGAGGTACCTGATTTTGAAGAGGAGACATCTTCGGGTACTGGCTTGCCTGTCGAGGAGACTCTTGAGATATCTCAAGAGGAGGACGAGCCTGTCATTGCGACAATGCCTCTTTTGAGCATGCCGGTCACTCTGTCTGGTGTTGGCGATTCTTCTTTCGTCGTACCTCTTGTTGAGGCGACGGCCGTGGCAACATTGTTTGTGGTGATTCCTGAGGGGGGAGTCGCCACCATCGTAGACACTCCCCGCGTTCATGCGGACCTAGTTGCGCTGACCGAGCAGTACACCGGTATCTTCTACACCACTTTGAGAATACTAATGTCAATGGTGTTGGCGCAGAAGATGGACTTTGCGTCACTGAAGAGGTCTTCTCGGTTCTCGATAGAGGCGATCAGGGAATTCGGTGATGCCGGGGTAGCTGACGCGCTGGAGGCTATATTGAAGCTAGATCGAGGCAATATTGAAGCTCTAGTCCAGGCCAGATACGACTCCTTGACTGCGCATCTTGTTGAACATATGGAGCCTCTGAATAAGTCCATAGTGGCTCAGCAGCAGGAGATGGATCATGAGCATTTCCAACTGGAGTATATCATTCCCGAGTTGACCCGGTGCGAAGCCGAATATAAGGAAGAGGTAGCGAGGGTCCGAATATTAAAAGATGAGCTTGCTCGTGCAGAGGCGAAGGCTCTGTCTTTATCGGCAGCCCAAGATGTGCTGAAGGAGCGACGGGCGGCTGTTCAGCAGAACCTGACACATGTGGGTGTTATCTATGCTAATTTTTTGCAGGCTCGGTCTGAGCTAGTTGCTTTGAATAATGATGCAGCAAGGTTGGAGCGGGCTCGTGCCGACGTCTTGAACTCCCGGGATGAGAGGATGGCCGTTCTGGCGCAGCAGCTTCGCGACCTGACCGCTCCCCCTTTATGATGTACTTTTGCTTTTGCTTTTCAAATGTACTTTCGCTCTTTTTCTCTTGGGAATAATAAAGAGGATTTTCATCTAACTTTGTGGATCCATCATTTCGGAATGTAAATGACAGGTTTGGGTGAAAGTGATATAAGAGGTAGTATGGACGTGATATATTTTCGGTACGCTTTAGCAGAGCATATCTATTCAGAGGTCATATGGACATGATAGAATATGATCCAAATAGTTTCGTTTTGGAAGTAGTTTTGTCAGAATGAGATCACCTTATTCCACTTGAGTAGAGGAGGTTTAAGCATAGTACATTTTCAGGAATTTGCCATTGATAGGATCCATTAGCAGGTCTCCATTAGACTGGGCTAACCTGTAAGCTCCGTTTGAGAATGTTGTCTCGATCACGTAAGGGCCTTCCCATTTGGGCTGGAATTTTCCTTTACTCCAGTGAGTAAGAATCATTAGCCTTCTTACAGCTAAAACTAGCTCGCCGGCTTTGAACACTCTTTCCTTTACTTTTTGATTAAAAGTTCTGGAAATGCGTGCTTGGTAGAGCGCGATGCGCTGCTGAGCTTGGAGGCGTTTCTCGTCTAATCCTTCTAGCTCTTGAAGCCTTAACAGGTCATTCTTTTCTTGATTTAACTCGTTGGCCACGGCTATCCTGAGTGACGGAATTTGAATCTCGATGGGAAGAACTGCTTCACTCCCGTAGACCAATGAGAATGGTGTACAATCTGTCGGTGCTAGTACCGTGGTGCGGTATGTCCAGAGATATTCTCCTAGCTTCTCATTCCAATCTCTCTTGTTCGAAGAGACAAACTCTTCAAGAGTTTGATAATGGTTTTGTTGAAGGCTTTCGCCAAACCATTAGCAGTCGGATAATATGCCTTAGAGGCCACATTTTGTATCCGATTTTTATCGCAAAACTGGTGGAACGCATGACTGATGAACTGAGGCCCATTGTCATGGATTATCCTTCGGGGAACCCCAAAGCGGTAAATGATGTGATGCTTGATAAAGCTGGTCACATTAGACATCTTTACCTCAGCAAGAGGGATCGCCTCTGCCCATTTGGAGAAGTAATCCGTGATGGCCAGTATGAACCGGTGACCTCTGGAAGAAGATGGGTGAATAGGACCGATGATATCCATACCCCATGCTTCGAAAGACCAGGATGCAACCGTAGGATATAGATGTTCGGATGGTTGATGTATGAAGTCTGCATGAACCTGACAGGCTCTGCATCGTCTAGCAAACTGGATTGCGTCTGCGATCATAGTGGGTCAGTAATAGCCCATTCTCCTGATACGATCCTGTAGCTTAGGACCGGGTTGATGCGCCCCGCACACACCGTCGTGAGCTTCACAGATAATCCGCTGTGCTTTATCACCAGAGAGACATCGTAATAATAGCCCGTCATAAGACCAACGATATAGGCATTGTGACGATGCGTCGAAGTAGAAGCATAATGATCGTCTTTTGACAGATATTGCTTCTTTAGGATCTTCTGGCAAGATTCCGTATGCTATGAAATCTATAAAGGGACTTCTCTTGTCTCTCTTGGGAGGATCTGTGTCCACCGCGTAGCTGCATTCGATGTGAAAGTTATTTTTCATACAGAATAGGTCTCTGTTAAGAAGGATTACCGAATTCTGCCTTCATATAGGAGTAGCTAAATCTGCAGCTAGACTTGCTAGGGCATTAGCTTCCAGATTCCGAGATCGAGGTACATGCTCAAGGAAGAATCCCTTGAATGTCAGGGCTATCTCGACCGTTGCTCGGTGATAGGGGATGAGGTCGGGATTTTGGACTTCATATATTCCTTTGACTTGATTGACGATCAGCCGAGAATCACCGAAGGCTTCTAGAGATTCGACCCCCAGCTCTTTAACGACTTGGAGCCCGATTAGTAGAGCGTTGTATTCCACCACATTGTTAGAACAGGGATCGCTAAGAGAATATGCTCGGTAGATAACGAGTTAATCAGGAGTGACTAGGACGATCCCTACTCTCGAAACCATATTTCCCCTGGGACCAGTCCTGGAGGCGCCATCGAAGAACAGTTGCCATTCATCGCCTTCCGTTGCGGAATTACACTCTACAACTTCATCGGGAATGTCCTCGTACAGTTTGGAGGCCTCCGGGATGGGATGAGCAGCTATAAAGTCAGCCAATGCTTGGCCTTTGATGGACTTCTGAGGGACGTACACCATGTCATATGGCATTAATAACATCGTCCAAGTCGCGAGTTAGGAATTAAGAACACTTGTCTTGCTCATCAGTAACCGAAGAGGATTGATCCTGGAGATGATATGAATGGTTTGGCCCGTGACATAGTGTCGTATTTTCTGAATAGCGAACATCAGAGCCAAGCATTCTTTCTCCACAGGGTTGTACCGGTGTTCGGCTCCGACCATCATCCTGCTGAGGTAGTAAATAGCCTGCTCGTGGCCCATATCGTTCTTTTCTGCGAGAAGAACTCCCAGCGAATGATCCATTGCTCGAACGTATAGCACGAATGGTCTTCCTATGACGGGAGGTACCAGAACTAGCGGGCTAGTGAGGTAGCGCTTGATATCTTCGAACGCTTGCTGACAGGCTTCGTCCCATACGAAGGATACACCTTTCTTCATGAGATAAGAAAAGGGCTGGCATCTTCCGAAGAGGTTGGATATGAATCTTCGGATATAAGCCAGACGACCTTGAAATCCCTTGAGTTCCCTCAGATTGCGGGGCGGTCGCATTTCTAAGATGGCCTTGACTTTATCAGGGTCCACTTGAATGCCTTTGGCGGTAATGACAAATCCCAGAAATTTACCGCTAGATACCCCCAAAAATGACTTTGTAGGGTTCATTTTGAGTTGATGTTGGCGCATCAATTCAAATACTATCTTCAAGTCCTGGATGTGATTATCCCTGAGGCTGCTTTTAACAGCTACATCGTCCATGTAACATTCCCCTGTCTTGCGTAGATGCTCATGGAATATGTTACTCATAGACCGTTGGTACGTAGCCCCGGCATTCTTTAATCTGAAGGGCATGACCGTATAGCAATATACCCCCAATGGTGTCCCGAAGGCGGTATGCTTGTCACGACCCGCACCCGGTTTAGGGGCACGAGTGCGTGGGTACGTCCAGCCTACGCCGCAACATCGGCGGTAGAACGCTGTCAAGGTCTTGATACTATCTAGCCAATCTCACACAAGTATCCAATCTCCATAAGGAGGCACGGATAACACGAGTAAATTGTACACATACTCAATCACAGGATTACAGCACGATAAGATATCAAACAGAATTAACTACAACACAAGTCAGAAAGTACTATTCTAACTCAACAATATCCGAGTCTCATCAAAAATGTCGGAGACAAATCCGGTACCAAAATAGTCTACTAAAAGAACTAACAAAGATAGTAATTCCGGCTAGGCCTCTCGGAATCACAACTAACTATCAAGCCCAAGTACAGCTACTCACCATATGGTCCATAAAGTATTGGCTACCGATCCTCTAAGGCATAGTCTGGAAAAATGTTTCCAGTCAGGAAGGAGCAAAGTACAAATCTCAAATAACAGTTCCATATAATTGATAAGGACTATAAAGTAATAAACAGATCATGCTAGATACTGAGAAGACAGTAAAATAAATGCAATGGCAAATAGAGAGACAGGCAATGTAAAGAGACATGCAAAATAGGCAATATGATATAGTCAGTTCATAAAGAAATGGAAAGAACAAGGTACAGTATCATATACGGGTGATGTAGTATATGATTTAAATTAGGGAACTGTAATCTATTCCAAGTGTTTGAAATAGTAGTTTCGAAATGTGATCGGCTTGGGAACATGTACGATAGCTATAGGGCCTGGCTAATCATGGGTGAAGAGCATGATTAACACTTATAATTATTCTACACTGCAATAAGAGGTTATGATCACATTTCTTGCTAACTACTTTCCCGCCCCCAACTAGTACTGTGGATCCAACCATGACACGTCACGATACACGAGCAAGTCCAATCTATCATGTACGATGTCTAATATACATGTCGTATACAATGTCAAGGCGATAATCAATGTAACATCTCATGACTGCAGATCCAAGCTATACTAGTCCGTGTAGCACAGTGTCAAGGATTCAGATGTAACATTTCTAGATTATTGAACTTTATAAGAATTATCAAAAATTGGAAATTATCAGAGAATGTACTTGCCTTGGGTCCTTAGCTGGTATTTATGGATGTCCTGTTCCAGAGTATCCCCTGGGTAAACCAACAGTCCTATAAACACATCATAATAACACTTGTATCAGGGCTACACTAACACACAATAGAAATACATTGGCCTTAGGGCTACGCTAGGTACGATAATGGTCATCTAGTAGATAGATACATAAATATACATATCTAAAATAACATATGTACTTACAATATATATATATATCAATTTAAATACATATACAAAATATATGTATATATATATAAAATATGCTAAGGGTTTATACAAAAATATATATACCAATACGAATATATAACTCTACATGTATATATTGATACCAAAATACGGTTATTTACATATTTATTCATTTATACCAAAATACGTTTTTATTAAATATATACCCATACAAAATACATATACACATATATATTTTTATACCAAAATAATAATTATACTATATACATGTATAATAATATACACATACACAAAATACATACCAATATACATATATATACATATGCATTAATTTTAAATTCATACTTATTAAATTTATTATACATACTATAATCATACAATTAATTACTAATAAACAAATAATATACATTTACATATTTGATACACATAGCAGAACACATATTTATATATACCAATCATATATATTGAAAGTATATTAAACGTATGTACAAAATATATATATATATATTAATATATACACTTATACTCATTATACATATTTGAAAATATACTAAGTATATATATACAAAATACGAAAATACCAATAAATAATCACCTACATATCCTGAAATTTACATATACATTAATTAATATGCACCATTCATTATATTACTATATACCCTATTCATTAGATTAATTATAAATACTATACATTACATACATGCCTACATACATTCTGTATACATATATATATATATATACATATATATATATATACATATATATATATATATATATATATAAAGAAGGAGGGAGAGGAAGAAGAAGGAACTTACTGGTGTTGGGCACGCTGGCCGGCCGGAGGAGGGACTCAGTCGCCGGCCGGAGAAAGTCGCAGTGGAAGGAGCAGCGGCTTCGGGGAAAAATGTAGATGCCGGAGTGCTGGGCTCGGCCGGGGACTCGAGCGCAGGGGTTGCTGCCAGCGGGTTCAGAGGGGGCCGCCGGAGCAGTCAGAGGGCCGCCGGACTTGATGGGGAAGGCCGAAGTTAATGGAGGAAGTGGTGGTGATGATGGAAGTGGTGGTGGTAGTCTGGCCGGGTCGGTGAGAATGGAGGGAAGAGCAGCCGCCGGGGAGAGGGCCACCGGGCTGGATGCAGCAGGGAGTCGGGCTCGGGCCGGAGTTCAGAGGGGGCCACCGGAGTGCTGAATGTGGGGGTGAAAAGTGTTCCCCCCTATCTCTCTTTTGAAATTTAAATGAAAATCAATAAAGAAGAAGGAGAAAGGAAGAAGGAGGAGAAAAAGAGAAGAAAAGAGAAGAAGAAAGGAAGAAGGAGAAGGAATTTTTACATACGTAGGAGAGAGGGAGGTGGAGGCTACCTAGGTTTCTCTTGGGATTAGGGCTTATGATGTGACAAGACATAAATAGGGAGAGAGGTGTTGATGGAGGGTGAGGATTTGACCCCTAGAATGAGGGGTCCAGATTTGTCATGAGAGAAAAATTAATTCATGTAGGAATGAGGGTGAGGACTAGTTAAATAATATTAGGTTCCCTCATTGTTTAAACAATTGGGTGTTGACACAACAATGCAATTTTGCAATTTAGCCCCCTTAAATTTGGGAAATTGCACAACCACATAAAATGGCAAAAATTTGGCAGGCGAATCGGTGTCCGGTGTTTTGTAGGGTCAGGGGCGCTGTATGATCGGTATGGGCTCAATTTGCAGGGCACTGGAATTAAATTGAGATTTTCAGAATTGGTTTAAATAGTATCCTTAATTTAATTAGAAATAAATGCAAGTTGTGTTCTAAAATTAATTAGGAGTACATGGGGCCAAAATTAGGCCAGGTCATCAATACCAATAATGAAGAAGACTCAGAACAGAATATTTCCCTAATTTGGACCGCACGAAAAATAGGTCAAGATTGTCCCCAATTTCGATTGGAACGCACAACGATACAAAATAGGAATTTATTAAATAAACGTCCGCGACAATTTTTGTGCGGCTAGAAACAATACACAGAGAGCATAATTATGAGTTACAAAAATAGCAGAATGGAAGGCGGGCATGTCTAGGGCAAGATTATAAAATTTGTTGGAAGACAAAAGTCAGGATAGCGCTCCAAATATTGAAGCAAAGGCAATGCGCAATAATTAAATAAAAATACGGTAATTAATTACAACTCCAAGAATTAAATTCTAGATAAAACAATTAAATACCGAATTCCATAATTCGGACAGGCGTTCTTCTACTGGGCTTCTAGGTCAAGTCTGCTAGCTCAAAATAAATGAGCACTGCATCTAATACTATATTTAATTACACATCACATAATCATTTATTTAAAATCAAATATACTATCATGCAATTAATTAATGGTAACTACAATAATATGAAATATTATAAAAAGTCGAAAATACCCCTGTTTTCGGAATGTGGTAGTGACAAGTCTACCCTCCTTAAAAGAATTTCGTCCTCGAAATTTAAAATCCTCAAAGTAGCGTTTATTCATACACATTATTATTTCCCTCAAATTTAAATTTATCAACCACGAAATCAGGTAATAATCCACGATGTCTTTCCATAATTTTCAAAAATTGAAATTATTGCATTCTTAAAAAAAATCCTCGGAATAAAATCGAAGTCCATTTTTATTAAAATTTCCCCAAAAAATTTTTAGTTAATAATTCAATACCCAGAATTCAATATCCACTCCTCTAATTTGATTTTTAATCAATGCACATATAGAAATGTAAATCTCGTCCCACAAAGTTTAAATTTAACATTAATCCATCAATGATTTTATAACTCGATTTCCTCTTTCCTCAAATACTCAACAATGCGATACATAAGGATTCTCCAAATGCAACATCCAGTATAAATTCTAAAATTCATAACTTGCAATCAAATAAATATAATGATAATCTCCCAAAATTTCCAAACTTTTATAACCAATTTAAACATGTCATAATCTTCCTGGAATTAATAAATCATAAACTCTGCCATGTTAAATTTTTGGCCCTTTATTTAAATTGATATTTATCCTCGAATTTTAATCATCTTGTCTCTCTCTTGTCAAGTCATAACTCCTTCATGAATTTTCGTCATGGTTAAACCCCAATAATCATGGTCTAAGAAAAATCATCCTACAATCATACAACATGCAACCTAAGGGGATATGTACGGTCATGGTGTCTTTGTCATGGTATTGTAGTCTCTGTATCATGGTGCTACTAACTACATTCTAATAAGAAAATCATGCATACAAGCTACGGTACTAAGGTATCAATCAATCAATCAAGTAGATAGGAATAGAAGGAAGGAAAGAACAGGACCTGCTAACACATTACCTGCAGTATCGGTCTCCTCGACCGTCATCGCAAATGCCCCGCCCTGCTGGGGTGGTTCCCTTCGCGGGTGCTGAGCAATATACGATTCCACAGGTAGCCTAACTGGATCTCTATAATCTGAAGCTGCGCGCTGGCCGGGAAGATAAGGGGCTAGAAGACAATCCCTTACTCGATGTTCCGCAGCGCCGCAGTACAAACAAAGTCCTAGTCTCGTTCTACAGCTCTCCCAAAGATGACCTGGCTTCTTACAGAAATGACAAGTCTGTTGTGTCTCTCTTGGAGGCTGTTGCTGATTCTGTTGAACACGTACTGGTGCCTGGTACTGTTGTTGATACTGATACGCCCAAGGTTGTTGCTGGATAGGAACTGGTGCTAGGTACTGCGGTGGATGCTGAAATGTCCATGGTTGTTGCTGACTATGAAATGGTACTGGGTACTGCTGTTGGTGCTGAATACGGGGATGCTTGGCTGGTCTTGTGCTACCATTCGTATCTCTAAAAGTATTGTGACTCCTCTTAGGCCTGAGATCCAGATCCTCTTCTGCAATCTGAGCATCCATCAAGATAGCCTCAAAGGTAGCGGTACGCCGACCAGAAGTGTGCGACCTAATCTCTCTCGTCAGCCCCTTTCTAAATTTCCGGGCTCGATCTCCTGGGTCCCGAATCATAGATGTAACCTCCGATTTCCAATTTCCAAAATAATTAGATTTTTATTTATTTTAAAATATCAAGTTTATAAAATAATTCTCCTTAAAATTTTTATTTTATTTTGAACGATGTTTGATTGTAGAAGGTAATTTAAAAATCTTTTATAAAAATCATTTTTCTAAATGTCGATGTATTACAAAATAAATAAATAAATAATAATATATATTTTCTAGTTTCAAATGTTTATTGGCTTGAAATAATAAAATTATTTATTGATGAAATTATTATAGGACTAGTTGTTTTCATAATAAGATTTCATATCCATTTTGGAATAGTAAATAAACAAATTACATATTTTCTAGGGTTTTGCAAAATGAAGTTAATTCGTAGCTAATTTAATCAGTCAGCCTTTGAAAGCCTCTTAAAAACATTTTCTTAAATTTCTTTTCTATTTAAATTTACCAGTTTACTGTCTCCCCTTTGCACCCTCATTTTTTTCCCACATGAAAAACCCGTTTAATTAATTCTGGGCCATTCATTATTGGGCCAACCCGCAACCCTTTATCCCCACCATCTCTCCCTATTTAGGTTCTCATTCTCACATTTCCCTAGAAACCCTAATCTTCAATTCATTGGCTAGCCTCCACAAATCCCCACAGGGCCACAGCCACCACCATTTTTGTGTGCTCGTGTCCGTGTGTCCAGCATCCGTGTCAGCCGTGGTGGCCTCGGGTCCGACCCCGGGTGTCACATCGTATCCATTCAATTCCTGTGTCCGGTTACAATATTACAAACAGATTTTTTCGTGTCCGACACACCGGACACATCCACTTCCTCCACTGTACAACAGCACCCCGTCGTGTCCAGCCCCGGACACGACCCCGACGCTCAGATCAGACCCTGAACCTAACCCTAAACCTAGCCGTCGAAGCCGCTGGAACGAAGCCGCGTCGAGCCCTCGTCGAAGCCGCCCTGCCCTCGAACAGGCCACCACCACCTGGAGTCTCTCGACTAGGTCGCCGCCGGAGCCGACGTCGTCGAGTCCGCCGCTGAGCCGAGTCCGCTGCCTCGAAGCCGCTGGAACGAAGCCGCCGGTGGCCGCCAGATCCGTCGAGCCGCCTCCTCGAGCGCCGAGCCCGCTCCTCGAGCGCCGAGCCCGCCCCTCGAGCGCCGAGCCCGCTGCCTCGAGCTCCGCGCCGACCCCGCCGTCCACCACGCCGACGCCGGAGACCACCCCGGCGAGCCCCGGCCCGACGACGACGGAAATCCCCTCTGTGAGCCTCTTCCTTTCCTTTTTCCATCTTTCGAATTTAGGGACTGTGGATCCCTGTTTAGTAGTAGTTATAATTAGAGTAGATAATTAACAATTAATCAGTAATTAATTCTAAATCATTAGTTAGTTTAATATAGTTTAGTTTAATTAATTATCAATTAATCAGTAAAGTTAGTTAATCAGTAAAGTTAATCGATAGTTAATATGTTAGTTAAGTTAATTGATTAATATAATTAGTAGTTAATTATAATTAATCAAGTAGTTTATTTATATTGGTTAATTATTATTTTGTTAATTAAATTATATAATCAGTTAGCATATATAATTAGTTATTTTATATAATTAATTTAATTAATGTAATTAATACATATAATTTGGTTATTTTATATAATTTGGTTATATTAATATGTAATTAGCTAGTTTATGTAATTAGCTTATTTTTATGTAACAAATTAAAAGGGTTTTGATATGTAAAAAAAAAAATAATAATAATTTTTGGTTACATTATTAAATTAAAAATATAGTTTCAATAATCTAAATTAGTTCAAAATTAGTTTATTTGGATCGGTGACCGATTTTACCATAAATGAAAAATATTAGCTTTTACATAAATTCTAGTTTTTATAAATAAACTTTTATTTGAAATTATTGTTCAAAATAAGTTCGAAATGATTTATATACGTAAATACGTATTTCTAGTATATGTAATCAATTTAGTATTTATATATATATATAGTATAAATTTGAATTGGTATATTAATATTAGTATATTCTAAAATGATGTTAACAAAATATATGTATATTTAAACAGTGTTTTTGCATATAAATGAGTATACGTATGTTCAACTAGTATAAATCAAATATGTATTTAAAAGATATATATATATATATTGTAAATACATTTAAATTGGTGCATGTATAAATATTGTAAGTATAATAAGTGTAATGTATATTATATACGTGTCCCTACTAGATGACCCTAGTTGACTAGTGCCCTGCCTGACATGGCCCTGAGACCAGTATTTTTTGACTGTGTTAGTGTAGCATCTGATGCGAATGTGGTTTGCTTGTGTTATGTTTATAGGACTGTTGGTTTACCCAGGGGATACTCTGGAACAGGACATTGGTTTTACCAGCTAAGGACCCAAGGCAAGTACATTCTCTGATTAGTTTCTAATTTATGATATCTCCTATGTTCACTGTATCTAGTGTAAATATCCATGTTCTTGACACATTGGTTACACGGATTGGTATACCCGGATCTCGTCATGAGATGTTATTCCTTATTCATGGTGTAGCTTGTATGAGACTTGTTTTCCTTGTTATCTCGTGCATGTACAGACACTGATTCCCGGGGAGATTTGCTACCTTCCTAGGGAATCCCGTGCCATAGCGTACCATGATTGGATCTACTATACCAGTCGGGGGTTTGGGGAGTACTTTAGTGTAGATATGTGATCATACCCAACTATCCATGCATCATAGCTCACCCCACATCTCACGTCGGGTGCGGCCTGACCATCTCCATGCCTCATAGCTGTTACGTGTGATTAGCCTGACCTCTCCATGCATCATAGCTAACCAACGGTTAGCCTGACCTTCCATGAATCATAGCTAATCACATGTAACCAGCCTGATCAAGTTCCCAAGCCGATCACATGTTAAAGCTAGTACTCACACACTTAGTCATAGGTTTCTTGCTCATTGACATATTGCTTCTTTTCCTGCATTTACTTACAGTATTTCCAGTATTTCTTTCATTGTACATTTCTCGTACCTATACATGCATCTGGTATGTTTCCATCTAGAACTGCTACATAGTTTATGTCATTTATATAGAACTGCTATTTAGAGATGTACTTTGCTCCTTCCTGACTGGAAAAAATTTTTCCAGACTGTGACCTTAGTGGACTTGTTCTGACACTTGGAGATTGGTTGTTACTGATTACAGGTATGATTGTTTTATCATTAGTCTTGTGTTGTACTCTTTTGTTCTTCAAATTCTTATCGTGCTGTAATTGTGATTGAGTATGTTGTTCATCTTTATAGTGTTATCCGTGTCTCCTTATGGACTTGGATACTAGTGTGAGATTATTTAGATAGTACTTGACCTAGACAGCGTTCTACCGCCGATGCTGCGGCGTAGGCTGGACGTACCCACGCTCTCGTGCCCTTATACCGGGTGCGGGTCGTGACACGTTTTTAGTGGTGGCCCACGCAGGTCAGACTTCGCGAGTTGTGCGATGTTGTAGTAGTGTGGCATCCTTGTTATACTACTGCGTGCCTGCTATAGAATATAGGACATAGGATACTAGGATGAGAGAGGATACTCAATCACAAATTCTTGAAAGATTTCCTGGGATGACCCCATGAGAATCTTATTTTCAATTTAAATCTTTCCTTGTTTCCGTCCGCTCTCGCTTGTTGTTACTGAACTTGATTCTTGTTGAGCAGTTATTAAATTAAATTCTTGGTATCATTGTTGAGTTTGATTCTTGTTGACCAGTTGTTAACTTTAATTCTTGGTATCGTTGTTGAGTTGATTTCAAATTGAGATGAATTTTTACGGACTAGGATTTATGGTACCATCTGATGACATATATTGATGAGGACAGTGAGGAAGGTAAAACGTCTACTTTGGTTATGGAACCTAGAATTTATCGCAGCCATATTAGCTGTGGTGACGGGAACGTAGGAACCTGACTTGGATGTACATACTATAGTTATGAAGCTTAGAGTCTTTCGCAGCCATACCGGTTGGCGTGGCGAGGATTCTAGATGACATGATTATAGAGTTGCATACCTTAGTTACGGAACCTGTCGGTTATCGCACCTATGCTTACTGGCGTGGCGAGGATTCTGAGTGTCATGATTTCAGACAGACGTGTATGATTATCAGGTTGTATCCTAAATTGGTTCTTAAAATATCATCTCAAGACTTGTCTATTTCTGTTATTCCCGGACTTTGTTCCACCACTTCTTTCTTTACTAGCAGTAAAGATACCTTCTGTCCTCAATTCAGTCTTTGAGCTCCTATTCCTTGAGGATTTCTTGTTAAGTATGATAATTAGTGGCTTGTAATTTTGTTTGTGTCTTGTATTAGTATTGACTGTGTTGCTAGTGAGTTGTAAGTGTTTCTTAGTTGGACATGTGAGCAGTAGGCTTTAATCTAGAGTTAGCCCTTAGCATAGTACCTTGTACCAGTGATTCTAGGAGTAGGGTCATTAGAGACTGAGAGTTAAGGAGAGTATAGAGTATCAGTGATAGTTCTCAGAGTTAGTATCAGAGCCAATTACCCGTCCTGGATAATCATGATGATGTAATTGAGTGATCTATGTAAACGATTAAGTATCCGGGAATTGTGTTAAGGATTTATGGAGCATGATGTCCAATTTGATGATTGATATCGGAAATGTTAAAGGCAAAGAGATATATACGCATAAAGTTAATAAGGTGTCATGAGTAGAGAAATATCGGAATAGGTAATGAAGATGGTGAAGCGTATCACGGATTAGTTTAATAGGCTTTAAAGGATTGAAGGAAATACATATACAACCATCGAGATGAGGAACCATACACATACCCATGAGAGTAAAGAAACATGAATGTTATAGAGGATACAGGTGATCATGAGTCTAATGAGCTTGATGAGATAATCCATTAATGCAGCTAGTGATATAATACCAAGAGTGCCGATGATTCTATATCAAGGATTATTGAAAATGGTGCTAGTAACAGTAAGCACTCGGTGTGGTGATAATTAGATGATATACCAGTTGACATAAATTGAAATTATGAAAGAAAACACAGTTGATGGTAACTTTGATCATTGGAGATAATAGTGCAAGTGATTCGGGCAGTACAAATTTAGTACACAGTTCTAGACAATATAGGTATTGAGTGCACCTTGAGTATAAGAGACCGTGAGCACTAATATGTACATTGAGGAGTTATAAATTAAAAGGTGGAAATGAATTTTAAATTTTCAAATTTTTAGGGAGTTGAGATTTTATGTTGTTAAAATATTGAGGATTTAAATTTGATTCAATAAACATAGTTAAGGCTACAAAGATTTTAGAAGTGATTAAATTTTATTTCGATGTGAAGTATCTGATTTTGAGGAGATATATGCATTTTATTTTAAGTTGATCGGGAAGTTAAACCTTGACGATTATTTTTGAGGATTAATTTTTGGTAGATGGGAGATATGAATATTAATATATGATTAGTTGATATGGGTACCAGTGTACATGAATAGGAAATTGTTAGTGTGCTAGAGTTAAGTGTTTGTTAGAGATAGTAGACACTACAAGTAATATGTTAACATGATCCTTCTTCCTTCCTAATGTTCTTTTTCTTTCACCTTTCGATTGATTGATTGATTTTCCTAGTACTGTGGTTCACATGCATGATTTTCTTGTTAGAATATAACTAGTAGTACCCCCTAACAGAGACTGAAATACCATGACAAGACACATGACCTATATAATTCCTCAAATTGCATGGCGGTAGGTAGAGTTTTCTTAAACCATGATCATTAGGATTTTGACCATAGCAAGGATCTATGACAAGGTTATGACCGACAAAAGAGACAAGAGGATTAAATTTGTGGATGAGCATTAAATTAAATTAAGAATTTAGAGGTTGTTATAACGGAGTTGATGGATCATTGATTTTATGAAAATCGAGGTATGATTGAAATTCGAGGACAAACATTAACTTAAAGGGAGAATTTAGAAATTCACAGAGCCAAAAATTTGAGGATTTATCAATTTTAAGGAGGTCTTGATATGATTGAATTGATTATTAAAAATTTGAGTTATAAATTTAAATTTTGATTATTTTGAATTTGAGTTAGAGGAGTGAGGTGATTGATGGATTGTGTTTAAAAAAAAAAAAAAATTTAAATTTTGGGATACGATTTTTATAAATATGCATTAATTGGATTTCAATTAAAAGGATTGGGTAGTAAATTTTGTAATTAGTTATTTACTCAAAATTTGAGGAGATTATGATACGACCGGAATTCAATTAAAATATTGAGGATTTGAGTAATAAAATTTTACATTGGGATAATAAATTCAGAGGATGAAAAGAAAAAAAAAAAAAAAAATATTAGTCAAAATTCGGAAACATTATACATACGGATGAAGAAATATGGAATGAAATGAAGCTCATGGTAAAGAAGAGTATAACATAATTGATTATAGGATCATATAATTGAAGGTCGTAAGGTAAGATCATGGTATATTGAGGTTGTGATTTAAATTAAAATCTTGACCATGACAGTAACATTTGAAATCGAAGAAAATAATCGAGGTATAGTTGATGTTAAGATAAATAAACTCGAATTTGATGATAAGGATTTTGGACATGTAATAAATTTTGATTCAGAAATTCGAAGATCTAATCTAATAAAGTTTGTGGGATTTGAAACTTTTATAGATATTAGTTAATGATGAATCACAAAATTGAGAAAAGTAAAATGAACGAGGATAAAAAGGAAGGATTATTTTCCAGATGGTAGTAAAGACTATTTTTCTCTAGAAATTAAGAAGGCAATTAGATGTCTCTTGATTACATTCTGAAGGATGTATTTAAGTTCTTAAATCAAATTGTCGACCGTATCTTTCGAATTGGCTATAACCTTCATGTCTATATCATTCATTATACTGGGTCTTCCTTGGTTTAGTTACTTTGAAAGGTAACGTGCATTATTCCAATTATCTGTTTTAGTAATCGTGTCTACTTCCCAAAACCTAAACTTTCTAGAGGATTCAAGGCCGGGCCATGATTCCTTCAAGTTACTCCTATCTTAAACCATATTTTCTTTTTCTTCATGTTTTCTGCTGTTGGTAAATATTCTCCTTATAGAAATATTTTCTTCAATGATATATTCATCATTATGAACAACAATTTTTTTCTATCCTAGTCATCCCTAAAATTTCGAGGACGAAATTTTTCTAAGGTGGATAAACTTGTAACCTCCGATTTCCAATTTCCAAAATAATTAGATTTTTATTTATTTTAAAATATCAAGTTTATAAAATAATTTTCCTTAAAATTTTTATTTTATTTTGAACGATGTTTGATTGTAGAAGGTAATTTAAAAATCTTTTATAAAAATCATTTTTCTAAATGTCGATGTATTACAAAATAAATAAATAAATAATAATATATATTTTCTAGTTTCAAATGTTTATTGGCTTGAAATAATAAAATTATTTATTGATGAAATTATTATAGGACTAGTTGTTTTCATAATAAGATTTCATATCCATTTTGGAATAGTAAATAAACAAATTACATATTTTCTAGGGTTTTGCAAAATGAAGTTAATTCGTAGCTAATTTAATCAGTCAGCCTTTGAAAGCCTCTTAAAAACATTTTCTTAAATTTCTTTTCTATTTAAATTTACCAGTTTACTGTCTCCCCTTTGCACCCTCATTTTTTTCCCACATGAAAAACCCGTTTAATTAATTCTGGGCCATTCATTATTGGGCCAACCCGCAACCCTTTATCCCCACCATCTCTCCCTATTTAGGTTCTCATTCTCACATTTCCCTAGAAACCCTAATCTTCAATTCATTGGCTAGCCTCCACAAATCCCCACAGGGCCACAGCCACCACCATTTTTGTGTGCTCGTGTCCGTGTGTCCAGCATCCGTGTCAGCCGTGGTGGCCTCGGGTCCGACCCCGGGTGTCACATCGTATCCATTCAATTCCTGTGTCCGGTTACAATATTACAAACAGATTTTTCCGTGTCCGACACACCGGACACATCCACTTCCTCCACTGTACAACAGCACCCCGTCGTGTCCAGCCCCGGACACGACCCCGACGCTCAGATCAGACCCTGAACCTAACCCTAAACCTAGCCGTCGAAGCCGCTGGAACGAAGCCGCGTCGAGCCCTCGTCGAAGCCGCCCTGCCCTCGAACAGGCCACCACCACCTGGAGTCTCTCGACTAGGTCGCCGCCGGAGCCGACGTCGTCGAGTCCGCCGCTGAGCCGAGTCCGCTGCCTCGAAGCCGCTGGAACGAAGCCGCCGGTGGCCGCCAGATCCGTCGAGCCGCCTCCTCGAGCGCCGAGCCCGCTCCTCGAGCGCCGAGCCCGCCCCTCGAGCGCCGAGCCCGCTGCCTCGAGCTCCGCGCCGACCCCGCCGTCCACCACGCCGACGCCGGAGACCACCCCGGCGAGCCCCGGCCCGACGACGACGGAAATCCCCTCTGTGAGCCTCTTCCTTTCCTTTTTCCATCTTTCGAATTTAGGGACTGTGGATCCCTGTTTAGTAGTAGTTATAATTAGAGTAGATAATTAACAATTAATCAGTAATTAATTCTAAATCATTAGTTAGTTTAATATAGTTTAGTTTAATTAATTATCAATTAATCAGTAAAGTTAGTTAATCAGTAAAGTTAATCGATAGTTAATATGTTAGTTAAGTTAATTGATTAATATAATTAGTAGTTAATTATAATTAATCAAGTAGTTTATTTATATTGGTTAATTATTATTTTGTTAATTAAATTATATAATCAGTTAGCATATATAATTAGTTATTTTATATAATTAATTTAATTAATGTAATTAATACATATAATTTGGTTATTTTATATAATTTGGTTATATTAATATGTAATTAGCTAGTTTATGTAATTAGCTTATTTTTATGTAACAAATTAAAAGGGTTTTGATATGTAAAAAAAAAAATAATAATAATTTTTGGTTACATTATTAAATTAAAAATATAGTTTCAATAATCTAAATTAGTTCAAAATTAGTTTATTTGGATCGGTGACCGATTTTACCATAAATGAAAAATATTAGCTTTTACATAAATTCTAGTTTTTATAAATAAACTTTTATTTGAAATTATTGTTCAAAATAAGTTCGAAATGATTTATATACGTAAATACGTATTTCTAGTATATGTAATCAATTTAGTATTTATATATATATATAGTATAAATTTGAATTGGTATATTAATATTAGTATATTCTAAAATGATGTTAACAAAATATATGTATATTTAAACAGTGTTTTTGCATATAAATGAGTATACGTATGTTCAACTAGTATAAATCAAATATGTATTTAAAAGATATATATATATATATTGTAAATACATTTAAATTGGTGCATGTATAAATATTGTAAGTATAATAAGTGTAATGTATATTATATACGTGTCCCTACTAGATGACCCTAGTTGACTAGTGCCCTGCCTGACATGGCCCTGAGATCAGTATTTTTTGACTGTGTTAGTGTAGCATCTGATGCGAATGTGGTTTGCTTGTGTTATGTTTATAGGACTGTTGGTTTACCCAGGGGATACTCTGGAACAGGATATTGGTTTTACCAGCTAAGGACCCAAGGCAAGTACATTCTCTGATTAGTTTCTAATTTATGATATCTCCTATGTTCACTGTATCTAGTGTAAATATCCATGTTCTTGACACATTGGTTACACGGATTGGTATACCCGGATCTCGTCATGAGATGTTATTCCTTATTCATGGTGTAGCTTGTATGAGACTTGTTTTCCTTGTTATCTCGTGCATGTACAGACACTGATTCCCGGGGAGATTTGCTACCTTCCTAGGGAATCCCGTGCCATAGCGTACCATGATTGGATCTACTATACCAGTCGGGGGTTTGGGGAGTACTTTAGTGTAGATATGTGATCATACCCAACTATCCATGCATCATAGCTCACCCCACATCTCACGTTGGGTGCGGCCTGACCATCTCCATGCCTCATAGCTGTTACGTGTGATTAGCCTGACCTCTCCATGCATCATAGCTAACCAACGGTTAGCCTGACCTTCCATGAATCATAGCTAATCACATGTAACCAGCCTGATCAAGTTCCCAAGCCGATCACATGTTAAAGCTAGTACTCACACACTTAGTCATAGGTTTCTTGCTCATTGACATATTGCTTCTTTTCCTGCATTTACTTACAGTATTTCCAGTATTTCTTTCATTGTACATTTCTCGTACCTATACATGCATCTGGTATGTTTCCATCTAGAACTGCTACATAGTTTATGTCATTTATATAGAACTGCTATTTAGAGATGTACTTTGCTCCTTCCTGACTGGAAATTTTTTTTCCAGACTGTGACCTTAGTGGACTTGTTCTGACACTTGGAGATTGGTTGTTACTGATTACAGGTATGATTGTTTTATCATTAGTCTTGTGTTGTACTCTTTTGTTCTTCAAATTCTTATCGTGCTGTAATTGTGATTGAGTATGTTGTTCATCTTTATAGTGTTATCCGTGTCTCCTTATGGAGTTGGATACTAGTGTGAGATTATTTAGATAGTACTTGACCTAGACAGCGTTCTACCGCCGATGCTGCGGCGTAGGCTGGACGTACCCACGCTCTCATGCCCTTATACCGGGTGCGGGTCGTGACAATAGATGATGCAAAATGGCTCAATCTACAGAATTCTGCAGCGTACTCGTCGACCGACATATTTTCTTGAACTAAGTCATGAAACTGACTTTCCAAGGTTTCCAATGCCACGTCGGGAAAGAACTTCTCCTTGAAGATTTCCTTGAAGGTCTTCCAAGTAAGTCCTTGTGCAGTAATTCTCGGCTCCGTGCGATACCACGTGAGTGCGATATCGAACATCTGACTGCCAGCGGCTTCTATCTGCAAGTTCTCCGGAATCTGGGTCAATCACAGGCTCCTCTCTATATCCTCTAGCGAGTCGTCAGCGTAGAGTATCCCTTCAGTACCTTTAAACTCTCGAGGCATCATCCTCTTGAAGGCCACTATAGTGCCTGATCTCTGCTGCTGGCCAGGAAGCTGCTGGTACTGTGCTACTTTCTCCAAAGCTTGGAGAGTCACTTGATGAGCATTCTCCATGTTTTCTCTCATCAGCTCGGTTTGTGCCTGGTGCGCTTCTGCTTGCACCCTCTGAGCCTCAGCTTGAACTCGCTGAGCATCTGCCGTCACTCTCTGGGCATCTACCATGCCCTGGATCAAGGTAAACATCTGCGTTCCGTCAATGGGCAAACCTCCGGGAATCGGAGTCGGTGGAGGAGGAAGGTTGTCCGTCACAGCTGCGGCAATCTTCTGAACAGGTGGGGGAGGAGGATCCCCGAAAAGTGCAGATACACCTACGTGCATCGGAGATGTAGGAGGAACTACGGTTGTCTGTCTCTCAGGTGGAGAGGTGGCAGGCCCCTCTAAAGCTGATGTTCCCGCTCTCATAGACCGTGTCTGCGGCGACATCCTGAAGACAGATCCCAAAGAATTAATTTAGGGAAAAATGCGATATCATCAAGGAAGGACAGTACAGTTCTAAGGAAGCAACATTCAAGATAAATAGATTGGAAATAAACCCTAGTTGTGATTGCATAGGTCAAAGATACATCCCTGGTTTGATACCTCTATCCTTTAGGTACCACAGTTCTATCACAAGCACACTCACTGCTAGCTTCCTTACCTACTGCAATCGCTGATACTAGTTATTCCTATCACTCAAGTGCATATCAAATGCAACACACTATACTAAGTACTGTTCTCTCTCCAATACAATCCTAGATGAACACCTAAGCTAATTGGCAGTAAAATCTCAATCATGCTCAAACCAACATATCCTTACATATCCACCTCATCTATTATATACTAGTATATCTCTCCCCCTAAAAATCTTATCCTCAAAATAAAATCCCTCAAAAATAACTCCTTGAATAAATTTTAAGTAAAATGCATACACTTTTCTCAAGACCAATTATCTAATACTGAAGTGAAAACTTAATCACAAAAAAAAAAATCCTTACAGACTTGTCTAGGTTCATTGAATCGAACCTAAATCCTCAAAAAGTTTTAATGATAATATCTCAACTTCTCACAATTTAAAATGCAATTCATTTTCAATCTTCAAATTATAATTTAATCCATATCTAGTAATCCAATAGCCCTAGTGTTAATCTTTCTCACTGTCCTCATCGACGTGTATCATCAAATAATACTATAAATCAGTCTGTAAATTCATCTTAATACGAAGTCAAACCCTACTATGAAACCAAAATCCCAATTTAATAACTAATCAACAATAATCAAATCAATATCAACAAGTGAGAATGGACGGAACAAGGGAATGATTTAAATTAGAAATTTTAACAAGATTCTCAGGGGTCATCCCAGGAATCTCTCAAATAAATTATGATTGAGTATCCTCTCTCGTCCTAGTATCCTATGTCCTAGATCCTATCGCAGGTACGCAATAGTGTAACAAAGATCCCACACTACTACGACATCGCACAATTCGCGAAGTCTGACCTGCATGGGCCACCACTAAAAACGTGTCACGACCCGCACCCGGTTTAGGGGCACGAGTGCGTGGGTACGTCCAGCCTACGCTGCAGCATCGGCGGTAGAACGCTGTCAAGGTCTTGATACTATCTAGCCAATCTCACACAAGTATCCAATCTCCATAAGGAGGCACGGATAACACGAATAAATTGTACACATACTCAATCACAGGATTACAGCACGATAAGATATCAAACAGAATTAACTACAACACAAGTCAGAAAGTACTATTCTAACTCAACAATATCCGAGTCTCATCAAAAATGCCGGAGACAAATCCGGTACCAAAATAGTCTACTAAAAGAACTAACAAAGATAGTAATTTCGGCTAGGCCTCTCGGAATCACAACTAACTATCAAGCCCAAGTGCAGCTACTCACCATATGGTCCATAAAGTGTTGGCTACCGATCCTCTAAGGCATAGTCTGGAAAAATATTTCCAGTCAGGAAGGAGCAAAATACAAATCTCAAATAACAGTTCCATATAATTGATAAGGACTATAAAGTAATAAACAGATCATGCTAGATACTGAGAAGACAGTGAAATAAATGCAATGGCAAATAGAGAGACAGGCAATGTAAAGAGACATGCAAAATAGGCAATGTGATATAGTCAGTGCATAAAGAAATGGAAAGAACAAGGTACAGTATCAAATACGATACACGAGCAAGTCCAATCTATCATGTACGATGTCTAATATACATGTCGTGTATAATGTCAAGGCGATAATCAATGTAATATCTCATGACTGCAGATCCAAGCTATACTAGTCCGTGTAGCACAGTGTCAAGGATTCAGATGTAACATTTCTAGATTATTGAACTTTATAGAAATTATCAAAAATTGGAAATTATCAGAGAATGTACTTGCCTTGGGTCCTTAGCTGGTATTTATGGATGTCCTGTTCCAGAGTATCCCCTGGGTAAACCAACAGTCCTATAAACACATCATAATAACACTTGTATCAGGGCTACACTAACACACAATAGAAATACACTGGCCTTAGGGCTACGCTAGGTACGATAATGGTCATCTAGTAGATAGATACATAAATATACATATCTAAAATAATATATGTACTTACAATATATATATATATCAATTTAATATATACACTTATACTCATTATATATATTTGAAAATATACTAAGTATATATATACAAAATACGAAAATACCAATAAATAATCACCTATATATCCTGAAATTTACATATACATTAATTAATATGCACCATTCATTATATTACTATATATCCTATTCATTAGATTAATTATAAATACTATACATTACATACATGCCTACATACATTCTGTATACATATATATATATATATATACATATATATATATATATATATAAAGAAGGAGGGAGAGGAAGAAGAAGGAACTTACTGGTGTTGGGCACGCTGGCCGGCCGGAGGAGGGACTCAGTCGCCGGCCGGAGAAAGTCGCAGTGGAAGGAGCAGCGGCTTCGGGGAAAAATGTAGATGCCGGAGTGCTGGGCTCGGCCGGGGACTCGAGCGCGGGGGTTGCTGCCAGCGGGTTCAGAGGGGGCCGCCGGAGCAGTCAGAGGGCCGCCGGACTTGATGGGGAAGGCCGGAGTTAATGGAGGAAGTGGTGGTGATGATGGAAGTGGTGGTGGTAGTCTGGCCGGATCGGTGAGAATGGAGGGAGGAGCAGCCGCCGGGGAGAGGGCCGCCGGACTGGATGCAGCAGGGAGTCGGGCTCGGGCCGGAGTTCAGAGGTGGCCGCCGGAGTGCTGAATGTGGGGGTGAACAGTGTTCCCCCCCTATCTCTCTTTTGAAATTTAAATGAAAATCAATAAAGAAGAAGGAGAAAGGAAGAAGGAGGAGAAAAAGAGAAGAAAAGAGAAGAAGAAAGGAAGAAGGAGAAGGAATTTTTACATACGTAGGAGAGAGGGAGGTGGAGGCTACCTAGGTTTCTCTTGGGATTAGGGCTTATGATGTGACAAGACATAAATAGGGAGAGAGGTGTTGATGGAGGGTGAGGATTTGACCCCTAGAATGAGGGGTCCAGATTTGTCATGAGAGAAAAATTAATTCATGTAGAAATGAGGGTGAGGGCTAGTTAAATAATATTAGGTTCCCTCATTGTTTAAACAATTGGGTGTTGACACAACAATGCAATTTTGTAATTTAGCCCCCTTAAATTTGGGAAATTGCACAACTACATAAAATGGCAAAAATTTGGCAGGCGATTCGGTGTCCGGTGTTTTGTAGGGTTAGGGGCGCTGTATGATCGATATGGGCTCAATTTGCAGGGCACTAGAATTAAATTGGGATTTTCAGAATTGGTTTAAATAGTATCCTCAATTTAATTAGAAATAAATGCAAGTTGTGTTCTAAAATTAATTAGGAGTACATGGGGCTAAAATCAGGTCAGGTCATCAATACCAATAATGAAGAAGACTCAGAACAGAATATTTCCCTAATTTGGGTCGCATAAAAAATAGGTCAAGATTGTCCCCAATTTCGATTGGAACGCACAACGATACAAAATAGGAATTTATTAAATAAACGTCCGCGACGATTTTTTTGCGGCTAGAAATAATACACAGAGAGCATAATTATGAGTTGCAAAAATAGCAGAATGGAAGGCGGGCATGTCTAGGGCAAGATTGTGAAATTTGTTGGAAGACAAAAGTCAGGATAGCGCTCCAAATATTGAAGCAAAGGCAATGCGCAATAATTAAATAAAAATACGGTAATTAATTACAACTCCAAGAATTAAATTCTAGATAAAACAATTAAATACCGAATTCCATAATTCGGACAGGCGTTCTTCTACTGGGCTTCTAGGTCAAGTCTGCTAGCTCAAAATAAATGAGCACTGCATCTAATACTATATTTAATTACACATCACATAATCATTTATTTAAAATTAAATATACTATCATGCAATTAATTAATGGTAACTAAAATAATATGAAATATTATAAAAAGTTGAAAATACCCCTGTTTTCGGAATATGGTAGTGACAATGCTTCTCGTCTTCAGGATGCATCTTGATCTGATTGTATCCTGAGAATCCGTCCATGAAAGACATACGTTCAAAATTGTATGTATTATCGATCATGACGTCTGTGATGGGAAGAGAGAACTCATCCTTAGGGCAGGCTGCGTTCAGATCTCGATAATCGATGCAGATACGTACTTTCCCATTCTTCTTCATAACCGGGACAACATTGGCGACCCAGTCGGGATGTTGTTCCTCACGGATGAAGCCCTAGGCTATCAACTTCTTGACTTCAGCTTCAATGGCGTCCATCATGTCCGGGCGGAACCAGCGTTGGTGCTGCTTCACAGGCTTCAAATCGGGCAGTACGTTGAGTTTATGAGTAGCCACCTTTGGATCAAGACCTGGCATATCCTCATAATTCCATGCAAAGGCGTCGAGATACTCTTTTATCAGCTGGGTAATTTCTTCCCTTTCTTCTTTGGAAAGGTTGCTGCTGATAAATATCGGCTCTGGTGAAAGTTTATCCCCTACGTCAATCTAGATAACTTTATCTTTAGTGGGAGGTTCTCTTTGCTCGAAGCGGAACTCCTATTGTTATCCATCTGCTGAGCCCAAGCGTCATTCTCGAATGGTTCGGATTCTTGTTTGTCTGATTCGAAGGAATCCGTCATAACCATATTTGCTGATAATGTTTGCTCGAGAGCGTGAGATGAGTCGGAGGGCGATGAGCCATTTTGAAAAGAGGAAAAGATATCCACGTTCGACTTGGAAGTCGTAAGGGAGGTGGCATACCCTAACCCGAAACGGGTTTGTTGATAGTGGGAATTGCCGAGCAGTGGTGTTCGTCTGCCTTTCCCGTAGTTGAGACCTGGTTCCATCATCAAGTTGTAACCCATATTTGGCATGATCTTCAAGGCTTACGGGCTGTACCTGTGAACTTGCATTTCACCAGAGTCGTCATCAAAGGAATCCTCTTGTATAGTCTGTTCGTTGCGTATGCGACCGAAGACTATGGAACGCTGGCCGTTGCGGGCAGGTGGAACAATGAAGATAGAATCCTCATGTGGTCCATATGTCATGGTGACATTGGATGACGATGCCACTTCCCATATGTAAGGATGTTAGGAATATATAGCTGCTAAGAATTTTTGTACTATAGGCTCTATATCGTCATGGGGAGAGGATTCCTGATTTAGAATCCGGGCATCGATATACTGGAAAAGATGTCCTTTATTATTATCAGAAACCGCACTCCTGGTTGCATTTACATCACTCGGCTGCTTATTGCGCCGAAGGTTGATGGTTAAGGGCGGAGGCTTCTGGTTCAGAGTGATCACTAGAGGATCACCCCCTTTCCCTGACCTGGTCTTGTTCAGGTGGATAGCCATAGGCTTTGTGGCTTTTGGACGGGTAGTCCGTCCTTTCACCTTGATTGACAGAGGTTGCTTGGCAGAAGGCTCTTCAGGCTCTCGGCGGGATTCCTTCTCTGCTTGTGCTGACACCTCTTCCTTGTAATCTTGAGAGTATAACACGGCGTCGGAGTAGTAGGATTCTACTCCTTTAAACGGGTTTAGGTCGGCAACCTCCATTTGTATTGTCCCTTGGGCGTCTACATATTTGAAGCATTGATGTAGGGTCTAAGGAACGATGTTGTGGTCGTGGATCCATGGTCTTTCCAGCATAATGTTGTAGGACACCACTGAATCGATGATGTAGCATGTAGCCACCGACCTGAGGTTGCCAATCTGGATCCTCAGGCAAAATTTTCCCAATAGCTTACTTCTTCCGGCGTTTAAACCCACAATAGTAGTGGTGGTGTAAGCCAGTTCGCTGGTAGGAATCCTCAGTGGTCTAAGCAGACTATGAGGAATAATGCTGATTGAGGATCCTGGATCTATGTGAATACGGTCGACCTCCATGGAACTGACGTACCCGGTGTGGTAGAGAGGTCTGTCATGCCTGTTATGTTTTAACAGCATGTCTTCTTGAGTGAAAGTGATGTTTGGGACCACCTCCATCACACTGTGGCATCGGGGACACGCCGCGGGTTCTTCATCGGAGGACTTGAATTGGGTCAAGTATGTATCTGCCTGCATCAATGCTTCACTCAGGGCTAAACGAGTATCTTAGGAGAGCCTTAGTAGCTCAAAAATGGATAACCTGGCTGGTGTATTAGCCAGTTGGGCCAGGATGTCGAAGTTGTACGGGTTTTTGAATGTTTTTCATAGGTTTATCGAAGCACACTTCTTTTTGCTTCCCCTTGTCCGCTGAAGTTTGTCTCGAAGGACTGGCCTCTGGTACGGTGGGCTCCTGTTCCAAAGGCTTGGCAGCTGAAGCGTCTGCAGGTGTATCTTCCTGACTTGCTCCGTAGTCCTTGAGGTAAGCCTTCCCTGAACGGGTTGCTGTGGCCAAAACCTCATCTTCGTCTGGTGTCGACGAAGTTGTAACCATATGGCATGGCTTGCATTTGGAGTTCTTCCTGGACTTAGCTTTAGTAGCATTAGTCTCTTTTTCGAGCTCCGACACCAAGTCTGGGTGAACCCACATAATATCGCCTCTCTGGGTAGTTAGGGGTAACAGGTCGTGACTTTGACCCCTTGTCGGAGGGAGATTAACGATGTTCACCGTTGTCCGAGAAATAGGTGTAACACCGTCCGGTACTTCTTGGGGAGGCAGATTGCCAAATTACAGAGAGATCATGTTGGCCGTGACCGTCTTCTCGCTATTGTGCAGGGTGATGGCTTTAGCATCGATCAGCTCTTGGATCTTCCTTTTCAGTATGTAACACGCCTTTGTTAGGTGGTGTACGTTATTTATGGTATTAAACGAAAGAATGAAATGTATATAATACGAGGTTTACACGAAACCCGCCTTCTTTGGTTTATAAACAAACTTGTACAATTTGATCCTATACAAGGATGTGGGAGTACAATTTATTTAATCTGGGTAGATGATTGCTATAGGTGTCTGATCTGCAGTCGATCACTTTAGCCCTTGGACTACACGATGGTAAAGAAGTGCCGTGAAAGACAGAAAGCAGCTTCGTAGGTGGCGAAAGAGGATGGATGCACGATGCCAATGTCGTCGATCGCTACTCTTCGCCTGAGCTCTGGATGCTTCTCTCTCTCAAAGACTCTCCGATCTCTCCTCAATCTCCAATGTTTCGACCCGTTGTTTGATCTCTTTGGAGGTTCGACCTTGTTTGATTTTTAAAGTCTCGACCTTGTTTGATTCTTTTGACCTTTTCCTCTGTTGATAGAGGTCTCTATTTATAGAGTTTTGGTGACAGTGACCACTCAATCGGTGTGGAAACCGAGTAGTGGAAAGTACAGCACCCTTTTACACAACGGTTAAAATAACCAAAGCCTGCGTATAGATGATCTTGAATGAGCGTGTGATGCGGGTCCAACTAAGGGACAAAACACGTAAAATCGCTACGAAGATCACGGCGTAGAATCCATATAGGTAGGTATCCATCGTGTAGAAGAGGTTGGCATAGAAGCCAAATGTCTGTCACCATGGCGTAGAAACCAAGTAGACATAGAAGCCGAGTAGGCGTAGAAGCCTGATGGCATAGAAGCCGAATAAGCACAGAAGGCCGAATGAGCATAGAAGCCGAACGAGCATAGAAGCTGACGAGGCGTAGAAGCCGAGCAGGCACAGAAGCTGAATGGGCGTAGAAGCCGCTGCGTAACGTGCCAGAGTGGTCGTAGAGGCCGAGCAGTCACAAAAGCTGAATGGGCGTAGAAGCCGAGGTGATGTGGACGTCTTTAGCCGAAATCACGGCTCTTGGAGATATAATCAAATCTCTCACATTAAATACGGACATCCGCCATCATCATTAATTGTAGAGACGTATTCCGAGGGCCTGCCACCGTTCTGAGCATTAGGAGCAGAGACGTGCCTCAAGCCCTGTACGAAGGGCATCTTTTGACGTGGCAGTCTATTTGTCTTCCGCGGAGCGTAAATAGTTTGCGTTTGCCTATGTAAAACAAGGCAGCGTATCCCCTTGTATGCGTAAAAGCAGTCTCCGCTGAGGGAATGTCAGTAAATGACGGTTCGGTGATATTTAGTCAAATCCTCTGCATTAAATGCAGAGATCCGCCATCATACTGTGGGGCGCGTCCCGAGTGGTCTGTAATCTTTCCAGCCGTCGTCTGGGTAGCCGTGCAGCACTTTTTGTCAGGAGTCAGATGTCAGGTTCACTGCGTGACTTGACAGGTTCATTTCTGGGAAGATGAAGCGTTCCTCGTACGCTTTAACGCTGCTTTGAAAGCGAATGAGTTTTATGCCATGGAGGCGACGAATCACCCCGTCTACGCTGAAGCGGCCTGGACATACTGCATTTACGCGGATGGTCCCATCATATTTTATGCCGTGCTCAGTGGAAAAGCTCTGTTGCACTCTTGATGGCCTTGAGGTCCCCTGCTTACGCTGCCTTGCATCACCATGTTGCGTAGAGCTATCCAGCGTATTTTTCATGCTTCTACAAGACCCCCTTCAAAGCTTTCAAATTTCTTCAAAATTTGGAACGCTTTGAATGAAGCATGAACCGCTCCTCGTAACTCGAAACGTTTCTGAATGGAGCGTTTGAAACGGTCGATGCTGACTTTATGGCGGATTTATTGGGGACCGGTGTGACCTCTTTCGTCTATAAAAGGCCGAGGAGTTTAACCTGTTCTCCCCGCATTCCTTTTGCCACACAAGGTTGATCGCCGGAGTCCGTCAGGTCGATCTGAGGAAGAAGAAGACCATGTTCTTCCAGCATGTAGGGAGCCGAAAAAGACGGCGTCTTCGAGCAAGTCTTATCTACAACGATGGCTCATGGAAGGACATCATAGCCTCCCTTGCTCGGGATAATCAGCAACTTTGTATGGTGGTTCTTCGGGAGAGACGAAGAATCATTTTTCACCACGGCGCTTGCAAGTAGCGCCTTCTCCCGTTACCTCCGGTGACGAGAGTCAGACAGACTAGCTCTGTCCCGGCTTGAGTGGCGGTGGTCTGTCGGACAGCAAATTTACCCTGCTTTCCTTCTGTTGGAGGATGGATCTATGCCCAGTTTTGTATCCTCCCGCCACTGATCATCTTCTTGGAAGAAGAGGAAGACCTTCACCAATGTGAGAACCTGTCAGAACAGCTTCTCGGTGCGATCTTCGGACGATGATGAGGAAGCCCTTTGTAGATGGGGTTTTCCTCAGATGTAATCATGAAAAATGAAGAAAAACCCTTGTAGATTGGATTTCCCTCATATGTAATTATGACTTTAATCTTTAATAAAATCGTCTTTCTTCTTCGTATGATCATCTTGCCATACGTTGCTGTGAAGTCTGAATATGTGTAGCTTCGACACGTCTGATTCTTTACGCCGACTCTATTTAGAAAGAGTGATAGGTCCTGTCCTATCTTTTACGCATAACTAGAGATGCATAGAAAGCCGCTTTAGCATTCGAGTGTTCGAACTGTCCTGCTATTTTAAGGAGTGAGGAACTGCATAGAATTCTGAACTGCTGCTTCTGATGAACAAAATTTCTTTGTTCAGACATCATCTTCAAGAATGATTTCTCAAAAAATCTCTTGGAACAGGGTCGAGAAATGGTTGTCGAACTGAGTTTCCATCATGATAGATAAAATATTCAGACTGGGGTCTGGATGAACTTCGAATCGACCCATGAAGAAGAGTAGTTTTTTAATGTTGAACTATGTCTGCTTTGGGTACTTGGGATATGTTGAGGTCAAGAACGAGTATCCTCTGTGTGAACTCTTTGTAATTGACCGCTTTTGAGGACCGTTCAGATGTACGCGTGATCTGGCCAGCGTATCCTTCAGATGTGAAGGAAGTCATGGAGCATGAAATCATTAGTCTGCAGCTTCTGAGCATAAACTAAACACCATCGAGCGTAAAATCATAGACTTGTAGTTCCTGAGCGTGAAGTCGTAGGTTTGTAGCCTCTCGAGCATAAAAGCTACTGAGCACAAAGGCATCTGGGCGTAAAACCCGACTTGTAGCCGTCGAACGTAAAGCCATAGATTCATAGCTGTCGAGCGTAGAAAGCTCCCTAGCATAGAACTGTTGATTTGTAGCTTCTGAAAAGAAAATTTTTTCGAGCGTGAAGTCGCGGATCTGTTGCTTCTGAGCGTAAACTAAGCGCCACCGAGCGTGAGATCATCGGTTTGTTATCTGCTGGCATGAAGTTGTTGGATTGTGGCCTCTCGAGCATAAAAGCTACCGAGCACAAAGGCATCCGGGCGTAAAACCATAGACTTATAGCTTGCGAGCGTAAAACCGTAGATTTGTTGCTGTCGAGTGTAGAAAGATCCTTAGCGTAAGAACTGCTGACCTGCTTTGCGCGAAAAACTTTTCGAATTCGCTGACTGTCCGCCTTTTCTGAATAATAGGCTGACGCATGACCCAATCATAACCGAATATTTAATTAAGAGATTTGGTTTAGGGTCCGAGGAGTCCATCCGAACTCTATATATATCCCAAGTTTTCTGAGAGAAAAAACTTTTCATCCATCTTCTGCGAAAGAAAGCCTCCGACTGTTCGAGCTCTTCTCCGAGTCTTCTCTGAGTCTTCAAAGTTTCCAGTAATGGCCTCTAAGCAATCCTCCTCCTCTAAGGAAAAGAAGATTGATTCCTCTTCTCGTTCTTCTGCCCAAGCAGGAGTGCCTCCGGTTGGACAGGACGAACCCCATTCTGAGACGAGCATCCCGCCGACGAGTAGTGCACCCGGGCTGATAGGTAGAGCTTTTGGGATGATTGAGAGCAACTGAAAAATCCTTCGCACACGTTGAACGTGACCGCGCTAGGTCATCTTCTGTGCTGATAGCCTCTTTGAGGAAGATGATGCACGGAGATGTTTTATCTTTTTACGCCCACATTCCTAATGTGTCAGCGTAAAAACTCTATTTTTTTGCAGTTGAGCGTAAAAGCTTTGACCGCCGAAAACTTAGTGTATTCCATTAAAATTTAAGTTTTATGCTTGTGGATGGAAATCCTGGCGTAAAACCCGATTTAATCAATCTGGCGTAAAGCACAAACCGTATACTGCCAACCTTGAATTTTATGTTTTTTTAAGGAAATGGATTCCAGCATAAAGGCTCAAGTTTCACAGTCTCGGCGTAGAGCACGGACTGTTGTTTTTCCTTTTTTGTGGATGCTGCAAGTCCCGAAATGTCTAGTTAGGAACTGACGTATTTCTTCTGGTGCTTTTGCAGTTAACTTGCATGAGTCTCCACTGGCTGAAGTGATGGGCTCTGCCGCCGGGATGCTGCACTCCAACTATTTGGAGGATCTGTTACACGTGACATTTCCTATCTCCGGGCCCCAGTACCCCGAAGGAAGGGCAATTCTAATATCGGCTCAGGGCGAGCGAATGCTGCTGAGCATGATTAATGGAGAGCCTTTGACGTATGTACACGGGGACCAGTATATAAAGCCGGCCTTTCTTTTTGGGTACATGATTGATAAGCAGTCCCAAACGAAGCCAAAGAAAGAACTCTTGGTTTTCCCTGCCGGGAAGTTGGTCTTGAGTCTGCCCAAGATGCTGAAAGATTATCCTATCTCGGTATTCTCCCATGCTACTCATCCCAGGATGATGTCGTTGACGCTGACTCCCGATCTTCACAGTAGGCCGGGGAAGATCTTCTACCAGAAAGGATCTGGCCTATTTTTAGCCGCCCTTCCGGTCATGTAACGTTGTTCAGGGGATTATACCCGGGCAGTGTCCCGAGTGAAGACAGCTTGGTGCTCCAGCCGGTGCAATTGCCGACCTTCTGCAATGATTTCATGGGGCGCGGAGGAGTATACCCCAAGGCAAATCCTCGATGCAATGGGTGGATGACCCCAACAAATTTTCGATGGGCTCGCTTAATTGATTGGGCCCTCGAGCATTTTCGGATCGAGTTGGAGAACATCGGTCTGTTAGTAGCTGTGAATGCCACCAGCGTTGGGTTGCCTCCTAACCCTAACATATTTTTGGCACTGATGGAGCGATATATTCCGCTCACCGGGACTTTTGCCACTCCGTTGGGGGAGTTGGGATTGGCCTTTCACGAGATGGCAGAGATCTCGAGACTGCCGATGGGGGATACTCCGTATGAAGAGTATGTTCCCACGAACCGGGAGTTGGAGGATTCAGACCCTCGGGTAGTGGAAGTGTATCAGGAGCTGATGTGCCACTACCTCGCTTGCACCGCTTTTTATGATGAGCCCTCAGATTTGGCTCACATCAGCAAATGGACGTCCTACCTCTTTTTTCACCGGGCTAGGGCTGCTCAGCCGGAGAAAGTCTTGGAAGTCAAGGATGAGCCTGTGAATCCTCTGAGCGTGCTGACTGCTCAGGAAGTCGACGATATCCGGGAAGAAGCTAGGGCTCCGGATCAGATCCTCGTCGAAGGGATAGGAAGGTATCCTGTAGGTACTAAGGCCTATAGCTATCTGAGGCATTGTCGCAGGGCTCTATCCAAGGAAGCTCAACTGGCTGGCTTCCTCTCTATATGGCTGTGCCGACTGGTGGTACCCGGCATCGCATCTGCGGATCGTATTCACCGCAATATCTTGTGGCCTGTAGTATGTCTGGTGTTTGGGGCGAGACTGGGCTTTCTTCCTGCCATGGTGTGTCGCATACAAGCTTGCCTGAGGGCGATGACTGAGGCGCTGCTTGCTGATGAAGCTCGGTGTGAAAGCTTTTCCCGGGTGGAATTACCATACCTGTATTTGATGGGATGGTTAATTCTCTATAACCCCCGGGTGATGTCTCTTGGTTTCGGCAGTAGCTTGGGGGGAGTTTCTTGCTGAATTACAAAAAATCCTCTTGGAATGTGCTCACAGTTTTAAACTGTCGGCGGGTGTTGCATTACGGTCACAGCTGGAAGCTCCTTTGCAGTGTCCCCTTTGTTCATCGCAACCAATCGAGGATTAGGCTTGAGGACTCAGGTAGAGATAGGACCACTCTTTCTCCTGAAGCCTTCAATTGGTTGGTCTACATTAGACTTTCCCACCTGCTATACAGAAATGAAGATTACTGCTTCTTCGAACCCTACCTGCCTAGTCGGTTTGCCAGGCAGTTTGGGTATGATCAGTTGCATGTAGGCAACGCCGTCACCAGCTTCAGGTCCAGAGGTGGACTCATCGATGGAGCGAGGGGATGGCGATATTTTATCATGGGCTGCACCGGGGCAATTTTTATGGTGCCCTTCGTCACACCTTCCACGGAGCTGCACATCCTGCATTCGTATGCCCAGTTTTATGTGGCAACGAATACCTCCCATCACGATTTTAATATGGGTGGAAGTTTTAGGGTGCCCTCTTCCAAACCTGGGGGAAGGGTTGAAGTCCCTTCGATTTCTTCTGATGAGGATGACGAGTCCGTTACTCCGGATGAGCCTCTCGTATCGGTACCGAGGGGTGAAATACCTCCGCCTGCAGGGGCGTTGGTAGTCTCTGGGAAACGAAGGGCTTCCGCTCTGAATGAGGCTTCCCCTCGTAAGAGGACGAAGAGGGTGGTTGCTCGTCCTCTCCAGATTCCTGGCATTGAGGCTCCTGGAAGTGAGCCTGCTTCTCCCTATGTCGGGGATAATTCTTTGATTGGGGGTTCCTCGCCTTTTAGAGAGGAACCTTCTACAGTTTTGGCCGGTGGCGCCGAAAAATCTCAGCTGGAGGCTGCTACCGCTGCTACTGCTTCAGGTAGTGGAACAAAGTCGCCTTCGAGGATGGTTATAAGACTCCATATACCTTTGTCCGGATCAGCATTGGGAGAGGCCCCTGCCGTGCCCGTCAGCGCTTCTAGCGAGATTCCAGTTGATGAGCCTCAAGTGGATCTCGGCGAAGACCTGGAATAGTATTTGCCAGTGTCAGTTAGCAGACCCTTGTCCCCAGGTATGACAGCTTGCCTAGCATCACTGTTGTCTTTTCGTGCCTCTTCTTTTAGGAAAATTAACATTATGTGGACATTAACTTCCTCTTATCTTATTCTCAGTGGACGACCTCTTCTGGGATGGCAATGTATATGCGTCCTTCGGCTCCGTGTCAGGTCCTGGCGTTGATACGAAGGTGCCTGGTTTTGAAGGGGAAGCCTCTTCGGGTATCGGTTCGCCTGCCGACGGGGCTTCGATACCTCAAGAGGACGACCCTGTCGTTGCGACAATGCCTCCTTCGAGTATGCTGGTTACTTCGTCTGGTGTTGGCGCTTCCTCTTTTATCGCACCCCCTGTCGAGACGAGGACTGTGGCCACATCGATTGCGGTCGCCCTAGAGCGCGGTTCGACAACATTGCAGCCACTCCCAGCGTGCATTCGGGCCTAGCTGCGCTGACCGAGCAGTATACCAGTATCTTCTACAACACTTTGAAAATGCTAATATCAATGGTGTTGGAGAAGAATCTGAACTTTGAGCGCCTGAAGAGGTCCTATCGGTTTTCGATAGAGGCGATCAGGGACCTTGGCGATACTAGTTTAGCTGACGCCCTGGCGGAGGTAGTTAATGGTTTGGAGCAACCCATTAACGAATACTCGCAGCTATCCCAAGGCAACCTCGAAGCTCTGGCCTAAGCTAGACACGACACCTTTACTGCGCAACTTGTTGAAAAGGTGGAAGACCTGAATAAAATCCTCCGGACAAATCAACGGGAGATGGATGAAGGAAAAGTCGTCTTGGAGGAGGCTATTGCTCTTCAGACGAAGTGCCAGGCTGAGCATGACAGGAATGTAGCGAGGGTTGTTAAACTGGAGATGAAGCTTGCTCAGGCAAGGGAATGGGCTTCTCAGTCGTGAGAAGGTCTTGATGTAGTGAATGGCCGACTGGTCATAGCAAAACAGAACTTGGCGAGGAAGGACGTCGCCCGCGCTGGTTTCCTTCGAGCTAGAGCCGAGCTATCCCTCTTGATTAATGACGAGGCACGGCTGGAGCAGGCCCACGCTGATGTCCTGGATTCCAGGAATGTGAAGATGGCCAGACTGGCGCAACAGATTCACGATTTGGCCGCTCCTCCTTCATGATGTACTTTTGCTTTTGCTTTTTACTGTACTTCCGCTCTTTTTTGGGGAATAATAAAGGGACTTTTCATCTGACTTTGTGGACCCATCATTTTAGAATGTAAATGATGGGTTTGGGTGAGAGTAATATCAGAGGTAGTATGGATATGATAGTCTCTCGGTAAACTTTAGCAGGGCGTATCTATTCAGGGGTCATATGGACATGATAGAGTACGATCCAATTAGTTTCGTTTTTTTGGAAGTAGTTTTGTCAGAATGAGATTTTAACCTTTATTCCACCTGAGCAGAGGAGGTTAAGCATAGTACCTTTTCAGGAATTTGCCATTGATAGGAGCCATTAGTAGGTTTCCATTAGGCTGGGCTAACCTGTAAGCGCCGTTTGAGAATGTTGTCTTGATTACGTAGGGGCCTTCCCATTTGGGCTAAAATTTGCCCTCAGATTTCTGTGAGTGAGAATCATTGGCCTTCTTACAACTAAGACTAGTTTGCCAACTTTGAACACTCTTTCCTTTACTTTTTGATTTAAAAGCTCTGGAAATGCGCGCTTGATAGAACGCGATTCTCTGTTGAGCTTGAAGGCGTTTCTCGTCTAATCCTTCTAGCTTTTGAAGCCTTAAAAGGTCATTCTTTTCCCGAGTTAACTCATTGGCGACCGCTATCCTGAGTGACGGGATTTGAATTTCGATGGAAAGAACTGCTTTGCTCCCGTAGACCAGTGAGAACGGGGTGCAACCTGTCGGTGCTCGGACCGTTGTGCGGTATGCCCAGAGACATTCTCCTAGCTTCTCGTTCTAATCTCTTTTGTTTGAAGAGACGAACTTCTTCAAGGGTTTGATAATAGTTTTGTTGAAGGCTTCTGCCAAACCATTAGCAACTGGATAATACGCCGTAGAGGCGATATTTTGTATCCGATTTTTATCGAAAAATCGATGAAACGCTTGGCTGATGAACTGAGGCCCATTGTCATGGATTATCCTTCGAGGAATCCCAAAGCGATAAATGACGTTATGGTTGATGAAGTTAATCACATTGGATGTTTTTACCTCAGCGAGAGGGATCGCCTCTGCCCATTTGGAGAAGTAATCCGTGATGGCCAGTATGAACTGGTGACCTCTAGAAGAAGACGGGTGAATAGGACCAATGATGTCCATACCCCATGCTTCGAAAGGCCAGGATATAACAGTAGGATGTAGATGTTCAGACGGCTGGTGTATGAAGTCTGCATGGACCTGACAGGCCTTGCATCGTTTGGCATACTTGATTGCGTTTGCGATCATAGTGGGCCAGTAATAGCCCATTCTCCTGATACGATCCTGTAGCTTAGGACCGGGTTGATGCGCCTCGCATATGCCGTCGTGAGCTTCGCGGACGATCTGTTGTGCTTCATCATTAGAGAGACATCTCAATAGCAGTCCGTCGTAGGTCCGACGATATAGGCATTGTGAAGATACATCGAAGTAGAAGCGTAATGATCGTCTTTTGACGGATGCTGCTTCTTTAGGGTCCTTTGGCAAGATCCCGTATGCCACAAAATCTATAAAGGGACTTCTCCAATCTCTCGTAGGAGGATCTGTGTTCACAGCGTAACTGCGTTCGATGTGAGCATTTTTCTTCATACAAAATAGATCTCTGTTAAGAAGGATTACCGAATTCTGCCTTCTAATAGGAGTAGCTAAATCTGCAGCTAGACTGGCTAGGGCATCGGCTTCCAGATTCTGAGATTGAGGTACGTGCTTTAGGAAGAATCCCTTAAATGTTACGGCTATCTCGACCGTTGCTTGGTGATAGGGGATAAGGTCTGGATTCCGGACTTCATATATTCCCCTGACTTGATGGACGATAAGCAGAGAATCACCAAAAGCTTCCAGAGATTCGACCCTCAGCTCTTTAGCGACTTGGAGCCCGATTAGTAGAGCGTTGTACTCTGCCACATTGTTAGAACAGGGCTCGTTAAGAGAGTATGCTCGATAGATGACGAGTTTATCGGGAGTAACCAGGACAGTTCCTAACCCTGAAACCACATTTCCTTTGGGACTAGGCCTGGAGGCGCCGTCGAAGAACAGTTGCCATGTGTTACTTTCCATCGCAAAACTACATTCTAAAACTTCGTCGGGGATGTCCTCGTATAATTTGGAGGCCTCCGGGATCGGATGAGCAGCTAGGAAGTCAGCCAATGCTTGGCCTTTGATGGACTTCTAAGGGACGTACACCATGTCATATGGTGTCAATAACATCGCCCAAGTTCCGAGTCGGGAGTTAAGAACACTTGGTTTGTTCATCAGTACCCGAAGAGGATTGATCTTGGAGATGATGTGAATTGTCTAGCCGGTGACATAGTACCGCATCTTCTGGATAGCGAACATCAGAGCCAATCATTCTTTTTCCACCGGATTGTATCGGTGCTCAGCTCTGATCATCATTCTACTTAGATAGTAGATAGCCTGTTCATGTCCCGCATCGTTCTTCTGCGTGAGAAGAGCTCCCAAAGAATGGTCCATCGCTCGAACGTACAGGAAGAATGGTCTTCCTACGACGGGAGGCACCAGAACTGGCGGACTAGTGAGGTAGCGCTTGATATCCCCGAACGCTTGCTGACAGGCTTCGTCCCATATGAAGGATACACCTTTCCTTATGAGGCGAGCAAAAGACTAGCATCTTCCAGAGAGGTTGGATATGAAACTCCGGATATAGGCCAGATGATCTTGAAACCCCCCGAGTTTCCTCAGATTACGGGGTGGTCGCATTTCCAAAATGGCCTTGACTTTATCAGGGTCCACTTGAATGCCTTTGGTGGTAATGACGAATCCCAAAAATTTGCCACTAGATACACCCAAAAAGGACTTTGTAGGATTTATTTTGAGTTGATGTTGGCGCATCAGCTCAAATACCGTCTTTAAGTCTTGGATATGATTGACGCTGAGGCGGCTTTTGACAGCTATATCGTCTATGTAACATTCTACTGTTTTGCGTAAATGCTGGTGGAATATGTTACTCATAGCCCGATGGTAAGTAGCTCCAGCGTTCTTCAACCCGAAGGGCATGACCGTATAGCAATATACCCCAGTGGTATCCGAAAGGCAGTATGCTTCTCGTCTTCAGGATGTATCTTGATTTGATTATATCCTGAGAATCCTTCCATGAAAGACATACGTTCAAAACTGCATGTATTGTCAATCATGACGTCTGTGATAGGAAGAGGAAACTCGTCCTTGGGGCAGGCTGCGTTCAGATCTCGGTAATCGATGCAGACTCGCACTTTCCCATTCTTCTTCATGACCGGGACAACATTGGCGACCCAGTCGGGATATTGTTCCTCCCGGATGAAACTGCAGGCTATCACCTTCTTGACTTCAGCTTCAATGGCGTCCATCATATCCGGGCAAAACCGGCGTTGGTGTTGCTTCACAGGCTTTGAATCGGGCAATATGTTGAGTTTATGAGTAGCCACCTTTGGATCAAGTCCTGGCATATCCTCATAATTCTACGCAAAGACGTCAATGTATTCTCTTATCAGTTGAATGACTTCTTCCCTTTCAGCTGGAGAAAGATTGTTATTGATAAATATCGGCTTTGGTGAAAGTTTATCCCCAACATCAATCTGGATCACTTCATCTTTGGTGGGAGGTTCTCTCTGCTCGAAGTGAAATTCCCACTGTGTATCTATTTGCTGAGCCCAAGCGTCATTCTCGAATAGTTCAGATTCTAGTTCGTCTGATTCGAAGGGATCCGTCACTACCATATTTACTGGTAATGTTTGCTCGAGAGCACGAGATGAGTTGGAGGGCGACGAGCCGTCTTGAAAAGGGGAAAAGGTGTCCTCATCTGACTTGGAAGTCGTAAGGGAGGTGGCATACCCTAACCCGAAATGAGTTTGTTGATAGCGGGGATTGCCGTGCGGCGGTATTCATCTGCCTTTCCCATAGTTAAGACCTGGCTTCAGTTTCAAGTCATAACCCATATTTTGCATGATCTTTAAGGCTTGTGGGCTGTACCAGTGAACTTGTACTTCACCAGCATCGTCAATGAAGGAATCTTCTTGTATAGTCGATTCGTTGCGCGTTCAGCCGAAGACTATTGAATGCTGACTGCTGCGGGCAGGCGGAATAATGAAGATAGAGTCCTCATGTGGTCCATATGTCGTGACGACATTGGATGATGACGCTACTTCCCATATGTATGGATGATAGGAATCTATAGCTTCCAAGAATTTTTGCGCTATAGGTTCTATATCGTCATGGGGAGAGGATTCCTGATTTGAAATCTGAGCGTCGATATACTGGAAAAGAGGATGTTTATTATCATCTGGAACTCCGTTCCTGGTTGCATTTACATTAATCGGCTGCCTGTTGTGCCGAAGGTTGACGACCAAGGGTAGAGGCTTCTGTCTGCTCAGAGGTAATATGGACATGGCAGTTTTTTGTGGACTTAACACTACTGGCGTACTTATGACTAAGTACGGGTGTTAAGTGTTGATGGCAACGTACATCAGAAGATAGTGGATGGCCGAAAGTTTATTCAGAGGTAATATGAACATGACAAACTTTGATCATGACTCCTTTGGAGATGGAGGTACACGTCTGCTCAGAGGTGATATGGACATGGAAGTTTTTTGTGGACTTAACACTACTGGCGTACTTATGACTAAGTACGGGTGTTAAGTGTTGATGGAAACCTACATCAGAAGATAGTGGATGGCCGAAAGTTTATTCAGAGGTAATATGAATATGACAAACATTTGATCGTGACTCCTTTGGAGATGGAGGTACACGTCTGCTCAGAGGTGATATGGACATGGCAGTTTTTTCTGGACTTAACACTACTGGCATACTTATGACTAAGTACGGGTGTTAAGTGTTGATGACAACCTACATCAGAAGATAGTGGATAGCCGAAAGTTTATTAAGAGGTAATATGAATATGACAAACTTTTGATCGTGACTCCTTTGGAGATGGAGGTACACGTCTGCTTAGAGGTGATATGGACATGACAGTTTTTTGTGGACTTAACACTACTGGCGTACTTATGACTAAGTACGGGTGTTAAGTGTTGATGGCAACCTACATCAGAAGATAGTGGATGGCCGAAAGTTTATTCAGAGGTAATATGAACATGATAAACTTTTGATCGTCACTCCTTTGGAGATGGAGGTACACGTCTGCTCAGAGGTAATATAGACATGGCAGTTTTTTGTGGACTTAACACTACTGGCATACTTATGACTAAGTACGGGTGTTAATTGTTGATGGCAACCTACATCAGAAGATAGTGGATGGCCGAAAGTTTATTCAGAGGTAATATGAACATGACAAACTTTTGATCGAAAAAGAATTACTATAGAGTGAATTTTCTTCTGAAGGATCTACTAGAAAGACTTTTGCGGGACTCATCATCCGATATTTTTCTGTAGTGATTGTCCCCTTGTTTTATAGATGCAAGGTGATGATCTTGGCATCGATCAACTCATGTATTCTTCTTTTTAGCACATAGGAGGCCCTTGTAGGGTGATGAGCGTACCGATGGAAGAGACAATAATCGGGGTCATCGACTCCGCCGGTCCTCTCAGGGTATCTGATGTCGGGTAGCTGAAGCTTGCGTTCCTCCCTCAATATATTGAAGATTTCAATTATGTCATCTTCTTTGAAGGAGAAAGTCTCTTTTGGTCGTAGGGCTCCTGATGCCCTAGTTTCATGGTCTTCCGGGAAGATTGCCGTCATTGCATCATCTTCGAATCTTGAGGACATTCTGCCCCTAGCCTTGGATGCTGCCTTGTTTTGTCGAGGTGAGTTACCCCCAGATATGCTGCGGCCTCCAGCTATAGAAACTGATTCGGCAGGAGCCGTCTCTGCTTGTACAGGATTAGATTTTGGAGTTTTGGGTTTTGTAATAGATGCAGTATATCCCAACCCGAAACGAGCTTGTTGATGGTGAGAATTACCCCGCAACGGTGTTCGTCTACCTTTTTCATTGTTGAGGCCTTGTTTCAGCTTCAAATTATTACTCATGCTTCGTATAATATTTAATGCTTGTGGGCTATATCGGTGGGTTTGTATCCTACCAGTTTCAGACTCGTGAGATTCTTCCTGTATGATCGGGGTATCCCGTCTGCGACCGAAGATTATTGGATACTGATCGTCGCGTGTTGTTGGAATAATAAAGATAGAATCTTCCTGTGGTCCACCTGTTATGACGATATTAGACGTTGACGTATCTTCCCATAAGATCTCCCCGCGTTTGATTGTTAGGGGAACTGAAGTCCATTTATGACTCTTGTTCTTGCCTTTCTGGATTAGATAATCCCGTAGGTCAGGAGAATTTACAGAAGAAGACGAAGAAGACTGTTCGTTCTTTGGGTTCGCCGTGGTAGGTATGCGGACGATGGGGACCATAGTCTTCCTTGTGCCATCCGTATACAAAAGATTGGCCATCTGGGTGGCGGATAATCTCCTAGGAGCGCGTATTTCCGTCCATCGAGCCTTCTGTACGCTTAGGGACTTTGCCTGGGGTAATTTCGAGCTTCCTTCTGGTTGGTGTAAGGCTGAGGATATCCTCAGGCGGCCATCAGCTTCTCGCATAATTTGGAGGGTGGGTAGATTATTCCCTTGCTTTCCCTTACGGAGATCACGGGTGTCATCTGGTTCCCTGTAGAGGTCAGATGTTGTCTTACGCTCGGAGCGAGCTTTGTACTTCCGATTTGGCGCTGAGTCATCATCAGAAGTTTTGTCTGTTCTGCCACAGACGGGAGACTGGTTTCTACGTGTAGAGCACAGTGGACACCTCTGGGTTAGCGCTGAGGCTTTGCCCAAAGTTTTGTCTGTACTGTGTGTAGCGGAAGACTGGTTTCTACGGGTAGAGGCAGTGGATACTTCTGGGTTAGCGCTGAGGCTTTGCCTAAAGTTTTGTCTGTACCGCACGTAGCGAGAGACTGGTTTATACGCGTAGAGCGCAGTAGATACTTCTGGGTTAGCGCTGAGGCTTTGCCCGAAGTTTTGTCTGTACCGTGCGTCGCGGGAGACTAATTTTTACATGCAGGGCACGGATACTTCTGGGTTAGGGCTGAGGCTTTGCCCAAAGTTTTGCCTGTATCGCGCGTAGCGGGAGACTGATTTTTACTTGCAGGGCACGGAAGGAGCAATGCTACAACCTCATTGGTCGGAGAGATCGGAGAGATCGGAGAGTTCGGAGAGTCCACAGGAATGGTAGAGGATGTCTTGGGCATCCAGACCTTGCGCAGCTTCCTGTTATTTTGTACAGAGAGAGAGTGAGAGCTACCCCCCGTCTGAAGTATGTCTTCGTAGGCAGACTGGTCGAACTGGACGACCAGTGTCTTCTTCACGGATCCCACGGATACCACATCGTGTTGAGCAATCGCTTCCTTATCAAAAGAGAAAGATGTCCCCAGCAGAGTAGCCATCTTGTTTGTGGTATTAAACGAAAGAATGAAATGTATATAATACGAGGTTTGTACGAAACCCGCCTTCTTTGGTTTACAAACAAACTTGTACAATTTGATCCTATACGAGGATATGGGAGTATAATTTATTTAATCTGGGTAGATGATTGCTATAGGTGTCTGATCTGCAGTCGATCACTTTAGCCCTTGGACTACACGATGGTGAAGAAGTGCCATGGAAGACGGAAAGCAGCTTCGTAGGTGGCGAAAGAGGATGGATGCACGATGCCAATATCGTCGATCGCTACTCTTCGCCTGAGCTCTGGATGCTTCTCTCTCTCAAAGACTCTCCGATCTCTCCTCAATCTCCAATGTTTCGACCCGTGGTTCGATCTCTTTGGAGGTTCGACCTTGTTCGATTTTTAAAGTCTCGACCTTGTTTGATTCTTTCGACCTTTTCCTCTGTTGATAGAGGTCTCTATTTATAGAGTTTTGGTGACAGTGGCCACTCAATCGGTGTGGAAACCGAGTAGTGGAAAGTACAGCAACCTTTTACACAACGGTTAAAATAACCAAAGCCTGCATATAGATAATCTTTTGAATGAGCGTGTGACGCGGGTCCAACTAAGGGACAAAACGCATATAATTGCTACGAAGATCACGGCGTAGAAGCGACGTAGGTAGGTATCCATCATGTAGAAGAGGTTGGCATAGAAGACAAATGTCTGTCACCATAGCGTAGAAGCCAAGTAGGCATAGAAGCCGAATAGGCGTAGAAGCCTGATGGCATAGAAGCCGAATAAGCACAGAAGGACGAATGAGCATAGAAGCCGAAAGAGCATAGAAGCTGACGAGGCGTAGAAGCCGAGCGGGCATAGAAGTTGAGTGGGCGTAGAAGCCGCTGCGTAACGTGCCAGAGTGGTCGTAGAGGCCGAGCAGTCACAAAAGCTGAATGGGCGTAGAAGCCAAGGTGATGTGGACGTCTTTAGCCGAAATTACGACTCTTGGAGATATAATCAAATCTCTCTCATTAAATGCAGAGATCCGCCATCATCATTAATTGCAGAGACGTATTCCGAGGGCCTGCCACCGTTCTGAGCATTAGGTGTAGAGACGTATCTCGAGCCCTGTACGAAGGGCAGCTTTTGACGTGGCAGTCTGTTTGTCTTCCGCGGAGAGTAAATAGTTTGTGTTTGCCTGTGTAAAACAAGGCAGCGTATCCCCTTGTATGCGTAAAAGCAGTCTCCGCTGAGGGGATGTCAGTAAATGACGGTTCGATGATATTTAATCAAATCCTCTACATTAAATACAGAGATCCGCCATCATACTATGGGGCGCGTCCCGAGTGGCCTGCCATCTTTCCAGCCGTCGTCTGGGTAGCCATGCAGCACTTTTTGTCAGGAGTCAAATATCAGGTTCACTACGTGACTTGACAGGTTTATTTCGGGGAAGACGAAGCGTTCCTCGTACGCTTTAACGCTGCTTTGAAAGCGGATGAGTTTTACGCCATGGAGGCGATGAAGCACCCCGTCTACGTTGAAGCGGCCAGGACATACTGTATTTACGCAGATGGTCCCATCATATTTTATGCCGTGCCCAGTGGAAAAGCTCCGTTGCACTTTTGATGGCCTTGAGGTCCCCTGCTTACGCTGCCCTGCATCACCATGTTGCGTAGAGCTATCCAGCGTATTTTTCATGCTTCTATATATGTATCTGTGGAAGATGCAGTACTTGGGGTTGTTGACACTGCCGATTTCACTAGGCCGCCTCTCCTCCGGAAGGGTTGTAGAAGCATAAAAAATACGCCGGATGGCTATATGCAGCATATTGGTGCAGAGCAGCGTAAGCAGAGGCCTTCAAAGCCATCAAGCGTACAACAGAGCTTTTTCTGCTAAGCAAAGCGTAAAATATTAAAAGCTCAAAAGGCTATCCGCATAAGGCAGTACGTCCAAACCACTTCAGGGCATAAAACTCATCCTCTTTCAGACGCAGCATTGAGGTGTACAAGAGACGCTTTGTATTCTCCAAAGTGAACCTATCAGACCCTGCAATGAAGATCCTGCAATGAATCTGACGTCTGAACTTTTGACAAAGGGATACGGCTCGACTACCCAGACGACGGCTATAATGATGGCACAACACTGTGACCCAGGCTATCATTTACCGCCACCCCCTTTGCGTAAACTGCTTTTACAAGCACGAAGGGATACGCTGCCTTGTTTTACACAGGCAGACACGAGCTGTTTACGTTCTGCAGTAGACAAACCGCTTGCCACATCAAAAGCTGCACTCCGTACGGGGTTCGAGGCACATCTCTGCGTCCAATGCACAGAGCGATGACAGTTGCTCGAGGCACGTCTCTATGTCTAATGCACAAAGTGGTGACAGTTTCTCAAGGCACGTGTCTGCGACTGATGCGCAGAAGGGGCTGCAGACTTTCAAAAATACGCCTCCGCATTTAATATACAGGATGGTGGCAAATCTCGGCATTTAATGCAAAAGATTTGATTATATCTTCAAAAGCCGTAATTTCGGCTAAAATGTCCACATCAGCACTCTGGCACGGTACGAAGCGGCTTCTACGCCCGTCCAGCTCCTGTGCTCGCTCGGCTTCTACGCCCATCCAGCTCCTATGCTCACTCGGCTTCTACGCCTATTCGGCTTCTACACCCTCTCGGTCTCTATGACCGCTCGGCTTCTACGCCTATCTCAGCTTCTATGCCTACTTGGTTTCTATGCCATGGTGACAGACATTGGCTTCTACGCCCACCTCCTCTACACATGGGATACCTACCTACGTGGCTTCTACGCCGTGATCTTTGTAGCGATTATACGCATTTTGTCCCTTAGTTGGACCCGCGTCACACGCTCATTCAAAGGATCATCTATACGCAGGCATTAGTTATTTTAACCATTGTGTAAAAGGGTGCTGTACTTTATACTCCTCTGTTTCTACACCGACGGAGTGGTCACTGTCACTAAAACTCTTTAAATAGAGACCTCTATCAACAGAGGAAAAGGTCGAAGGAATTGGTCAAAAAACCTCCAAAGAGATCGAACCACGGGTCAAAAAGATCAGAGGTCGACAAATTGGAAGATCGAACCAGAGGTCAAGAGAGAGAGAGAGAGAGAGAGAGAGAGAAGAATCCAGAGCTGTAACCTCCGATTTCCAAATTCTGAAATAATTAGATTTTTAATTTATTTTAAATACCAAGTTATAAAATATTTTCTCCTTGAATTTTTGTATTTTAATTTGAACAATGTTTGATTTTAGAAGGTAATTTAAAATCTTTTATAAAAAAAAAAATCATTTTTCCTAAATGACGATTCCTTATAAATAAATAAATAAATAATAATGTATATATATATTTCTCAAGTTTCAAATGTTTATTGGCTTGAAATCATAAAATTAGTTATTTGATAAAATTAATTAAAAGACTAGTTGTTTCTTCATAATAAATTTTATGTTTATTGGGATAGTAAATAAATACGTTTCATACTTTCTAAGATTTTTCAAATATGGATTAATTAGTAGCTAATTGGGAATAAGTTAGCCTTCCTTAAATATTTTCTAAAATTATAATCTTTTCGAAATAAAATTTTACAAGTTGCCTTTTTCCATTAACTAGCCACCACACCCTCATTTTTTTTTCCCACCTGAGAAAGCCCGTTTATTTATTATCCTGGCCATTCACTATTGGGCCAATCCTCACCCTTTAGCCCACAACTCTCTCCCCCTATTTAAGTCCCTTATCACCATTCCCAAGAAACCCTAATCTCCAATTTATTAGCTAGCCCCCACAATTCCCAAAGCCAAAGCCACTACCATTTTTGTGTGCTCGTGTCCGTGTGTCCAGCATCACCGTGTCAGCCGTGATGGCCTCGGGTCCGACCCCGGGTGTCCCACCGTTTCCATTCATTTTTTTTGTGTCCAGTTATTACAATATTACATTTTCGTGTCCGACACACCCGGACACAACCCCACACCACAGTACATTCAAACCTGTGTCCAAAACACCCGGACACATCCACCTCCACCACAGCACACCCAATCCTGTGTCCGACAGCCCCGGACACGCCCCCACAGTCAACAAACCGCCGTGTCCAGCCCCGGACACGACCCCGACACACAGAACCCTAACCCTAGATTCAGCCTCGCCTATCGCCGCTGGCCGCCGCGTCTTCCCCCGACGTCGAGCTCCGCTGCCGCGTCGAGCTCGGAGACCCGCCGCTTCCTCACCGGAGCCGTCGTCGCCGCCGTCCTGATGAGGCTCTGGGTCAGATCCGCCGCCGACGGACTGGGATCTCCTCCTCGGCGTCGAGCCGTGGCCGCCTCGGACCTCCTCCGATCCGCCTAGCAGATCCACCGCCTCGAAGCCGCCGCTGCTCTCGAGTTCCACGCCGCCGCCTCCTCGGGACGAGAGCACCCGCCACAGCAGATCCGCCGCCGAGATGAGCTGCGACCGCCCTGCCCGGCCCAACCTCGACGGAACCCCCTCCAGCCGACGCCGGAGAACCCTCGCGTAAGTCCCCCTCCTCTCTTTCCCTCTTTTCCTTTCTCGGTTCAGAGTAATTTAATTAGGTAGTAGAGTTAGTTATAATTAGATTAAATTATAATTAGTATATTAATTATACATATTAGATTAGTTTAATTTATAATTAGAGTAGTTAATTATTTCTGAATCAATTAATTATTTATTAATCAGTAATTAAATTATAATTAGTAGTTAAGTATATAATTAGTTTAGTAATTTCATGTAATTAGTTTAGTTAATTTAGTAATCAATTATTTATTTTTAATCAGTTAGTAATTATTTATTTATTTGTTCAGTATTTTCATATAATATATATTAATAAAATGTATACTAGGTATAATTTCAATTAATGTTTTAGTATCTGTATTGTTATTTTTAATGATGGTATGCTACATATATTTTATATAAGCTTTTAGTATACCCTTAATATATAGTATGAACTTAATTTGGTATTAATATTAGTATATTTAATAATGATGTTGACAATACATATATGTTATAATTCTATTATGAGTATACAGTTATACATATTTTGTATAAAATTTTTTGTGTAATTATAAATTGGTATAGTATAATATAAATACGTATTGTATCCCTTTTCAATGAACTATGTCTATATAGATATACATTCAAGTATTATTTATTATGTTTATATATATACACAAGTATTATTTATTTTAAAGTATATATATACTAGTATAAATTAAATTCATGTATTAGCATAGTCATTGTACTCTGAAATTTAGTATATATAGTAAAATTCTAACTTGGCTTATTTTTATGACTATACCTTGTATAACGTATTTCCTAGTAGCTATTGTAATTAAAACATTCAGTATTAATATTACTTAAGGTATATGTAAATACACTTATCTATTTTCGTACCAAATGTATTTGATGTATATGTTAGTACAATGTGTACACTTCTATGTCTCTAATAGATGACCCTAGTTGACTAGTGCCATACCTGGCAGAGCCCCCTGAGTTCATATATTGTGATGTGTTAGTGTAGAGCCTGATGCAAATGTTGTATTTGGTATATTTTTAGGACTGTTGGTTCCTCCAGACGATACTCTGGGACAGGACATTGACATTACCAGCTAAGGACCCAAAGGCGAGTACATTCTCTGATTAGTTTCTAATTTATGATATCTCCTATGTTCACTGTATCTAGTGTAAATATTCATGTTCTTGACACGTTGGTTACACGGATTGGTATACACAGATCTCGTCATGAGATGTTATTCCTTATTCATGGTGTAGCTTGTACAAGACTTATTTTCCTTATTATCTTGTGCATGTACAGACACTGATTCCCGGGGAGATTTGCTACCTTCCTAGGGAATCCCGTGCCATAGCGTACCATGATTGGATCTACTATACCAGTCGGGAGTGGGGAGTATTTTAGTGTAGATATGTGATCATACCCAACTTTTCATGCATCATAGCTCACCCCACGTCTTACGTCGGGTGCGGCCTGACCATCTCCGTGCCTCATAGCTGTTACGTGTGATTAGCCTGACCTCTACATGCATCATAGCTAACCAACGGTTAGCCTGACCTTCGTGAATCATAGCTAATCACATGTAACCAGCCTGATCATGTTCCCAAGCCGATCACATGTTAAAGCTAGTACTCACACACTTAGTCATAGGTTTCTTGCTCATGGACATATTATTTCTTTTCCTGCAGTTACTTACAGTATTTCCAGTATTTCTTTCATTGTACATTTCTCGTACCTATACATGCATCTGGTATATTTCTATCTAGAACTGCTACATAGTTTATGTCATTTATATAGAACTGCTATTTAGAGATGTACTTTGCTCCTTCCTGACTGGAAAATATTTTTCCAGACTGTGACCTTAGTGGACTTGTTTCTGACACTTGGGGATTGGTTGTTACTGATTTCAGGTATAATTATTTTGTCAGTAGACTTGTGTTGTATTCTTTTGTTTCTTTAAATTCTTATCGTGCTGTAGTTGTGATTGAGTATGTTGTTCATTTTATAGTGTTATCCGTGTCTCCTTATGGAGTTGGATACTAGTGTGAGATTATTTAGATAGTACTTGACCTAGACAGCGCTCTACCGCCGATGCTGCGGCGTAGGCTGGACGTACCCACGCTCTCTCACCCCTAAACCGGGTGTGGGTCGTGACACGTTTTAGTGGTGGCCCATGCAGGTCTGACTTCGCGAGTTGTGCGATGTCGTAGTAGTGTGGCATCCTTGTTATACTACTGCGTGCCTGCTATAGAATATAGGACATAGGATACTAGGATGAGAGAAGATACTCAATCACAAATTCTTGAGAGATTCCTGGGATGACCCCTTGAGAATCTTATTATAATTTCCAATTTAAATCTTTTTCTTGTTTCCGTCCGCTCTCGCTTGTTGTCACTGAACTTGATTCTTGTTGAGCAGTTATTAAATTAAATTCTTGGTATCATTGTTGAGTTGATTTCAAATTGAGGTGAATTTTACGGACTAAAATTTACGGTATCATCTGATGACATATATTAATGAGGACAGTGAGAAAGGTAAAAACGTCTACTTTGGTTATGGAACCTAGAGTTTATCGCAGCCATATTAGTTGTCGTGACGAGAACGTAGGAACCTAACTTGGATGTACATACTTTAGTTATGAGATTTAGAGTTTCTCGCAGCCATACCGGTTGGCGTGGCGAGTATTCTAGATGACATGATTATAGGGTTGCATACCTTAGTTACGGGACCTGTCGTTTATCGCATCTATGCTTACTGGCGTGGCGAGGATTCTGTGTGTCATGATTTCTGACAGACGTGTATGATTATCAGATTGTATCTTAAATTGGTTCTTAAAGTATCATCTCAAGACTTATCTATTTCTGTTATTCCAGGACTTTGTTCCATCGCTTTTTTTCTTTACTAGCAGTAAAGATACCTTTCGTCCTTGATCCAGTTCCTTTTGAGCTTATTTTCTTTGAGGATTCCTTGTTAGTATGATAATTAGTGACTTGTAATTTTGTTGGTGTCTTGTATTAGTATTGACTGTGTTGCTAGTAAGTTGTAAGTGTTTCCTAGTTGGACATGTGAGCAGTAGGATTTAATCTAGAGTTAGCCCTTAGCATAGTACCTTGTAACAATGGTTCTAGGAGAAGTGCCATTAGAGACTGAGAGTTAAGGAGAGTATAGAGTATCAGTGATAGTTCTCAGAGTTAGTATCAGAGCCAATTACCCGTCCTGGAAAATCATGATTATGCAATTGGATGATCTACGTGAACAATTAGGTATCAAGAAAATTATGTTAAAAATTAATGGAGCATGATGTTCAATTTGATGATTGATATCGAAAGTGTTAAAGGTAAGGAAATATATACGCATAAAGTTAATGAGGTGTCATGAGTAGAGAAATATCAGAATAGGTAATGAAGATGGTGAAGCGTATCACGGATTAGTTTAACAGGCTTTAAAGGATTAAAGGAAATACATATACAACCATCGAGATGAGGAACCATATACTTGCCCATGAGAATAAGAAAAATAAGTGTTATAAAATGTACAGCTAATCATGAGTTCTAATGAGCTTGATGAGATGATGCATTAATGAAACTAGTGATATAATACCAAGAGTGCTAATGGTTCTATTTCGAGGGTTAGTCGAGAATGACACTCAAAACAATAAGCACTTCAAGTGATGATAATTACATTGGTGTATTAGTGTGCACCTTGAGCATTAGAGACCGTGAATATTTATAAATGTGTACTTGTGGATTTAATTTTATCGTTTCAAGAATGGAAATGAAATGAGATTTTGAGAATTTTAAGGAGTTGAGATTTTATGTTGTTAAAATATTGAGGATTTAAAATTGATTCAATAAACATAGTCAAGCTACAAAGATTTTAGAAGTGATTAAATTTTGTGTCGATATGGAGTATCTGATTTGAGGAGGTATATGCATTTTATTTTAAAGTTGTTTCGAGAAGTTAAACCTTGACGATTATTTGAGGATTAATTTTATGGTAGATGAGAGATATGAATATTAATATATGAGTAGATGATATACCTGTGTAAGGATCTGGTGAGTTGAGCATGATTGAGATGGCATCGCAGACTGACTTGGGTGTCCATCTAAAGTTGTATTGGAAAGAGCAGTATTTAGTATGGTGTTGCACTTGACGTATATTTGAGTGATAAGAACGACTAGTATGAACAATTGTAGTAGGAACGGGAACTGACAGAGGGTATGGTACTAAAGGGATAGAGGTATCAACTTGGATGCATTATTGAATCATGGTTATATTAGAGATTCTTGGCATCAGATTTTGGTATTAATGAACAGGTGTGTGCTGTACGGATATATTCATAGATTTTGTGGATTGATGATTTGTTGATATGGGTACCAGTGTACAGGAATATGAATTTGTTAGTGAATGTGCTAAGTTAAGTGTTTGTTAGAGATAGGAGATACTGCAAGAAATAGGTTAGCAGGTTCTTTCTTTCCCTCATAATGATTCCTTCTTCCATCTTTCGATTGATTGTTTTCCTAATACTGTAGTTCGTATTCATGATTTTCTTGTTAGGATAAAACTAGTAGTACACCCTAGCAGAGACTGAAATACCATGACAAGGCACATGACCTATATTTTCTTAAATTGCATGGCTGTAGGTAGAGTTTTCTTAAACCATGATCATTGGGGTTTTGACCATAGCAAAGATCTATGACAAGGTTATGACTGACAAAAATAGACAAGATGACTAAATTGTGGATGAGCATTAATTTAAATAAAGAATTTAGGGGATTGTTATAACAGAGTTGATGGATCATTGATTTTGCGAAAATTGAGGTTTGATTGAAACTCGAGGACAAACGTTAACTTAAAGGGAGAATTAAGAAATTCACAGAGCCAAAAATTTGAGGATTTATTAATTTTAAGGAGGTCTTGATATGATTGAATTGATTATTAAAAAAATTGAGAAATTTGAGAGATTATCATTTTATCTATTTGATTGCAAGATAGAAATTTTATATATTATGAATGTTGCATTGAAGATTCTGGAAGCATCGCATCGTTGAGTATTTGAGGAAAAAGAAAATCAGGAAATAAAATCGTAAATGGAATAGTGTCGAATTCAATTCTTGGGATGAGGAGTTAGATTGGAATAAGCATAAATTGAATTTGAGTTAGAGGAGTAAGATGATTGATGAGTGTTTAAAATTTAAATTTTGGGGATACAGAATTTTTTTTAGTTTTATAAATATGCATTGATTGGATTTCAATTAGAGGATTGGATATTAAATCCTTGGGTATGTTAGATGCGAACTTAAAATTTTTGGAGGAGATTATGACAAAGAGGATTTGATTTTTTAAACTTGAAGATTTTTCAGGAATATGATGTTGTATAATTTTTGAAAGGTTGTGAAATAACATTATGAAATTACTTCATGATTATGGGTTTAAGATTTAAATTTTGATAGAAATAATATGATGAGTAAAGGCAATTATTGAGGATCCTAAATTTCGAGGACGAAATTTTTCTAAGGTGGGTAGACTTGTAACCTCCGATTTCCAAATTCCGAAATAATTAGATTTTTAATTTATTTTAAATACCAAGTTATAAAATATTTTCTCCTTGAATTTTTGTATTTTATTTTGAACAATGTTTGATTTTAGAAGGTAATTTAAAATCTTTTATAAAAAAAAAAAATTATTTTTCCTAAATGACGATTCCTTATAAATAAATAAATAAATAATAATGTATATATATATTTCTCTAGTTTCAAATGTTTATTGGCTAGAAATCATAAAATTAGTTATTTGATAAAATTAATTAAAAGACTAGTTGTTTCTTCATAATAAATTTTTTGTTTATTGGGATAGTAAATAAATACGTTTCATACTTTCTAAGATTTTTCAAATACGGATTAATTAGTAGCTAATTGGGAATAAGTTAGCCTTCCTTAAATATTTTCTGAAATTATAATCTTTTCGAAATAAAATTTTACAAGTTGCCTTTTTCCATTAACTAGCCAACACACCCTCATTTTTTTTTCCCACATGAGAAAGCCCGTTTATTTATTATCCTGGCCATTCACTATTGGGCCAATCCTCACCCTTTAGCCCACAACTCTCTCCCCCTATTTAAGTCCCTTATCACCATTCCCAAGAAACCCTAATCTCCAATTTATTAGCTAGCCCCCACAATTCCCAAAGCCAAAGCCACCACCATTTTTGTGTGCTCGTGTCCGTGTGTCCAGCATCACCGTGTCAGCCGTGATGGCCTCGGGTCCGACCCCGGGTGTCCCACCGTATCCATTTATTTTTTCTGTGTCCTGTTATTACAATATTACATTTTCGTGTCCGACACACCCGGACACAACCCCACACCACAGTACATTCAAACCTGTGTCCAACACACCCGGACACATCCACCTCCACCACAGCACACCCAATCCTGTGTCCGACAGCCCCGGACACGCCCCCACAGTCAACAAACCGCCGTATCCAGCCCCGGACACGACCCCGACACACAGAACCCTAACCCTAGATTCAGCCTCGCCTATCGCCGCTGGCCGCCGCGTCTTCCCCCGACGTCTAGCTCCGCTGCCGCGTCGAGCTCGGAGACCCGCCGCTTCCTCACCGGAGCCGTCGTCGCCGCCGTCCTGATGAGTCTCTGGGTCAGATCCGCCGCCGACGGACTGGGATCTCCTCCTCGGCGTCGAGCCGTGGCCGCCTCGGACCTCCTCCGATCCGCCGAGCAGATCCGTCGCCTCGAAGCCGCCGCTGCTCTCGAGTTCCACGCCGCCGCCTCCTCGGGACGAGAGCACCCGCCACAGCAGATCCGCCGCCGAGACGAGCTGCGACCGCCCTGCCCGGCCCGACCTCGACGGAACTCCCTCCAGCCGACGCCGGAGAACCCTCGCGTAAGTCCCCCTCCTCTCTTTCCCTCTTTTCCTTTCTCGGTTCAGAGTAATTTAATTAGGTAGTAGAGTTAGTTATAATTAGATTAAATTATAATTAGTATATTAATTATACATATTAGATTAGTTTAATTTATAATTAGAGTAGTTAATTATTTCTGAATTAATTAATTATTTATTAATCAGTAATTAAATTATAATTAGTAGTTACGTATATAATTAGTTTAGTAATTTCATGTAATTAGTTTAGTTAATTTAGTAATCAATTATTTATTTTTAATCAGTTAGTAATTATTTATTTATTTGATTAGTATTTTCATATAATATATATTAATAAAATGTATACTAGGTATAATTTCAATTAATGTTTTAGTATCTGTATTGTTATTTTTAATGATGGTATGCTACATATATTTTATATAAGCTTTTAGTATACCCTTAATATATAGTATGAACTTAATTTGGTATTAATATTAGTATATTTAATAATGATGTTGACAATACATATATGTTATAATTCTATTATGAGTATACAGTTATACATATTTTGTATAAAATTTTTGGTGTAATTATAAATTGGTATAGTATAATATAAATACGTATTGTATCCCTTTTCAATGAACTATGTCTATATAGATATACATTCAAGTATTATTTATTATGTTTATATATATACACAAGTATTATTTATTTTAAAGTATATATATACTAGTATAAATTAAATTCATGTATTAGCATAGTCATTGTACTCTGAAATTTAGTATATATAGTAAAATTCTAACTTGGCTTATTTTTATGACTATACCTTGTATAACGTATTTCCTAGTAGCTATTGTAATTAAAACATTCAGTATTAATATTACTTAAGGTATATGTAAATACACTTATCTATTTTCGTACCAAATGTATTTGATGTATATGTTAGTACAATGTGTACACTTCTATGTCTCTAATAGACGACCCTAGTTGACTAGTGCCATACCTGGCAGAGCCCCCTGAGTTCATGTATTGTGATGTGTTAGTGTAGCGCCTGAGGCAAATGTTGTATTTAATATATTTTTAGGACTGTTGGTTCCTCCAGACGATACTCTGGGACAGGACATTGACATTACCAGCTAAGGACCCAAAGGCGAGTACATTCTCTGATTAGTTTCTAATTTATGATATCTCCTATGTTCACTGTATCTAGTGTAAATATTCATGTTCTTGACACGTTGGTTACACGGATTGGTATACACGGATCTCGTCATGAGATGTTATTCCTTATTCATGGTGTAGCTTGTACATGACTTATTTTCCTTATTATCTTGTGCATGTACAGACACTGATTCCCGGGGAGATTTGCTACCTTCCTAGGGAATCCCGTGCCATAGCGTACCATGATTGGATCTACTATACCAGTCGGGGGTGGGGAGTATTTTAGTGTAGATATGTGATCATACCCAACTTTTCATGCATCATAGCTCACCCCACGTCTCACGTCGGGTGCGGCCTGACCATCTCCGTGCCTCATAGCTGTTACGTGTGATTAGCCTGACCTCTACATGCATCATAGCTAACCAACGGTTAGCCTGACCGTCGTGAATCATAGCTAATCACATGTAACCAGCCTGATCATGTTCCCAAGCCGATCACATGTTAAAGCTAGTACTCACACACTTAGTCATAGGTTTCTTGCTCATGGACATATTGTTTCTTTTCCTGCAGTTACTTACAATATTTCTAGTATTTCTTTCATTGTACATTTCTCGTACCTATACATGCATCTGGTATATTTCCATCTAGAACTGCTACATAGTTTATGTCATTTATATATAACTGCTATTTAGAGATGTACTTTGCTCCTTCCTGACTGGAAAATATTTTTCCAGACTGTGACCTTAGTGGACTTGTTTCTGACACTTGGGGATTGGTTGTTACTGATTTCAGGTATGATTATTTTGTCAGTAGACTTGTGTTGTATTCTTTTGTTTCTTCAAATTCTTATCGTGCTGTAGTTGTGATTGAGTATGTTGTTCATTTTATAGTGTTATCCGTGTCTCCTTATGGAGTTGGATACTAGTGTGAGATTATTTAGATAGTACTTGACCTAGACAGCGCTCTACCGCCGATGCTGCGGCGTAGGCTGGACGTACCCACGCTCTCGCGCCCCTAAACCGGGTGTGGGTCGTGACAAGAGCTCAGGCAAAGAGTAGGGATCGACGACTTTGGCATCGCGCATCCACCCTCTTATGCAACCTTCGAAGCTGCTTCCTGTCTTCTACGGCACTTCTTCTACATCGTGTGGTCCAAGGGCTAAAGTGATCGACTGCAGATCATACACCTATAGCAATATTTACCCAGATTAAATAAATTATACTCCCATATCCTCGTATAGGATCAAATTGTACAAGTTTGTTTGTAAACCAAAGAAGGCGGGTCTCGTATAAACCCTATCCTGAATAAATTTTCATTCTTTTGTTTAATACCACAAACAAGATGGCAACTCTGCTGTGGACATCTTTCTTTTCTGACGAGGAAGCGATTGCTCAATACGATGCGGTATCTATAGGAACCGTGAAGAAGACACTGGTCGTCCAATTCGACCAGTCTGCCTATGAAGCCATGATTCGAACCGGGGGTAGCTCTTACCCTCTCTCCGTCCAAGACAACTGGAAGCTGCGCAAGGTCAGGATGCCCAAGTGTCACTACCACATTTTAGAAAAAAGGGTATTTTAGTAATTTTCAATTTAAATAAATATTGTGCATGGTAAATAATTTTGTTGTATTATTTAATTATTGTTGGATGTTATTAATTATTTTGGACTTATTTTAGTAGACCCAACTAGTGTAGTTTGGACCCATGGACCAACATAAATTAAATAGTTAGACTTGGCCCATTTAGAAAGCCCATAGTTAAGGAGATAGATTAAATTAATTAAGTGATTAGACTAGAAGCTTCCTTCCTTAATTATTTCTTCATGAGAGGCGCCAAGGGGTACATTAGACATTTTACAATTGCTTGGGAGAGGGGCAAGGCCGGCCTATTAAAAGAGGGGGAAAATTGCTCTCTCCTCTCATTCTTATTCCAAATCTAGATCTTGAAATTCCTACTCCCAAATTCTTTCCATTCCCATTCCAATTCCCCACCAAATTCATCCCAAATTTATCCCAAATTCTTCCTAATTCACCATTAGAAAGTTGAGAAGCAAGGATCTAGAAGGAGGAAGCAAGGATCTACAAAAAGGAGTAAGGATCTACAATTTGGAAGCAAGTTCATCTCAATTGGAGGTTTCATTGGGAATCCATCTCCCAATAGGTATAATTCAGTTTTTCCCATTTAAATAGCTTCTAAATCTGAGATTTAATCATGTAAAATCAACCTATATGTATGTACTACCCATAGGACTTTATTTTTTGTTCATAGGAGACCCATGGAGAAAGTTATGGTACTTTTTGTGTCAATTTTGTTGGAATTCCGAATTTATATTTTGTTGTGTGTGTCAATTGATCCTATAGATCAATTGGGCATGTGTTTTTGTGTTTGGGTCTAGTATCGTGTCCATAATTTGGTACATGTGGTTCGTATCCCAACTATTTAGTGATACGTGTCATTTTGGGGGTTTTCCCTCCGACACGGGACTTTGAACATGTCGTATTTTGACACGGACACATAGATCTACTTTTGACACTTTGATTTATTCATAAATATTATTTGTGACTTGTTTGTGTCCTTCGGGGTATAATTGGTTGTGTGTTGGACTCGTGTCACATGCGTATCCTAGATCTAGTGGGATACGGTGTGATACTCTCCAATTTGGTGTGTTTATGTGTAGATCTAATTATTTATGCTTTAAATTCTTCATTTATAATTAGTAAATATATATAGATATTATATATTATTTTAGTGTATTTATTATGGTATTTATTGTAGCATAGATCTATATATTTCTATGTGTTCTAATATGATGTATAAATATATATATATGTAGCTTTCTTGCATGCAATTATATATGTACTTATGTTAATAAAATAAATTATACATAAATATTTTAAAAAATATATTTATGTGTTTAAATGTGTAATTATATTATTTATAATTATTATATAATTATTTGTATATTAATGAATGTATTTTTATGTGTGCTTCTAGCCATGTAAAATATGTACATTAATATGTGCAATGTGTTTTGTAACTATTAGTATTTGATTGTGTAAAGTTTATGTGTATATATATATAAGTATATATATTTATTAAATTGTTTTATATATGTATATATATATATATATATTTATATTGATTTATAGTTATTAATATATAGATTATATATATATAGCTTTGGCGGCAGGACATTTAATGACAGAATCCTGTCATTAAAACAGCAGCCGCTGTAGCATTAATAGGGCATTTAATGACAGTTCTGTCATTAAATGCAGTGGGCGGGTTTATTAAGCAGCAGTTTCCGTGACAGTTTCTGTGACAGTTTGAAACTGTCATCAAACTGTGACAGCAGTGGTTTATATATAGAGTTTCTGCGACAGATTTTCTGTGACAGTTGAGACTGTCACTATAAGCTGTTTTATTTAAATTGTATTTTCAGCTCACTATTTTCAGTGACGATTTGGCAGATTTAATTTATATATTATATATTATATTTGTATATATATATATGTATATATATATATGTATTTTTGTGAGGTATAATACTAATAATAATATATTATTTTATTTGTATAAATATTGGTTTGTATATACATTATATTAGAGTGTATTATATTGTATTATTAGTATACTTTGTGTGGGTATCAATTGGGATCAAATCTTGATTCCTAATTGTTGTATTTTTATTCTATATTATTTATATAGATGTCTTGTGAGGATGACCTTGGTTTGACCATGTTTGACTTTAGTTGACTTTAGAGTTGACCATAGTTGACTTTTAACTTAGAATTGATTTATTGACCTAGAAGTTGACTAGTTGACTTGTTCTCTTTTCGGGACGTTGTATTAATGTGGTATTCCATATCTAGATCTTCGAGGTACCGAGTCAGACATCTGTGAGACTGTTCATTGGACTTCAGGCGAGTACATTCTCTGATAGTTTCTCATTTATGATATCCTCTATGTTCGTTGTATCTAGTGTAGATTTACATGTTTCTCTCGACAGTATGGTTACACGGATTGGTATATCCGGATCTCGTCATGAGATGTTATTCCTTGGTATATGGTGCAAGTATTATTTCATTGGTTATCTTGTACATGTACAGACACCGATTTTCGGGAGGAGTCGCTCTCTTCTTGGGGAATCTAGTGCCATAGCATACCGTGGTTGGATCTATTATACCAGTCGGGGGTGGGGAGTATTAGTATAGATATGTAATCAAATCCCTATTGAATAAAGTACTGGTAAGCGAATAGTGTTGATCATGCACCGCACGTATGATTAGCCAGGCCGCATTGCATCTTGCCCAAGCCGATCACATGTTAAGCTAGTATTCACACACTTAGTCATTAGTATTATTGTTTTATTGGCATATTGTTCATTATTGTATTTTCTTCCAGTATTTCCTTATTGTCTATATATTTCTATCGTGCATCTTTTTTATCCACAGCTATTTACTGTTACATAGTTTTTATCATTAATTGAGAACTGCTGTTAGGGTTGTACTCTGCTCCTTTCCTGACTGGATATATTTTTCCAGATGACACTGAGGAGTACCCTACCTATTATGGACCCCAGGATGTTGTGGGCTTAGATTCGGAGACCCTGGCTCAAGAGGGACTTATCCCAACTGAGACATTTGACCCTGGAGTGTAGCTTTGTAGTATAATAGTATTCTTTTGTACTGGATTTGTCTCCAGCTTAATTGTTACTCTTCAGACTCATTGATGTATTATTTTAAACTCATGAGTTGTATGATGACTATTCTATTCTTATCTGATTTCGTGCTCATTCTATCTTAGTTCTGTGATTGAGTATTCTATCATTATTGGTGGTTCATTACTTTACATTACTTTAGATAGACTATCTAGACAGCGTTCTACCGCCGATTCTGCGGCGTAGGCTGGGCGTTATTTCCGACTAGTATCCTTACACCGGGTACGGGTCGTGATACGTTTTTGGTGGTGGCCGATGCAAGTCTAGCTTCACAAGTATGTGATATCGTGGTAGTACGACAACTTAGTTGTACTACTGCGAGCCTGCGATTGGATATAGGATATAGGCTGAGATACTCAATCACATCTAGGAAAATTCTTTTGATTCAACTATTCTCCTTTGACATTGATACTTGATCCCTTAAACTGTCCTTTCCTTGATGTCTTACATCTTGTGCCATATTGATCCTCATTTCGTCTTTTTATGAGACATACTCGGAGATACTTGCGGAGGCACGCAAGGTTGAGCGGGATCTGGGTTTGAAGACCAAGAGAGACCGTGATTCTTTTCTGGGGGCCAACGGCAGTACAGTATCTGCCAAACGTCCTCATTTCCAGTCCAGACCTTTCCAACAGCCACAGCAGAACCAGACTCTAGCTAGAGCGCCTTTTTACCAGGTACCTCAGCAGCAGAGATAGTTTCAGCAAGCTCCTTGCAACTTCTGCAAGAAGCCTGGCCACATCTGGGAAGTTTGCAGGAGGAGGCTAGGAGTTTGTTTGTATTGTGGTACTGAAGGGCATCAATCGAGGGAGTGTCCTCGTCGTGCAGTTCAGGGAGCAGCTCCAGCTCCGAGGATACAAACGAGACCACCTGCAGCACAGTCGAGGGGACCGCTTCCGATACAGCTGCAGCATTTTGTCCAGCATCAACAGCAGGAAGGTGCTCGACAGGGACGAGCATTTGCTATGACCGTCGAAGAGGAGGAACCCACAAGAGATGTCATCGCAGGTTCTATTCTTCTTGATTCCATTCCAGCTTTAGCTTTGTTTGATAGTGGTGCTTCCCATAGTTTTGTATCTGTTTCTTTTGCTATGAAGCATGGTTTGGTAGCTGAGTCTTTTCTTAGGACTTGCAAGATCATGACCGGGGGAGGCATTATCCTGGTTAATGATATTTGCAAGAATCGGAGAGTTACTCTGGGAGGCCGAGAGTTGAGTGCGTATCTACTTGTAATGCCACTTCCAAGCTACGACATTGTACTTGGGATGGATTGGTTGAGTAGGCACCGTGCTAGCATAGACTGTAAATGAGGTAGAGTTTTGTTTGGTTTGCCAGGAGAGCCAGAGTTCGAGTTTGCTAGAGGAGCTGCGGAGCAGGGAGAAGGCATTATTTGTGGAGCTATGGTGGAAGACAAGGAGTTGCCGCATCCGTTGATAGCAGAATTCTTGGATGTGTTTCCTAAGGAATTGCCAGGATTGCCACCAGATCGAGATATTGAATTTTCTATAGACTTGGTGCCAGGTGCAGAACCAATTTTGCAACATGTCTATAAAGTAAACAATAGCGAGCTGGTCGAGTTGAAGAAGCAGGTGGACGAATTGCAGGATAAGGGGTTTATCAGATCGAGTTCTTCACCATGGGGAGCCCCGGTATTGTTTGTACCGAAGAAGGATGGATCGGTGCGTATGTGCATTGATTACAGGGCTTTGAATAATCTCACTATCAAGAATAAGTATCCTTTGCCACGGATTGATGATCTGTTTGATCAGTTGAGTGGTGCGAATGTATTTTCTAAGATAGATTTGAGATCAGGCTACCATCAGGTGAAGGTGAAGCCGGAGGACATACCGAAGACTGCTTTTAGAACTCGGTATGGTCAGTACGAGTTTATGGTGATGCCGTTTGGTTTGACTAATGCACCGGCGATATTTATGAACTTGATGAACAAGGTGTTCCACCAGTACCTTGACAAGTTCGTGGTGGTGTTCATCGACGACATACTCATATACTCGAGGACACCGGAGGAGCAGAAGGAGCATTTGAGGATTGTGTTGGATATGCTGAGGAAGGAGAAGCTTTATGGAAAGTTGTCCAAGTGTGAGTTTTTCCTGGACAAGGTGGAGTTCTTGGGGCATGTTGTGACTAGTGATGGTATTTCAGTGGATCCGAAGAAGATTTCAGCAGTGGAATCTTGGAAGACTCCGAGTTCGGTAGCAGAGATCAGAAGTTTCTTGGGATTGGCAGGCTACTACAGGAAGTTTGTGCAAGATTTTTTGAGGATTACCGAGCCGATGACCAGACTCACAAGGAAGAATGTGGAGTTTGTTTGGACGGAGGATTGCCAGGTTGTTTTTGAAGAATTGAAGAAGAGGTTGACGTCTGCTCCTATTTTGACGTTGCCATCAGGGTCCGGAGGTTTCACTATTTATAGTGATGCATCGGGGAAGGGTTTAGGTTGTGTTCTTCAGCAGCATGGGAAAGTGATTGCCTATACATCCAGGCAATTGCGTCCTCATGAAAAGAACTATCCTACCCATGATTTGGAGTTGGCAGCTGTCATATTTGCCCTAAAGTTGTGGAAATATTATTTGTACGGAGAGCGTGTGGAGATCTTCACAGACCACAGAAGCTTGAAGTACATTTTTACGCAGAAGGAGTTGAACATGAGGCAGCATCGGTGGTTGGAACTGATGAAGGATTTTGATATCTCTTTGCAATATCATCCTGGGAAAGCCAATGTAGTTGCCGATGCTTTGAGCAGGTATCCGGTAGCTATGTTCTTGACGCAGGATCGATATTTGTTGGAGGACTTGGAGAGCTTGGGCATTGAGGTGATTGTTCTTGGGTGTGCTATACAGATGTGGGGATTGCAGATACACTCAGATTTGATGGACAGGATCAAGGCAGCACAGTATGATGACGTATCTTTGAGGAGTATCAGAGCTCAAGTGAGAGCAGGATTGGAGGATGATTTTACTATTTCAGAGGATGGATCTTTGAGGCATGGAGTTAGATTGTGTGTGCCTAGTGGGGAGTTGCGAGAGAAGGTATTGTAGGAAGCGCATCGCTCTCAGTATTCTATACATCCAGGTGCTAACAAGATGTATCGGGATATGCGAGAGAGTGTGTGGTGGTATGGCATGAAGAGGGAAGTGGCACAGTTTGTATCCAGATGCTTAGTGTGCCAGCAGGTGAAAGCCGAGAGGCAGAGGCCAGGAGGGTTACTTCAGCCATTACCCATTCCAGAGTGGAAGTGGGAACACATTACTATGGATTTTGTGTCCGGACTTCCACGATCTCCAGGAGGGAAAGACGCGATTTGGGTCATTGTTGATAGGTTGACCAAGTCGGCCCATTTTTTGCCTTTCAAGGTGGGTTTGTCTACGGAGAAGCTGGCAGAGATGTATGTGAGGCAGATCATTAGGATACATGGAGTTCCCGTCAGTATAGTCTCAGATCGAGATAGTCATTTTACTTCTCATTTCTGGAGGAGTTTGCAGGAGAGTTTGGGCACTCAGCTCAGGTTCAGTACTGCATATCATCCCCAGACAGATGGGCAGTCAGAGAGGACTATCCAGACTCTCGAGGATATGTTGCGCACTTGTGTACTAGATTTCAGGGGTTCTTGGGAGGACCATCTCTATTTGGTAGAGTTTGCTTACAACAACAGTTACCAGGCCAGTATAGAGATGTCACCTTTTGAAGCTCTATATGGTCGGAGGTGTCGTACTCCTTTGTCTTGGGACGATGTTGGAGAAAGAGTTTTTCTTGGGCCAGAGATGGTTGTGGATGCAGCGGAGAAGGTTCAGTTGATCAGAGACAGACTTCGAGTGGCGCAGGACAGACAGCGGCATTGGGCCGATAGCCATCGGAGACCTTTGGAGTTCGAGGTATAGTTTAGATTTTGTTTGTGCTTGTTCTTGTTTGTTATAGAATAAGTTCTTAAGATGGTGTTTTGTTCTAGGTGGGTGGTTTGGTGTTTCTGAGGATTTCTCCGATACGAGGCACGATTCGCTTCGGTGGAGGCAGAAAGCTTAGTCCGCGATTCATCGGACCTTTCACTATTCTAGAGAGGGTCGGTGCAGTTGCTTATAGACTAGACTTGCCACCTGCATTGGAGGGAGTGCACAACGTGTTTTATGTGTCACAGTTGAGATGATACGTGGCAGATCCTAGTCATGTATTGGATCACTCAGAGATAGAGGTGGGCCCTACTCTTAGCTATCCAGAGCAACCAGTTGAGATTCTGGATCGGAGAAAGAATGTGCTGAGGAACCAGACTATTCCTTTGGTACGCGTCGCATGGAGGCATCACTCTCCGGGGGAGTCTACCTGGGAGAGAGAGGATGACATGCGAGAGCGTTATCCATATTTGTTTGTACCTTGAGGTATGTTATTCTCTAGCTATGTTCTGTTCATTATTATGTTTTATTCATTAGTTAGTTGTGATTCTTTAGTTCTGTTCTGTGATTTTTTGGGGGTAGTTTTCATCTTTAAATTTCGAGGACGAAATTATTTTAAGGAGGGTAGACTTGTCACTACCACATTTTAGAAAAAATGGTATTTTAGTAATTTTCTATTTAAATAAATATTGTGCATGGTAAATAATTTTTGTTGTATAATTTAATTGTTGTTGGATGTTATTAATTATTTTGGACTTATTTTAGTAGACCGAACTAGTGTAGTTTGGACCCATGGACCAACATGAATTAAATAGTTAGACTTGGCCCATTTAGAAAGCCCATAGTTTAGGAGATGGATTAAATTAATTAAGTGATTAGACTAGAAGCTTCCTTCCTTAATTATTTCTTCATGAGAGGCCCCAAGGGGTACATTAGACATTTTACAATTTCTTGGGAGAGGGGCAAGGCCGGCCTATTAAAAGAGGGGGGAATTTCTCTCTCCTCTCATTCTTATTCCAAATCTAGATCTAGAAATTCCCACTCCCAAATTCTTTCCATTCCCATTCCAATTTCCCACCAAATTTATCCCAAATTCATCCCAAATTCTTCCCAATTCACCATTAGAAAGTTGAGAAGCAAGGATCTAGAAGGAGGAAGCAAGGATCTACAAAGAGGCGTAAGGATCTACAATTTGGAAGCAAGTTTATCTCAATTGGAGGTTTCATTGGGAATCCATCTCCCAATAGGTATAATTCAGTCTTTCCTATTTAAATATCTTCTAAATCTGAGATTAAATCATATAAAATTAACCTATATGTATGTACTACTCATAGGACTTTGTTTTGTGTTCATAGGAGACCCATGGAGAAATTTATGGTGCTTTTTGTGTAAATTTTGTTGGAATTCCGAATTTACATTTTGTTGTGTGTGTCAATTGATCCTATAGATCAATTAGGCATGTGTTTTTGTGTTTGGGGCTAGTGTCGTATCCATAATTTGGTACATGTGGTTCGTATCCCAACTATTTGGTGATACGTGTCATTTTGGGGGTTTTCCCTCCGACACGGGGCTTTGAACATGTCGTATTTTGACACGGACACATAGATCTACTTTTGACACTTTGATTTATTCATAAATATTATTTGTGACTTGTTTGTGTCCTTCGGGGTACAATTGGTTGTGTGTTGGACTCGTGTCACATGCGTATCCTAGATCTAGTGGGATACGGTGTGATACTCTCCAATTTGGTGTGTTTATGTGTAGATCTAATTATTTATGCTTTAAATTCTTCATTTATAATTAGTAAATATATATAGATATTATATATTTTTTTAGTGTATTTATTATGGTATATATTGTAGCATAGATCTATATATTTCTATGTGTTCTAATGTGATGTATAAATATATATATATGTAGCTTTCTTGCATGCAATTATATATGTACTTATGTTAATAAAATAAATTATACATAAATGTTTTATAAAATATATTTATGTGTTTAAATGTGTAATTATATTATTTATAATTATTATATAATTATTTGTATATTAATGAATGTATTTTTATGTGTGCTTCTAGCCATGTAAAATATGTACATTAATATGTGCAATGTGTTTTGTAACTATTAGTATTTGATTGTGTAAAGTTTATGTGTATATATATATAAGTATATATATTTATTAAATTGTTTTATATATGTATATATATATATATATATATTTATTTATATTGATTTATAGTTATTAATATATAGATTATATATATATAGCTTTCGCGGCAGGGCATTTAATGACAGAATCCTGTCATTAAAACAGCAGCCGCTGTAGCATTAATAGGGCATTTAATGACAGTTATGTCATTAAATGCAGTGGGCGGGTTTATTAAGCAGCAGTTTCTGCGACAATTTCTGTGACAGTTTGAAACTGTCATCAAACTGTGACAGCAGTGGTTTATATATAGAGTTTGTGCGACAGATTTTCTGTGACAGTTGAGACTGTCACTATAAGCTGTTTTATTTAAATTGTATTTTCAGCTCACTGTTTTCAGTGACGATTTGGCAGATTTAATTTATATATTATATATTATATTTGTATATATATATATATATATATATATATGTGTTTTTACGAGGTATAATACTAATAATAATATATTATTTTATTTGTATAAATATTGGTTTGTATATACATTATATTATAGTGTATTATATTGTATTATTAGTATACTTTGTGTGGGTATCAATTGGGATCAAACCTTGATTCCTAATTGTTGTATTTTTATTCTATATTATTTGTATAGATGTCTTGTGAGGATGACCTTGGTTTGACCATGTTTGACTTTAGTTGACTTTAGAGTTGACCATAGTTGACTTTTAACTTAGAATTGATTTATTGACCTAGAAGTTGACTAGTTGACTTGTTCTCTTTTCGGGACCTTGTATTAATGTGGTATTCCATATCGAGGTCTTCGAGGTACCGAGTCAGACATCTGTGAGACTGTTCATTGGACTTCAGGCGAGTACATTCTCTGATAGTTTCTCATTTATGATATCCACTATGTTCGTTGTATCTAGTGTAGATTTACATGTTTCTCTCGACACTATGGTTACACGGATTGGTATATCCGGATCTCGTCATGAGATGTTATTCCTTGGTATATGGTGTATATGGTGCAAGTATTGTTTCATTGGTTATCTTGTACATGTACAGACACCAATTTTCGGGAGGAGTCGCTCTCTTCTTGGGGAATCTAGTGCCATAGCATACCGTGGTTGGATCTATTATACCAGTCGGGGGTGGGAGTATTAGTATAGATATGTGATCAAATCCCCATTGAATAAAGTACTGGTAAGCGAATAGTGTTGATCATGCACCGCACGTATGATTAGCCAGGCTACATTGCATCTTGCCCAAGCCGATCACATGTTAAGCTAGTACTCACACACTTAGTCATTAGTATTATTGTTTCATTGGCATATTGTTCATTATTGTATTTCCTTCCAGTATTTCCTTATTGTCTATATATTTCTATCGTGCATCTTGTTTATCCACAGCTATTTACTGTTACATAGTTTTTATCATTAATTGATAACTGCTGTTAGGGTTGTACTCTGCTCCTTTCCTGACTAGATATATTTTTCCAGATGACACTGAGGAGTACCCTACCTATTATGGACCCCAGGATGTTGTGGGTTTAGATTCGGAGACCCTAGCTCAAGAGGGACTTATCCCAACTGAGACAGTTGACCCTGGAGTGTAGCTTTGTAGTATGATAGTATTCTTTTGTACTGGATTTGTCTCCAGCTTAATTGTTACTCTTCAGACTCATTGATGTATTATTTTAAACTCATGAGTTGTATGATGACTATTCTATTCTTATCTGATTTCGTGCTCATTCTATCTTAGTTCTGTGATTGAGTATTCTATCATTATTGGTGGTTCATTACTTTAGATAGACTATCTAGACAGCGTTCTACCGCTGATTCTGCGGCGTAGGCTGGGCATTGTTTCCGACTAGTATCCTTACACTGGGTACGGGTCGTGACACCAAGACATCCTCTACCATTCCTGTGGACTCTCCGATCTCTCCGACCTCTCCGACCAATGAGGTTGTAGCATTGCTCCCTCCGTGCCCCGCACGTAAAATTCAGTCTTCCGCTACGCGCGGTACAGACAAAACTTCGGGCAAAGCCTCAGCGCTAACCCAGAAGTATCTACTGCGCTCTATGCGTAGAAACCAGTCTCCCGCTGCGCGCGGTACAGACAAAACTTTGGGCAAAGCCTCAGCATTAACCTAGAAGTATCCACTGCGCTCTACGCGTAGAAACCAGTCTCCCGCTGCGTGCGGTACAAACAAAACTTCTGATGATGCCTCAGCGCCAAATTGAAAGTACAAATCACGCTCTGTGCGCAAGACAACATCTGACCTCTACAGGGAACCAGATGAGCGCTATGATCTCCGCAAGGGAAAGCAAGCGGCAGAGTACTCAACTTCTCGGCCTTTACGCCAGCAAGGAAGCAATCCGCCTACCGTCCGGATTACGCGGGAAGCCGACGGCCGACTGAGGACCTCTTCAGCTTTACGCCAGTCTGAGCAAATCTCCAAATTACGCCAGGCGAAGTCCCACGACGTAAAGCAAGCTCAGGTTGCGGAAAAACACACTCCCCGGGTATTTCAAGGCCGTCTGGCTTATATTCGGAGGTTCATATCCAACCTCTCGGGAAGATGTCAGCCCTTTTCACATCTCATGAAGAAAGGTGTATCCTTCGTATGGGACAAAACCTGTCAACAAGCGTTCGGAGATATCAAGCGCTATCTTACCAGTCCGCCAGTTTTGGTGCCTCCCGTCATGGGAACACCATTCTTGCTGTACGTTCGAGCAATAGATCATTCGCTAGGAGCTCTTCTCGCACAGAAGAACGATATGGGTCATGAACAGGCTATCTACTACCTCAGCAGGATGATGGTCGGAGCCGAACACCGGTACAACCCAGTGGAGAAAGAATGCTTGGCTCTGATGTTCGCTATCCAGAAGACGCGGCACTATGTCACCGGCCAGACTATTCATATCATCTCCAGGATCAACCCTCTTCGAGTACTGATGAGCAAGCCAAGTGCTCTTAAGTCCTGACTCGCGACTTGGGCGATGCTGTTAACACCATATGACATGGTATACGTCCCGCAGAAGTCCATCAAAGGCCAAGCGCTAGCTGACTTCCTAGCTGCTCATCCGATCCCGGAGGCCTCCAAATTATACGAGGACATTCTCGACGAAGTTGTAGAATATAATTCCACAATGGAAAGTGATGCATGGCAACTGTTCTTCGACGGTGCCTCCAGGACTGGTCCACAGGGAAACGTGGTTTCAGGGGTAGGAATCGTCCTGGTCACTCCTGATAAACTCGTCATCTACCGAGCATATTCTCTTAGCGAGCCATGCTCCAACAATGTGGCAGAGTACAACACTCTGCTAATCGGGCTCAAAGTCGCCAAAGAGCTGGGGGTCGTCTCCTTGGAAGCTTTCGGTGATTCTCTGCTTATCGTCAATCAAGTCAGAGGAATATATGAAGTCCGGAATCTAGACCTCATCCCCTATCACCAAGCAACGATCGAGATAGCCATAACATTTAAAGGGTTCTTCCTAGAGCATGTACCTCGATCTCAGAATCTGGAAGCTGATGCCCTAGCCAGTCTAGCTGCGGATTTAGCCACTTCTATAAGAAGGCAGGATTCGATAATCCTTCTTAACAGAGATTTATTTTGTATGAAGAACAACTTTCACATAGAACGCAGCTACGCTGTGAACACAGATCCCCCTAGAAGAGACTAGAGAAGTCCCTTCATAGATTTCGTCGCATACGGAATCTTGCCGGAGGACCCCAAAGAAGCAGTATCCGTCAAAAGACGATCATTACGCTTCTACTTCGATGCATCTTCACAATGCCTATATCGCCGGACCTACGACGGACTACTATTGAGATGTCTCTCTAACGACGAAGCATGGCAGATTATCCGGGAAGCTCACGACGACGTATACGGAGCGCACCAGCCCGGTCCTAAGCTACAGGATCGTATCAGGAGAATGGGCTATTATTGGCCCACTATGATCACGGACGTGATCAACTATGCAAGATAATGCAGAGCCTGTCAGGTTCATGCAGACTTCATACACTAACCGTCTGAATATCTATATCCTACGGTTATGTCCTGGCCTTTCGAAGCATGGGGTATGGATATCATTAGTCCTATTCACCCATCTTCTTCCAGAGGTCACCGGTTCATACTGGCCATCACGGATTACTTCTCCAAATGGGCAAAGGCGATCCCTCTTGCTGAGGTAAAGGCATATAATGTAATCAGCTTCATCAAGCATCACGTCATTTATCGCTTTGGGATTCCCCGAAGGATAATACATGACAATGGACCCCAGTTCATCAGCCAAGCGTTTCATCGATTTTGCGATAAAAAAAGGATACATAATATTGCCTCTACGACATATTATCCAGCTGCTAATGGTTTGGCGGAAGCTTTCAACAAAACCATTATCAAACTCTTGAAGAAGTTCGTCTCTTCAAACAAAAGAGATTAGGATGAGAAGCTGGACGAATGTCTCTGGGCGTACCGCACAATGGTACGAACACCAACAGGTTGTACCCTATTTTCACTGGTTTACGGGAGCGAAGCAGTTCTCCCCATTGAAATCCAGATCCCGTCACTCAGGATAGCCGTGACTAATAAGCTGACTCAAGAAAAGAAAGACCTGTTAAGGCTTCAAGAAAAGAAAGACCTGTTAAGACTAATAAGCGTTGCTCAGCGTTCCCTGATGGCAAGGCTTCCTCGTGTTCATCTCCAATGGCATAAACTCTCATCTCCCTGGGCGTCATTGAAGGATGAGTATAGGTCGCTGTAGAAGTTGACTCTATACTCTCAGTATCTGATTCGGAAGACTGGCGACCCCCAGCATCGGAATCAGAAGAGCATGAAGTCAGTTGTTGTGATCTTGAACGAGTATTCTGGAACACCCCAGCTTCGGTGTCCCTAAGGAGTATGTTGAATTTTCTTCGGCTTGGAGTTCTAGAGGACGGACGTCTTGAGTCTGAGCTTCCTCCAGGTATATGTGAAGCCATATTCACAGATGCATGTGCGGGATCTTCTTCTAGGAAAGATGGAGAGTAGCTCAGCCGGTCAAAAACTGGCTATTTTGCTTTAGAACAGTAACAATTAATTACAATCCTGTGACTATTACAACAGTGCTCGCTAGGAGACATAATAGCCACGTTGGAAGATCCCCTCTCTATGCATTTCTGGATTAGATACTTGCGCAGGTCAGGAGGAGTTACAGAAGAAGAAGATGATGGCTTATTCCTTCTGTTCCCATCGGTGGGCATGCGGATGATGGGAACCATAGTCTTCCCTGTGCCACCCGTATACAACAGGTTGGCCATATTGGTGGCGAATAATCCCCGTGGAGGGTATCTTTTCGCAACTGGAGCCTTCTTTACGCTTAGGGACTTCGCCTGGCATAATTTGGAGCTTTGCTCTGGTTGGCGTAGAGCTGAGGATATCCTCAGGCGGCCATCAATGTCTCGCGTAATTCGGACGGCGTGTAGATTGTTCCCTTGCTGGCGTAAAGGCCGAGAAGTTGAGTAGTCCGTCGTTCGCTTTCCCTTGCGGAGATCACAGGGATCATCTGGTTCTCCGTAGAGGTCAGATGTTGTTTTACGCGTGGAGCGTGTCTTGTACTTCTGATTTGGAGCTGAGGCTTTATCAGAAGTTTTGTCTATTCCGCCAGGGACGGGAGACTGAATTTCATGCACAGAGCGTGGAGTATACTTCTGGGTTAGCGCTGAGGCTTTGCCAAAAATTTTGTCTATTCTGCCAGGGACGGGAGACTGAACTTCACGCGCAGAGTACGGAGTATACTTCTAGGTTAGCGCTGAGGTATTGCTAGAAGTTTCGTCGGCCCTACCAGAGACAGGTGACTGAATTTTACGTGCAAGACGCGGAGGGAGCAATGCTACAACCTCATTGGTCGGAGAGATCGGAGAGATCGGAGAGTCCACAGGAATGGTAGAGGATGTCTTGGGTATCCAGACCTTACGCAGCTTCCTGTTGTTTTGGACAGAAAGAGAGTGAGAGATGCCCCTTCTTCGGAGCATATCTTCGTAGGCAGATTGGTCGAACTGGATGACCAGTATCTTCTTCACGGATCCTACGGATACCGCATCGTGTTGAGCAATAGCTTCCTCATCAGAAGAGAAAGATATCCCCAGCAGAGTCGCCATCTTATTTCGGATAATAAACGAGAAAAGATTTAATGAATACGGAAAACGAGGTCTTGTACGAAGACCCGCCCTTCTTTTATGTTTACAAACAAGATTGTACAAATTTGATCCTACACGAGGATGTCTAAGTACAATTTATTTAATCTGGGTGAATATTGCTATAGGTGTCTGATCTGCAGTCGATCACTTTAGCCCTTGGACCACACGATGTTGAAAAAGTACCGTGGAAGACAGGTAGCAGCTTCGAAGGCTGCTAAAGAGGGTGGATGCCCGATGCCAAAGTCGTCGATCCCTTCTCTTTGCCTGAGCTCTGGATTCTCCTCTCTCTCTCGACCGTTGGATCTGGTACGGGATCTCTCGATCAGTTTTCATACCTAACTTCTTTGACCCTCCAATTTGTCCACCTTTTCCTCTGTTGATAGAGGTATCTATTTATAGAGTTTTAGTGACAGTGACCACTCAATTGGTGTAAAACCTGAGTAGTGGAAAGTACAGCACCCTTTTATACAATGGTTATAATAACCAATGCCTGCGTATAGATAATCATTGAATGAGCGTGTGACGCGGGTCTAACTAAGGGACAAAATGTGTATAACTGCTACGAAGATCACGGCGTAGAAGCCACGTAGGTAGGTATCCCTCGTGTAGAAGAGGTTGGCATAGAAGCCAATGTCTGTCACCATGGCATTGAAGCCAAATAGTTATCAAACCGGCATAGAAGCCGAATAGGCGTAGAAGCCGAGTAGAAGTAGAAGCCGAGTGGTCATAGAGGTCGAGTGGGCGTAGAAGCCGAGTGGTCATAGAGGCCGAATAGGCGTAGATGCCGAGCAGTCATGGAGGCCGAGTAGGCGTAGAAGCGGAACAGGAACCGAAGCTGAATAGGCGTAGAAGCTGCTGCGTAACGTGCCGGAATGATGATGTGGACGTCTTAGCCGGAATTACGGCTCTTAGAGATAATCAGATCTCTTGCATTAAATACCGAGATCTGCCCCGATCCTGTGTATTAAATGCAGATGCTTGTCTTTTAAGATTTGCCATCATTCTGCGCATTAAATGCAGATACACACCTTTAATCCTGTGCGAAGAGTAACCTCTATCATGGCAGTCTGTTCGTCTTCTGCGGAGCGTAAGGAGCTCACGTTTGTCTGTGTAAAACTAGGCAGTGTATTTCCTTGTATGCGTAGGAGCAGCTCTCGCAAAGGGGATGTCACTAAACGACGGTTCAGTGACATTTAATCAAATCTCCTGCATTAAATATGGAGATCCGCCGTCATCCTGCGCATTAAATGCAGAGGCGTATTTTGAAGGTCTGCCACCCTTCTGTGCATCAAACGCAGAGACGTGCCTCAGGCATCTGTCAGTATTCGGCACATTAATTACAGAGACGTGCCTTGAGGGCCTGTCACCACCCTGTGCATTAAATGCAGAGACGCGCCTCGAGTCCCATACGGAGTGCAGCTTTTGACGTGGCAGGCGGTTTGTCTTCCGCGGAGCAGAAGGAGCTCTCATCTGCCTGTGTAAAACTAGGCAGTGTATTCCTCTGTGTACGTAAAAGCGGTTTACGCAAGGGAAATGGCAGTAGTTGACAGCCTGGATTGCAGTGCCGCATCATCATTATAGCCGTCGCCTGGGTAGTCGAGCAATATCCCTTTGTCAGAAGTCGAGACATCAGGTTTATTACAGGATCTAACAGGTTCATTTTGGAGAATACGAAGCATCCCTCGTACACTTCAATGCTGCATTGAAAGAAGATAAGTTTTACGCCATAAAGGCGATGAAGCACCCTGTTTACGCTGAAGCAGCCTAGATATACTGCCCTACGCGAATGGTCCTCGAGCCTATATTTCACGCTGTGCTTGGCGGAGATGCTCTGTTTGCACGTTGAAGGCTCTGAAGTCCTCTTTTTACGCTGCTTTGCATCAATATGCTGCGTAGATCTATCCAGCGTATTTTCCATGCTTCTACAGATACAACCCCCAATAACCATAAAATACATAATATAACCTAAATTAGGATATATAATAATTTTAATAACTGAATTTAATGCTCATAACAGGGAATTAACCAATAGAAACATAATACAAGGGGAAACACCAAATCTACACCACGGTATCATGAAGTATCGTGATACGGACTCTCCGTATCCATTTATGAACAATTAGCTAGTCCCACTCACTCGATCTAAGTCTAATTAGACCAAATTGGTCTCATGACAGACACTTGATTCATCAATCTCGTAATTTCTCCTAATTGGATACAAATTACTATGTAGATTCCATAATACAAGTCATATGAACCTAATTCTTAGTCCTATGGGTAGACCTAAGATAAGGGATGATTCTTAATGGTTAAATAAATGAATTAGAGTCTAGATTATAGGGTGGATTTAGAATTTACCTATCGGGAGATGTATTCCCAATAAAATGCTAAATGGACACAATTATAACACAATCTCCTTGTCAATTCCTCTTCCTTAAAGTGCTCTTTGAAATCAAAGCTCCAATGCTTCTTAGATGATAAAATTGAGAGGGAATGTGTATGAATTGGGTTTAATTTCGTAGAGGGATGAGTCAATTTGGGGAAGAACATAATTGGGGATCTTGAATGAATGAACTAATCAGAGGAGAGAGAGACCTTCTTTATGTGGCCAGCCCCCTCTCTTTCCCCCTTCTCAAGCAATGTACAATGTCCAAGATGCCCTTACTAGTTATTCATGAGGTTTAATTAGGAGTGGATATATTAGGAAGCTTCTAATTCTTCAAGAACTAATCTAATCTTCTTAATTAATTAAGAGAATGGGTCCAATGGGCCTAGTCTAATGTTGGGCTCAATTGTGTCTTGAAAAACTAATGAGTCCACTAATGACAAGTCAAAACAACTCAATATTTAATTACTAAATAATAAATATATTAAATAATAAGGATATCCTCATATAGAAATATGGCAGTGACAAGTCTACCCTCTTTAAAAAAAAAATTTGCCCTCAAAATTTAAGGAAGAACTAATACTACAATAAGCAATCACAACAAGTAAAAAAGAATGATATCTCTCGACTCAAAGAGATAAGGGTATTTCTTCCGCATCTCGGCTTTTCTCTCCCAGGTAGACTATTCCGGAGAGTGATGCCTCCATACGACACGTACCAAAGAAACCGTCTGGTTTTACAGCACCTTCTCCCCGCGATCCAGAATCTCTACTGGTTGATGTGCATAGCTGAGAGTCGGACCTACCTCGATCTCCGAGTGATCCAATACGTGACAAGGATCTGCCACATATTATCACATCTGTGACACATAGAACACATCATCCACTCCCTCTAGTACAGGCTGCAAGTCTAGTCTGTAGGCCACTACACCTGTCATGACCCGCACCACGTGTAAGGGCACGAATCACGATCCTCACTCGGTATAGGAATGTAAGTAGTGAACAAAACCCAGCCTATACTACAACATCGACGGTGGAATGCTGTTTGAGTAAACTATCTATCAATATGAATATGCCACCAACAATATGAATATACTCAATCACAGATCTAAGATAAAAATATACACGAATATGATACAAGAATAGAATAGTCACAATACAACTCATGAGTCAAATAATAACATTAATAAGTTCGAGAGATACTAAAAATAAGCTGAAGACAAATCCAGTACAAAATGAATAACTAAGAAGCTACAAGTCCCTGGTCATCTATCTCAGTCGGGTTGAGACCCTCATAAACCAAGGTCTCTTTCTTTAAGCCCACAACATCCTGAGGTCCTTAATGAGTGGGATACCACTCCTCAGTGTCATCTAGAAAAAATATATCTAGTTAGGAAAGAAGCAGAGTATATCTCTAACAGCAGTTCTAATCAATGATATAAACTATATAACAATAAGTAGATGTAAAAATACAAGAAGCAACATATAGATACACGAGATATACAATAAAAGAAATACTGGAAATAAATACAAGAATGAACAATATGGCAATGAACAAGAATACTAATGACTAAGTGAGTGAGTCCAGCTTTAATATATGATCGGCTTGGGAACTTGATACAAGATTAATGGCCTGGCTAATCGTACGTGCGGTGTATGATTAATACTATTTAATGAACAAGACTTGATACAAGGAGGGTATGATCAAATATCTATACTATATACTCCCCAACCCCCGAATGGTATAGTGGATCCAACCATGGTATATTATGACACGGGTTTCCATTAGAAGGGTGCTACTCTCCTCATAAACCAATGTCTGTACATGTACGAGAAGAATAATAAAATAATGCTTGCACATGATATACCGTAAATACCAAAGAATAATTCTCATGACGAGATCTGGATAAACCAATCCGTGTAACCATCGTGTCAAGAAATCAAGGATATCTATACTAGATACAAGAGACATAGAGGATATCATAAATGAGAAACTATCAAAGAATATACTTGCCTAAAATTCAGTAAACAATATTACAGATGTCCGGTACAGTGCCTCGAAGACCTAAATATGGAATATAACATCAATACAAGGTTTCAGAATAAAAATAAGTTAAACTAGTCAACATCTAGGTCAAAAAGCCATTTCTAAGTCAAAATGGTCAAACTAGGTCAACCCTAAGTAAAACTGGTCAAACTTGGTCAAACTACCTATTTCTAGGTTGTAAGAGTCAATCTCTAGGATATTGGGCCCATACACTATGAAACAAGGCCACACTAGCTAAACTAGGATACTATAAAATTACTAAGATATCGTATCTCAAGATACTCACTAAAAAGATATAGAAATATCATATTATGCATAAATAATCATCAACAATATAATATTCTAACTAATCTAATGCTAAGTGGATATCTTGGCTTTGAACCAATGCGGTATCGCACCACTACACCCCCATCTTGATACTCAAATCCAATACCTTGAATATCGACCCAATACCTTGACATTTACCTTGGTATCTCAAGGTAATGTCAATTCTAGTAGGTAATTAACTACCCAACTCTAAACCATATGCTATTGTATTAAGTAATACAATATTACATACTATTAGCTATACTAACTACCAACTACTGGTTCATATGCACATATCTACATATATAGTACTTAGCTAGAGATACAAGTATACACAACTACCTACATTCCTAACTAGTAATAAGTATAGATATATCTAATTATTACTAACAATAAGCATTCATATGTATATACTAATTTAGCTAGATAACTAATTATCTATTTGCTAATGACTAACAAAAATAACTAAAGAAACCAACTATCAAACTAACTAGATAACTAACTAACTAGTTAACTAACCACTAATAACTAGCTAACTACTAAAACTAACAAGATAGGAACTAACTAACTACTAACCATACTACCTAACCTAGTTGTTGCCTGCTGAGGGAGCTCCCGCAAGCTGCTGGTGGTGGTGGTGTTACCGTATTTGCTAGTTCTCTGCTGTGCTCAAACTGTAACTAATTTGCATGAAGCTGCAGCTGCTGCCATGCAATTACTGTGCAAGCTGCTAGCTCTCAGGAACCTTGCTGCATAAGCTAGCTGCTGATACATGCGGCGATGTTGCTAAATGTTGCTGCTACTGTGTGCTGAAAGCTGCTGCTGCTTCTGATGTTAGACATGCTGCTCGACTCCCTCTACACACCCCACACAAGCACACATACAACTAGACACCTACGTGTATATAGCTATATATAATATATATATATATATATATATATATATATATATATATACACATATACCATTACCTATCAATATATCTATATATATATATATATATATATATATATATATATTATATATAACCACCAATATATATATATATATATATATATATATTGGTGGTTATATATATATAAATATATATATATATATATATATATATATATATATATATATATATACTAATAGCTATGAACAATACAAATTAAATCTATAAATGCAATGCAACAAACACGTGGAGTGCATCGCACCCGTATCACACTAGATCTATGATACGCTTACGATACGAGTCCATCATACAACCATAGGTACCCCAAAGGACACGAGCAAGTCTAAAATAGTAATTATAAAAAATACGAAGAGTCAAATACTCCACTACATGTCCGTGTCAAAATGTGACATGCACAAAGTCCCGTATCGGAAAAAAAACTCCCAAATCAACACGTATCACCAAATTTTTGGGATATGGCCTACACATATCCAATTGTGGCTATGACACTAGCCACACGCAATCAAATACATGTCAATTTGGTCTAATTGACCAATTGATAAACACGACATGTGTCAATCTCGGAATTCCCCCAAAATTGACAAAAAAACTTACTATAACTTCCTCCATAGTCCTCTAATGAACCTAATTCCATTTATTATGGGTAGCCTCATCATATGAGGAGGTTCCTAATAATTAAAATATAGATTTAGAACTTAATTAAAGAGGAAAAACTGAATTATATTTATTAGGAGATGGATTCTTAATGCAACCTCCAAATTTGATATAATTGGCCTTCAACTTGTAGACCCTTACTCCTTTTTATAGATCCTTGCTTCCTCCTTGTAGACCCTTACTCTACTAGCCTCCAATAGTGAACTAGGAAAGAACAGAATATAATCAGAAAAGAACATACCTCAAGGCACAAACAAATATGGGTAACACTACGGTATTTCATCCTCTCTCTCCCAGGTAGACTCCCCCGGAGACTGTTGCCTCTATGCGATGCGTACCAAAGGAATAGTCTTGTTCCTCAGCACTGTCTCTCTCCGATCAAGAATCTCAATTGGCTACTCTGGATAGCTAAGAGTAGGGCCCACCTCTATCTCCGAGTGATCCAATACGTGAATAGGATCCGCCACGTACTGTCTCAATTGTGACACATGAAATACATTGTGCACTCCCTCCAATACAAGTGGCTAGTCTAGTCTATAATCAACTGCACCGATCCTCTCTAGAATAGTAAAAGGTTCGAGGAATCGCAGACTAAGCTTTTTGCCTCCACCGAAGCGAATCGTGCCTCGTGTCAGAGAAATTCTTAGAAACACCAAACCACCAAACTAGAACAAAACACAACCTTAAGAACTTAATCTATAATAAACAACTAATATCAAGCACAAAACAAAAATCTAAAACTATATCTCAAACTCCAAAGGTCTCCGATGGCTATCGGCTCAATGTCGCTATCTTTCTTGCGCCACTCGAAGTATATCTTTAACAGCAGTTCTAATCAATGATATAAACTATGTAATAATAAATAGATATGAATATACAAGATACAACATACAGATACACATGATATACAATAAAGGAAAATACTAAAAATAAATACTAGAATGAACAATAGGGCAATGAACAAGAATACTAATGACTAAGTGAGTGAGTACCAGCTTTAATATGTGATCGACTTAGGAACTTGATAAAAGATTAATGGCCTGGATAATCATACGTACGGTGTATGATTAACACTATTCAGTGAACAAGACTTGATACAAGGAGGGTATGATCACATATCTACACTACATACTCTCCAACCCCCGACTGGTATAGTGGATCCAAGCATGGTACATTATGATACGGGTTTCCACAAGAAGGGCGCTACTCTCCTCAGAACCAATATTTGTACATGTACAAGAAGAACAATAAAATAATGCTTGCACAAGATACACCGTAAATACCAAGAAATAATATCTCATGATGAGATCTAGATATACTAATCTGTGTAACCATCATGTCAAAAAATTAAGGATATCTACACTAAATACAAAAGACATAGAGGATATCATAAATGAGAAACTATCAGAGAATATACTCGTCTGAAATCCGGTGAACAGTATCATAGATGTCCGGTATGGTGCCTCGAAGACCTAAATATGGTATATAATATCAATACAAGGTTTCATAATAAAAATAAGTTAAACTTATCAATATCTAGGTCAAAAAACAATTTCTAAGTCAAAAAGTCAAACTAGGTCAACGCTAAGTCAAACTAGTCAAACTTGCTCAAACTACCTATTTCTAGGTTGTAAGAGTATCTCTAGGATATTAGGCCCATACACTATAAAACTAGGCCACACTAGCTAAACTCGGATACTATAAAATCACTAAGATACCGTATCTCAAGATACGCACTAAAAAGATATAGAAATATCATATTATGCATATATAATCATCAATAATATAATATTCTAACTAATCTAATGCTAAGTGGATACCTTGGCTTTGAACCAATGCGGTATCGCACCACTACACCCCCATCTTGATACTCAAATCCAATACCTTGAGTATCGACCCAATACCTTGACATTTACCTTGGTATCTCAAGGTAATGTTAAATCTAGTAGGTGATTAACTACCGAACTCTAAACCATATGTTATTGTATTAACTAATATAATATTATATACTATTAGCTATACTAACTACCAACTACTAGTTCATATACACATATCTACATATATAGTACTTAGCTAGAGATACAAGTATAGACAACTACCTACATTCCTAACTAGTAATAAGTATAGATATATCTAATTATTACTAACAATATGCATACATACATATATATTTATTTAGCTAGATAACTATCTATTTTCTAACTACTAACTAAAATAACTAAAGAAACCAACTATCAAACTAACTAGATAACTAACTAGTTAACTAAATACTAATAACTAGCTAACTACTGAAACTAACAAGCTAGGAACTAACTAACTACTAACCATACTACCTTACCTAGCTGTTGCCTGCTGATGGAGCTCCCGTAAGCTACTTCTGGTGGTGGTGGTGTTGTGTTTGCAAGTTCTCTACTGTGCTCAAATTGCCACTACTTTGCATGAAGCTGCAACTGCTGTCGTGCAATTGCTGTGCAAGCTGCCAGCTCTCGGGCACCTTGCTGCATAAGCTAGCTGCTGACACATGCTGCGATGTTGCTAAATGTTGTTGCTACTGTGTGCTAAAAGCTGCTACTGCCTCTAGTGTTAGACATGTTGCTTGACTCCCTTTACACACCTCCACACACACACACACACAAAACTAGACACCTATGTATATATATATATATATATATATATATATATATATATATATATATATATATATATATATATATATATTGATATATATATATATATATATTGATATCTATGTATATACACACACACACACACCTATACATACATAACCATATACAATTAGATACATAGATATCAATATATATATATATCAATATATATATATATATATATATATATATATATATATATATATATATACACTCTCAATATACATACATTTATACCAATACCTATCAATATATCTATATATATACACACATGCATATATACATATATAAACACCAACACACACACACACACACACACACATATATATATGTATATATATATATATATATACTCATATGAATATATATATATACCAATAGCTATGAACAATTTAAATTAAATCTTCAAATGCAATACAACAAACACGTGGAGTGCATCGCACCTGTATCACACTCGATACACACACACACACACACACACACACACACACACACACACACACACACACACACACACACACACACACATACATACATATATATATATATATATAACACCATATATATATATATATATATATATATATATATATATACACATATGAATATATATATATATACCAATAGTTATGAAAAATGCGAATTAAATCTACAAATGCAATACAACAAACACGTGGAGTGCATCGTATCCGTATCACACTAGATCTATGATACGCATGCAACACGAGTCTACCACACAACCAAATGTACCTCAAAGGACACGAGTAAGTCTAAAATAGTAAATATGAATAATATGAAGAGTCAAATACTCCACTACGTGTCCATGTCAAAATGTGTCATGCACAAAGCCCCGTGTAGGAGGAAAACCCCCAAAATCAACACGTATCACCAAATTATTGGGATACGACATATACGTATCCAATTGTGGATACGACACTAGCTACACACAATCAAACACGTCCATTTGTTTTAATTGACCAATTTACAAACACAATATGTGTCAATCTCGGAATTCTCCTTAAATTGACACAAAATACACCATAACTTCCTCCATAGGCCTCCTATGAACCTAACCAATTCCTATGGGTAGCCTCATCATATGGGGTGGTTTCTAATAATTAAAATACAGATTTATAACCTAATTAAAGAAAGAAAATTGAATTGTACCTATTGAAAGATGGATTCACAATGCAACCTCCAAACTTGGTGAAATTGGCCTTCAACTTGTAGATCCTTGCTCTTCTTTGTAGATCCTTGCTTCCTCCTTGTAGACCCTTGCTTTACTAGTCTCCAATGGTGATTTAGGAAGGAATTAGAAAAAAATTTGGTAGGAATTTGATGTTGGAATGAAGGAATTTGGTTAAAAAAAATTCTAGATCTAGATTTTGAATGAAAAGGAGACAGAAATTTTGCCCCCTCTTTTTAAATGTCCGGCCACTAACCCCTTCCCCAAGTTTCTATGTAAAGTCTAAATTTCCCCTTGGGGCCTCTCGTGAAGAAATAATTAAGGAGGAAAGGTTCTAGTCTAATGGATTTAATTTAATTAATCATCCTCCTAATGAATGAGCTTCTAATTGGGCTCAATCCTAACTAAATTAAAATATTGGTCCATTGGTCTAGACTAACCTAGTTAGGTCCACTAACATGAGCCTAAAATAATAAACTAACATCTAACAATAATTAAATAATACAATAAATAATTATATAATATGCATAATATTTTATTAATTATAAAATGACCATAATACCCTTTCCTAGAAATATATGGTAGTGACGAGTGGGTACGTCCAGCCTATGCCGCAACATCGACAGTAGAACGCTGTCTAGGTCAATAATACTATCTAAATATCTCACACAATATATATATATATATATAATGTACATGTCGAGAAATCTCAACTCCCAAATGGAGGATTATATGATAATGATAAACAATACTCAATCACAATAACAAACTAGAGGAAGATAGAGCACGATACAAAATAGAAGAAAAAAATAAAGTCATAAATATATCACAAGTCTATGTCTAATCCCAACGCAAGATCTCAAATAATAATACAATGCCAAAGTTTAACTGACATATACAATATCATGAATAAATTAACTATGCCTCATCAACTGTTGGTACAAACTCAATATGCACTACTGGTGATAACTCAACCGGCTCGCCATTTTGTGGCCCGTAGTGCGTAAGACACCAATCCTCTAATGAATCATCTAAAAAATATATCCAATCAGGATTGGATCAAAATATAACCAAAATAGCAGTTTCAATATGACCGAAACTATAAAATAGTAATAGCAATAAAAATAAATGATGAAAGTAACTGAACTAGCATATATCACGAGAAAGAGTATCATGGAAAATAATAACAAGAACTAAGAACAATATGGTTAGAAACAATAATATAATAAACTGGAATAAAAGAAATAATATATATATATATATATATATATTTGTGTGTGTGTGTGTGTGTGTATGTGTGTACCTTAAAATATTAGTAAGATAATGTGATCGACTTGGGCAAAACATAGGCTATATATAAAAGGTGAGATAGCATGATCATGCATGAGTGACATGTTCTGCTAACTATCATGGTGTCACGACCCACACCCGGATATTCGGGCACGAGTACGTGGGTACGTCCAGCCTATGCCGCAGCATCGACGGTAGAACGTTGTCTAGGTCAACTCTAACTAACTAAATACCTCAACAATATATATAAGGTAATGTCAATAATCTCAACTCCAAACAGAGGGACAATATGGTATCTCACAAATATAACAATACTCAATCACAATACAAACTAAGGAAGATAAAGCACGAATGGAATAAAAAGAAAGAATCAAGATACAATTCACAAGTCTAAAATAATATACATGCCATGAATCTCAATGAAGTCTAATACAAGTCCATCAAAACATAAACTAAACCTCCTCAAGCTCTGTAACTAAGTCCTCCTGATCTACAGGAGTATCCTCTAAAGGTATGCACTCCTGCGGTCCGTAGAATGTAGGACACTGATCTATGAGCCAATCATCTGGAAAAATATATCCAGTCAGGATTGGAGCAAAGTATATACCTCTGAAAGCAGTTTCAAATACATAATCGAGCATATAAAACAGATAATAGAAAAGAATTCAAGATAATTAAACATCTGAATAAAATAAACTAGAGTGAACAGGCAATGTACTGGAATAAAGAATAAGCTATATGGATATCTGCAAAATAAATGAACAACTAAAATCTAACTAATGTGCCTCAGAATACAAGTTTATTATTTGATCAGTTTAGGTTGAACACGAATATAATATGGTAACTCGATTACATGTGTGCTATGTAATCGACATGTACACGAATATACTGGGGCTTTGATCACATAATCAACTCCTACTCCTCCATCCCCAAATAATACCAATGGATCCAATCATGACACGTTACAAACAGCAATATGGGCACACTGAACATGTGCAGTGTGTATACACGAATAAGCATACTGAACACGAGTAGTATATGAACACAAAATATAAATAATCAATACCTAATATACATGATAAAATAGATATGAACGAGTACCCGCTTGTTTAGGATGTAATATAAACGAGAAAAGATTTGATGAATGCGGAAAACGAGGTCTTGTACGAAGACCCGCCCTTCTTTTATGTTTACAAATAAGATTGTACAAATTTGATCCTACACGAGGATGTCTAAGTATAATTTATTTAATCTGGGTGAATATTGCTATAGGTGTCTGATCTGCAGTCGATCACTTTAGCCCTTGGACCACACGATATTGAAGAAGTGCCGTGGAAGACAGGTAGCAGCTTAGAGGGTTGCTGAAGAGGGTGGATGCCCGATGCCAAAGTCGTCGATCCCTTCCCTTTGCCTGAACTCCGGATTCTCCTCTCTCTCTCTCTCTTGGCCATTGGATCTGGTACTGGATCTCTTGATTAATTTTCTGACCTGTTTCTTCGACCTTCCAATTTTTTGACCTTGTTCTCTATTAATAGAGGTCTCTATTTATAGAGTTTTAGTGACAGTGACCACTCAATCGGTGTAAAAACTGAGTAGTGGAAAGTACAACACCCTTTACACAACGGTTAAAATAACCAATGCCTGCGTATAGATGATCCTTTGAATGAGCGTGTGATGCGGGTCCAACTAAGGGACAAAACGCGTATAATCGCTACGAAGATCATGGCGTAAAAGCCACGTAGGTAGGTATCCATCGTATAGAAGTGGTTGGCATAGAAGCCAATGTCTGTCACCATGGCATAGAAGCCAAGTAGTTATCAAACCGGCATAGAAGCCGAATAGGCATAGAAGCCGAGTGGTCATAGAGGCCGAGTGGGCGTTGAAGCAGTAGGCACAGAAGCCGAGTGGTCATAGAGGCCGAGTGGGCGTAGAAGCCGAGTAGGCACAGAAGGCCGAGCAGGCACCGAAGCTGAATGGTCGTAGAAGCCGAGCAGGCACCGAATCTAAATAGGCAGAGAAGGCTGAGCAGGCACCAAAGCTGAATGGGTGTAAAAGTCGAGCGTAACGTGCCAGAGTGATGATGTGGACGTTTCAGCCAAAATTATGACTTTTGGAGATATAATCAAATTCCCAGCATTAATTATGGAGATTCGCCATCATCCTACGCATTAAATGCAAAGGCGTGTTTTGAAGGTCTCCCACCTTTCTGTGCATCAAACGCAGAGACGTCCCTCAGGCATCTGTTAGTATTCTGCGCATTAATTGCAGAGACGTGCCTTGAGAACCTGTCACCGCTCTGTGCATAAAAATGCAGAGAGATGCCTCGAATCTCGTCTGAGGTGTAGCTTTTGATGTGGCAGGCAGTTTGTCTTCTGCGGAGCGTAAGGAGCTCTCATCTGCCTCTGTAAACTAGGCAGCGTATTCCTCTGTGTACGTAAAAGTGGTTTACGCAAGGGAAATGGCAGTAAACGATAGCCTGGGTTGCAGTGTCGCGCCATCATTATAGCCGTCGCCGGGTAGTCAAGCAGTATCCTTTTGTCAGAAGTCGAGACGTCAGGTTCATTGCAGGATCTGACAGGTTCATTGCAGGCTCTGACAGGTTCATTGTAGGCTCTGACAGGTTCACTTTGGAGAATATGAAGCATCCCTCGTACACTTCAATGCTGCATGAAAAGAGGATGAGTTTTATGCCATAAAGGCGATGAAGCACCCTGTTTACGCTGAAGCAGCCTGGACATACTGTCCTACGCGGATGGTCTTTGAGCTTGTATTTCTCACTGTGCTTTGGCGAAGAAGCTCTGTTTGCACATTTGAAGGCTCTGAAGTCCTCTGTTTACGCTGCTTTGCATCAATATGCTGCGTAGAGCTTCCAGCGTATTTTTTATGCTTCTACAAGACCCCCTTCAAAGCTTTTAAATTTCTCGTAATTTTAAATGCTTTGAATGAAGCATGACCCGCTCCTCGTAACTCGAAACGTTTCTGAATGGAGTTTTGAAATGGTCGAAGCTGACTTTATGGCAGATTCATTGGGGATTGGTGCTCTCTCTCGCCTATAAAAAGGCTGAGGAGTTCTCATGTTCTTTCCATACTTCCTTCATCATATAGAGATGATGGTCGTAGTTCGTCGTGTCGACTTGAGGAAGAAGGAGATCATGCTCTTCCAGTATGCAAGGAGCCGAAAAAGATGGCATCTTCGAGCAAATGTCCTCTGCAACGATGGATCATGGAAGGATATCATAGCCTCCTTTGCTCGGGATAATCAGCAACTTTGTATGGTGGTTCTTCGGGAGAGACGAAGAATCGTATTTTACCACGCTGCTTGCAAGTGGCACCTTCTCCCGTTACCTCCGGGGATGAGAGGCAGACAGACTAGCTCTGTCCCGCCTTGAATGGCGGTGGTCTGTATGAAAGCAGATTTACCTTACTTTTCTTCAGTTGGAGGATGGGTCTATGCCCTTTTTGTATCCTCCCGCCACTGATCATCTTCTTGTTCATCGACTGTGGATGTCGATGAACCGTCTTGGATGAAGAGGAAGACCTTCACCAATGTGAGAACCTGTCAGAACAGTTTTTTGGTGCGATCTTCTGTCGATGATGAGGAACCCCTTTGTCGACGGGATTTCCCTCATATGTAGTCATGAAAATAAAGAAAGAAAACCCTTGTAGACTGGATTTCCCTCATATGTAATCATGACTTTAATTTTTAATAAAATCGTCTTTCTTCTTCATATGATCATCTTGCCATACTTTGTTGTGAAGTCTGAATATGTGTAGCTTTGACACGTCTGATTCTTTACGCCGACTCTGTTTTAAAAGAGTGCTAGTTCCTGTCCTATCTTTTACGCATAACTAGGGATGCGTAGAAATCTGCCTTAGCATTCGAGTGTTCGAACTGCCCTGCTGTTTAGGCGTGAGGAACCGCATAGAATCCTGAATGGTTACTTCTGATAACAGAATTTCTTTGTTCAGACATCATCTTCAAGAATGATTTCTCAAAAATCCCTTGGAACAGGGCGAGAAATGGCTGTCAAACTGATTTGCCATCTTGGTAGATAAAATGTTCAGACTGGAGTCTGGATAAACTTCGAATCGACCCGTGAAGAAGAGTAATTTTTCAATGTTGAACTCTGTATTCTTCGGGTACTTGGGATATCTTGATGTCAAGAAGGAGTATCTTCTGTGTGAACTCCTGTATTTGACCGCCTTGAGGATCGTTCAGATATACGCGTACTCTGGCCTGCATATCTTTCAGATGTGCGGGAAGTCATGGAGCACGAAATCATAAGTTGGCAGCCTCTGAGCATAAACTAAACACCATCGAGCGTAAAATCATAGACTTGTAGTTCCTGAGCGTGAAGGCGTAGTTTTGTAGCCTCTCGAGCATAAAAGCTACCGAGCACAAAGGCATCCGGGCGTAAAACCCAACTTGTAGCTGTCGAACGTAAAGTCGTAGATTCGTAGCTGTCGAGCGTAGAAAGCTCCTTAGCGTAGAACTGTAGATTTGTTGCTTCTGAAAAAAAAAATTTCCGAGCGTGAAGTTGTGGATCCGTCGCCTCCGAGCGTAAACTAAGCGCTACAGAGCGTGAGATCATCGATTTGGTACCTACTGAGCATGAAGTCGTAGGTCTGTAGCCTCTCGAGCATAAAAGCTACCGAGCACAAAGGATCCGGGCATAAAACCATAGACTTATAGCTTGCGAGCGTAAAACTGTAGATCAGTAGCTGTCGAGCGTAGAAACCTCCTTAGCGTAGAAACCACGAACCTGCTTTGCGCGAAAAACTTTTCGAATTCGCCGACTGTCCGCCTTCTCTGAATAAATAGGCTGACGTGGGAATCAATCATAACCTAATATTAATTAGGAGATTTGGTTCAGGGTCCGAGGAGTCCATCCGAACTCTATATATATCCCGAGCTTCTGAGGGGAAAAACTTTCCATCCGTCTTCTGCGAGAGAAAGCTTTCGACTGTTCGAGTTCTTCTTCGTTTCTTCTTCGAGTCTTCAAAGTTTCCAGCAATGGCTTCGAAAAAAACTTCCTCCACCAAGGAAAAGAAGATTGATTCTTCTTCTCGTTCCTCGGCTGTCACACCCCAGTCCTAAAATATATGGAACCAGGCCACGTGGCAATAGCCAGCTGATACGTCTCCAAGGATATCCCAATTTAATGGATCCACGAAGAGTGCTACGCTGTCCTATAATACTAACAGGTCCAGTATCAGTCAATAACAGGTAACCTAATCTCATCCACAATATAAAGAGCAAGAAACACTAAATAAAACTGCTGGTTGATGAATACCAGTCTCAAGATATCATAGTACAACCAGTAATGTCTGGTGGGAACAAACCCACTACTATGACGGAATAAAGTACTAAAATGAGATATAAAAGGAAGACTAGAGCACTAGCTGAGTAGATAATGATGCGCCCAATCTAGGCTAAAGGCCTACCAACTGATCACGGAAACTCTGACGGCTGTACCTCCAACTCCTCAGCTGTAGCAAATCTCGTCTCCTGTCCTGGGCCGTATACGGTGGGGTAGTAAGCCTCGTCTAAATCTGGGAAGAAGCCAGGTCCTCAGAGGGACGTAACAAGATACAAGAAAACAACATGCTATATATGAATACTGAATAAAATAAATGCAATAAGGGTATGCTAGCCATCTAAGTGAATGCAATGTGAGGCCAACTCTGATGCGTATGTGTGGGTGTAGGCATAGCGTCCATGCTCCGAAGAGTGTGGCATCTGTACAGTATATCGTCCATATCGCTCCGAAGAATGTGGCATCAGTATAAGG